>CAWTZC010002527.1:1800000-2222480 GCA_963919715.1 Microtus obscurus | reverse complement strand
CTGTTTTCAGAGACAGAGAGTCTTATGCTATTTGGGGGAATGCAGAAAGGTCAATGACTCTTGTGGGAAGCATGGGATATCAAGAGTCAATTGAGTAATTAGAGAAGCCTGAACATTTTCCTGATAATATCTTCATGGGAATTTAGAATATCAATGTTTTGCAGGGCAGGAAGCAGTGTGATCAATCTCCAACATGCTAGGAGGCAATTCTCAGCTAGGTTCTGAACCAACTCAGCTAACTCCTTCTGATTATGTTATTTCTTTATTTTCTTTATTTCTGTTGATCAAGATAAGGCATATGCACTGGATTTAGGGCATTGGTAGATGTTCTAATGCTCTAGAACTTTAGGCACCTAGGTTGTTTTATTTTTGGACAGAGACGTTGAAGTCAGAAGATTTGAATAAGAAACACTCTGAACCTCTAAGACAGGGAATTGGTATTTCACCCACTAGCAGGTCGAGAGCAATATTAGTCATAAAAATCACATGCTATTCTCAGTGGGTAATAATAGATTAAATGTCATATTCTATGTAGAAACTGTGACTTATTAATAATGAGATGCAAAACATCTTCATATTTATACTCAGATTGACCAATCTGGTGCCTTAATGTACACCTAAGATAGCCAAAAATGAAAATCAAAGGTTTAACGGGCATTTTATGAGAAAGAAAAGTTATAAACTCCTGTTATCATGTGGGCCACAGAGTAGGAAAATATGAGGCTGGCCTGTAATAAGAAGATGTAAATATGGCATGATAATAGACAGTAGGACCCACAAACCCTCCTTGATGTGTGCATCTTTAGAACTTTAGTTTGACAGGCTTGTAAGGTTTGAAGGCTCCATGGGCAGAAGGATTGTGTTTGTGTCTTCCTGGGGCAGAAGTTGAAGTTCTAACCCAATCTACATTAGAGGGCACATTTCTGAATCCCCTTTGGTCACAAGGAGCAAATCTGAGGATCAGTGATTTAGATGTGTAATTCTTGTGGCTCTCACTTTCAGATTGAAAAATTCTGAAGCTGCCTTGACCATAGAAAAATCTGAAGCCCCTTTGGTCACATTGATATGTTCTGATGCCTTCTTGAGGGAGGAGGTAAGAACTTAGGCTTTTTTTGTGAGTCCTGTTACCTTTCATTCTGACAGGATCCTCATCATAAGCATTTCATAAACACAGGTCTAAATGCAGAAATATGGCAATGAGCCCCAAAAGTTGGCTGTCTCTCAGGGAATATGCTGTTGAGCCCACAATCATGAAGAGAACAATCGAAACAAGGTTTCCATTTAGAGCAGGACACAGGAGCAAGAAAACCACATTCTTAAATTCTACAGAGCCCATGGTGCAGAATCTGACTCATTATATTCTCAGGGAGGGGTGGAAGATGGTCACAAAAAGCCCTCCATTTCTGCATGAGCAGTGAGCTGGAGGAAATGGAGTTTCATAAGGTCATTACTTTCCCTGGACTTTGTTCACTCTATGGAGAACATTTTGTCCTGCCTGCAGTCAAGGCAATCTAGACACCAGTCACATTCTTTCTCCCTCAAAAGTTGGTCACACATCCCTAGAACTTTCCCAATACACTTTTCCAAAATTCAGATCTCCCATTTTCTGTGTTTATGAGTTATCCCCAATGCTTGCAAGTCAGCAGGCTCAGACACACAGGAAATTCCACCTCAGCTTACTCTGATTTTAACCATCAGGTACATATTGGCTCTAGTACCTTTTGTCTTAAGAAAACAAATCACTATTTTGTGAAAATGTGTCAGTTAAGAAAGCACCTGTCTTACAAGGATGAAGACCCAAGATCTATTTCCAGAATTTACCATTTAAACATGAAAAGGAAGATGGGATAAAGTGGTGGATCTATGGTTGTCCTGCGAGTTGCGGGTTGCATTCCTGTCGCTTTGTTCCCAGCTGTCTGGCTAGCTTATGCCCGAAATAACAACACACAAACTGTATTCTTTTAAACACTGCTTGGCCAATTATATCTAGCCTCTTGGCTAACTCTCGCACCTGGACTAGCCCATTTCTAATAATGTGTGTAGCACCCCAAGGTGTGA
Organism: Microtus obscurus; assembly: GCA_963919715.1. Classification (NCBI taxonomy): domain Eukaryota; kingdom Metazoa; phylum Chordata; class Mammalia; order Rodentia; family Cricetidae; genus Microtus; species Microtus obscurus. The sequence goes on along the minus strand of CAWTZC010002527.1, from coordinate 2,220,422 downwards.
TTACTTGGAAGATTCTAGCCTATGTCCGTCCTGGGTCGGAGCTTCATCATGTCTGCCCCGGATAGGATAGGAAATGGCATCTGTCCGAGGCATCTTACCTCACTTCCTCTTCCTCCCAGCATTCTGTTCTGTTTACTCCACCCACTTATGTTCAAACCTATAAGGGCCAAGCAGTTTCTTCATTTTTTAACCAATGATCTTCCTCCATCATTTCCACTTTTTCTGTTTAAATAAAAAAATTGAAGGCTTTAACGTTAACATAGCAAAATTACATATAACAAAATAGTTATCAAGTAAGAATTACAATATTTATATCTATTTTATCTTTATCATAACTAAGGAAAACTATATCTATCTATTTTTCAACTCCATCAAAGACCTAAGTGAATGAGAAGTAAGCAACTTACAAAACTCTAGAAATCACAGAGCCATCTCGCTGCCTGGACAGTCATCCAAAGTTCCTCTGTACCATTGGAGCATCCATCTTCGGGCTACAGGCCCATAGTTTCCAGCAGACATTTCAATGAAGCAGGACATTTCAAAGGCAGTTCAGTCACTATCTTTTGTGTCATACAGAATGTCTTGCAGACTCTTTCATGAATCAGGAACCCCCGAAAGATCATCTCAACTTTTGGCAAGTTCAGCAGTCCTCTCTCTGTGAGTTCTATGTGTCCAGTTTATGCAACAGTCCAGGGAAGAGCAGTTTCTTGCCCAAATGGCTATCAAACTCCATAAGGATATTCTTTGATGCCCATTTTCTTACTGAAGTAGATTGGTGCTGCCAGGAGCAGAGTGCATCATTGTCATGAAAAACCCTAAGTTATTAAAACATTTAAAATGCCATATTCTATAATCTTTGAAAGATATGAAGAATGCCTATCTAAAATATATCTGTGTACATCTAGTAAATCTTAACTAACATGACTACAAACTTGACTATTATGATTATCTATTTACAACCTATATATGTTACATTTTAAGCGAACTACACATAACAACACCTTAATCAAGATCCAAAATACATATACATATAACATGATTGACCTTAAATTTATATCAATAAAGTCAAATTCATACCAATGCAAATTATTCATATCTCTATCATATCCCACTTTAAATGTAAAAGAACATTTATAATCAATATTTGGGAATATGGGCACAGATTTTTCTCTCCAAACTCCTTCCTGCTGAATGGGGGCACTGTTATTCAGGTCTTTTATGGTATAACGTGTGTGCTAGATTCATCTCAGTCAGCAATCAAGTGAAGTAATTTTTGAAGGTATTCACAGCAACCTTTTGGGAGGACGTGGTCTGTCATACCATATTGGGATAGAAACAATCCACAGGGTTTCATCCTCTGTGAAAACAAAAGAAGAAACTGTTTTCCAAAGTATCATGTCCTTAGATCCAAATTTATAAGTCAAGGTATTTTCAAAATATCTATGTTGGATTAGTTCAGCAGCATTTACAAACAAATATCTTTTAGTAGCAGTTGCTCCTTCCTCAGCATTCAAACAATTCAAAGCGAACAAAATAGCATAGAGTATCAAGATTCTCTGTATATTTTCCATCTTTGTGTAGCTTTATTTTAACCTCTATTTTGTTTATTTTTACTTTCAACTTTTTTTATTTTTGAGACAGGTTCTCCGTATACCTTTGACCTGGAATAACTCTGTGGACCAGGCTGTCCTTGAACTCTCAGAGATCCACCTGACTCTGCCTTACAGGCATTTGGATTAAAGGTGTGTTCTGCCACACCTTGTGGTCATAGAGGTCAATCTCCGTCTTCCTCCCAAGTCTTTGGATTAAAGGTGTGTACTATCACACCCAACTACTCTTTCTTCCTTTTTTTTGTTTTTGACTTTAAGAACTTTAAACTTTTAGCCTGCATATTTTTTAACACACTGTAAAAAATTTAAAGTTTTTTTTTAATCTCTCTTACGGCATCTGTCTCTCTCTTTTTCTGACAACATGAGCCTTTAAATTACTGAGCAATATGAGTAGGATTAAAGCCGTGGCTTTGATGACTGGATCCAACCAATTCGTTAGCTACCTGCCATTCCAACCTTGTGGCTGAGGTACCAGCCAGAGCCGCATTCAGTGCCACAAGTCTACAGTGTTTCAAGATCTTTGCCAGCAAACAAGCCACAAAACTCAAATGCTCTCTCTGTAGCTGACCTCCTGCCTCAAAGAGTCAGAGTTTGCCCTGACAGACCAGAAAGCCAGCATTTTAAAACAGCACAAATTTTTCCTGCTACAGCTGAAAACAAACAAGCATGCAGTCAGCTTTTCAATACCATTTAAGTGTTTTGTGGCAGGATGTCTTAATGAACTGCAGGCTTTTGCAGATAAAGCTGAGTCAGGAAGCCTCTCTTAGATGAGAGTGCTTGCTTGCCTCTAGCAAAGCAGAGTACACCTGAGAAATTGTTGCTACCAAGAAAAACATGCTTTACTCTTTCCAAGCTTTCTCAGGCTTACAGTGGATTCAGTTGTCCACACGTCTGGGCGCCTTTCTGTTGTGGAAGCTGCAGGTTGCATTCCTGTCACTCTGCTCCCAGCTGGCTTGATAGCTTGTGCCTGAAAGAACAACACAAAAACTGCATTGGCCCATAATATCTAGCCTCTTCTCATCTAACTCTCGCACCTGGAATAGCCCATTTCTAATAATGTGTGTAGCACCCGAAGATGCGCTTACTGGGAAGATTCTAGCCTATGTCCATCCTGGTTCAGAGCTTCATTGTGTCTGTCCCAGAAAGGAGAGGAAATGGCATCTGTCTGAGGCATCTTACCTCACTTCCTCCTCCTTCCAGCATTCTGTTCAGTTTACTCCACCCACCTGCATTCTAACCTATGAGGGCCAAGCAGTTTCTTTATTTTTTAACCAATGACCTTCCTCCATCGTATAGTTAAGATTTCTGAGTGATCTTGTAGGACACCCAGATTAAGCTCCTAGTGTCCATAATCCAAGTCCAGGTAATCTGACACCTCTGGCATCCATGGGTATTGCACACAATGGTGCACAAGTATACAACTGGGCAAAATATACAGGCACAGAAAATTAATTATAAATAAATAAATTTTATTTATTTTTTTTCAATTTTTTTAAATTAAAAATGTCTGCCTCCTCCCCAAACTGGCTAGGCAAACATAAAGCCAGTACATGCAGTATGGTCAAAACTCAATGATATTGTACTTGGCTTCTCAGCAGCCCCCATTGTCCACCATATTCAGAGAGTCTAGTTTTATCCCATTCATTTTCAGTCCCAGTCCAGCTGGCCTTGGTGATCTCCTAATAGATCAGCCCCACTGTCTCAGTGGGTGGGTGCCCCCCCTCATGGTCTTGACTTCCTTGCTCATGTTCTTGCTTCTTCTCTTCCTCATTTGGACCTTGGGATCTCAGTCCATTGCTCCAATGTGGGTCTCTGTCTCTATCTCCATCCATCGCCAGATGAAGGTTCTATGGTGATATGCAAGATATTTGTTAGTATGGCTATAGGATCTGGCCATTTCAGGCTCTCTCTCCTCAGCTGCCCAAGGACCTACTTGGGTACATCTCTCTGTACCCCTGGGAACCCCTCTAGAGTCAAGGCTCTTGCCAATCCTAAAATGGCTCCCTTAATTAAGATATATGTCTCCCTGCTCCCATATTAATCCTTCCATTATCCCAACCATCCCTCCCCCCCCCCAGTTCTCCCTATCCTCCCCTTCTCACTTTTCTCTCTCCATCTCCCCTTTCCCCCATAACACCCCACCCCCCAGCTCCCATATTTTTGCCCAGCAATCTTGACTACCTGCAATATCCAGGAGGCTAACTCTATGTTTTTCTTTGGGTTCACCTTCTTATTAAGCTTCTCTAGGATTGCAAATTATCGGCTCAATGTACTATATTAATGGCTAAAAACCAATTATGAGTGAATACATCCATGTTCATCTTTTTGGGTCTGAATTACATCACTCAGGATAGTATTTTCTATTTCCATCCATTTGCATGCAAATTCAAGAAGTCATTGATTTTTACCTCTGATTAGTACTCTAATATGTATATATTCTACACTTTCTTCATCCATTCTTCCGTGGAAGGGCATCTAGGATTCCAGGTTCTGGCTATTACAAGTAATGCTGCTATGAACATAGTTGAACAAATAATTTTGTAGTATGATAGGGCATCTCTTGGGTATATTCCCAAGAGTGGGATTGCTGGGTCCTGGGGTAGGTTGATCACAACTTTCCTGAGAAACCATCACACTCCTTTCCATAGTGGTTGCACAAGTTTGCATTCCCACCAGCAATGGATGAGAGTATCCCTTCCTCCGCATCCTCTCCAGCAAAGGGTATCATTGATGTCTTTGATTTTAGCCATTCTGACAGGTGTAAGATGGTATCTCAGTGTTGTTTTGATTTGCATTTCCCTGACCACTAAGGAGGTTGAGCATGACCTTAATTGTCTTTTGGTCATTTGAACTTCCTCTGTTGAGAATTCTCTGTTCAATTCAGTGCCCCATTTTTTAATTGGGTCAATTAGCATTTTGACATCTAGTTTGTTGAGTTCTTTATATATTTTGGAGATCAGACCTTTGCCTGTTGCGGGGTTGGTGAAGAACTTCTCCCAGTCTTTGGGTTGCCTTTCTGTCTTAGTGCCAGTGTCCTTTGCATTACAGAATCTTCTCATTTTCAGGAGTTTCCATTTATTCAATGTTGCCCTTAATGTCTGTGCTGCTGGAGTTATATGTAGGAAGTGGTCTCCTGTGCCCATATGTTGTAGAGTACTTCCCACTTTCTCTTCTATCAGCGTTAGTGTGTTCAGACTGATATTGAAGTCTTTATTCCATTTGGACTTGAGATTTGTACATGGTGATAGATATGGATCTATTTTCATTCTTCTACAGGTTGACATCCAGTACTGCCAGAACCATTTGTTGAACATGCTTTCTTTCTTCCATTGAATACTTTTAGCTTCTTTATCAAAAATCAGATGTTCATAGGTTTCTGGGTTAAGATCCTCGTCTTCTACTTGATTCTGTTGATTGCCTTCTCTGTTTCTATGAAAATACCAAACTGTTTTCAATACTGAAGCTCTGTAATAAAGATTGAAATCAGGTATGGTAATTCCTCCAGATGTTCCTTTATTGTATAAGACTGTTTTGGCTATCCTGGGTTATTTGTTTTTCCATATAAAGTTGATTATTGTCCTCTCAAGATCTGTGAAGAATTTTGATGGTATTTTCATGGGATTGCATTGAGTCTATATATTGCTTTTGGTACAATTGCCATTTTTACTATGTTGATCCTCCCAATCCAAGAGCAAGGGAGATCCTTCCATTTTTTGGTATCCTCTTCAATTTCTTTCTCAAAGACTTAAAGTTCTTGTCAAATAGATTTTTCACTTCCTTAGTCAGAGTTACCCCAAGATATTTTATGCTATTTGTGGCTATCCTGAAATTTAATGCTTTTCTGAATTCCCTCTCTGCATCCTTACCTTTAGTGTATAGTTGGGCAACTGATTTTAAGAGGAAATCAAGATCAAATTATATTGCATGAGGAAACATTTTGATTTAGAAAATGATATAGATTAAGTGTTAATTTAAAACACACACATGATACGGGCATTGACCATCCTGATCCTTTAAGACAATATGTCAATCAGCAAAGTAGTTTTATGCTCATTATATATTCTTCTCTGGAAACCACGGAAGCTTAAATTTTTTAACATCAGTCTCTTATACTGAGCAGTCCCTAACATTTGGGCTTGATTGAAGAAACATAGATTCAAGTGTTTCATATATTCTACATAAGTTTTATTAACAATTTTCTAAGCCGGGTGGTGGTGGCACATGCCTTTAATCCCAGCACTCAGGGGGGCAGAGGCAGGCAGATCTCTGTGAGTTCGGGTCCAGCCTGTTCTACAAAGGGAGTTCCAGGACAGGCTCCAAAGCTACAGAGAAACCCTGTCTCAAAAAACCAAAAGAAAAAAAGAAAAAGAAAAAAAAACAACTTTCTATTTCAGAATATGCAGAATGCCAAAAAAAACTTGTGCTTATTCAGCGGTGTATTGACATCCTTTCCATGTGAGTAAATCCTACTGAATATTATAAGTGCTGGGAGTACCTGAGTGTCTATAAGTGTTATGGAGCTTTGCTGTCCATTACACCTGTGTGAATTTCTGAAGGTGAGTATGTGAAACAGAATATCTGTTTTGTTTTTCTCTGAACAAAATTAGGATAATGATTGTGTGGATCTCATTGGAGGGATGGGAATATCAGGTGTGCTGATAACCATGAAGTGTATAAATAAGGCTCTAAATAAGCAAGGCAAAGAAGAGGAATGGGTAGATTTTGTGAGCCATGGGTTGGTTATGAGACACTGTTTTGGGATGAAATTATTTTCTCAAAGAACTTTTTTTGCTGAAGGTGATTGACCTTCTGTGTGACTACTTGTTTGGTCAAAATTTCCTGTTACTTAGAAGATATTTATGACCTCAACACCTTTCAAATTGATCTTGTCACCCCTACAAAGGAAGGTTAAAACTTAAGTTGTGTTACATGAAGGATTCCAAATTAGATCTTTGTAAAATGCCTGCAACTTCTTTGTGGGATGTGGATACTACAAAACCATATGCTGCCAGCCTAGCTCATTTGTCTGATTTAACAGTAATCTCCATGAGATTTCAAAATGTATTGCAAAACACAATGATTCTGATATCAACGGGTCATATTTGCTTTGGCAAGAAAGAATGTCTGAGCAGGGTGTTACTCAAACAACCATAAATTCCAAACCAATCTTGCTTATATAACTTCCCAATTCCTACAGCAATTGCACTCTAATGCTTAGGGAGCACTTTCCAGAGAGACTGTGGAGAGGTTTTTGATTCAGAAGATGATGCAGCTTGTTTGCTATTAAGACCTTCTGCTTGAGAGGTGTCAATGACCTATAGATTTATGTGCCTTTTACTTCTCTGTTCAAGGACACCGTGACATCCCCCCCAGGACAAAGTTTTTCATGAGCATAAACACTACATCCAAAAATATAAACTGAGAAGTTACCTAAATATGTTGCTACAATCAGAAAATGTTGAGATCTAGTTTCCTACAGAAGAAGATAGATACCCCTTAAGTAGGGATACATTATGTAAAACAATCAAATGAAGCAGATTTTCTAAAACTGAATTTTTAAGTTAGGGAAATATCTATCAGTTTTCTATTGATTTTGTGTCATGAAACAAAGGATTCAGATACTCACACATGTTCTGTCAATACAAAACGCTAGTAAATGCATGAACACACAAATGGTTTTTCTTTCTTTTTTTTTTTGGTTTTTCGAGACAGGGTTTGTCTGTGGCTTTTTGGAGCCTGTCTTGGAACTATCTCTGTAGACCAGGCTGGTGTCTCGAACTCACCGAGATCCACCTGCCTCTGCCTCCCAAGTGCTGGGATTAATGTTGTGCGCCATTATCAACCGGCATGAACACATAAAAGAAATATATATATATATAAAACTGAAAATTTTCTTGTGATAGCAAAGACAAAGTATAAATGCTTAGAGCTCTGTATATCATGGTTCAATAGGTTTTCCACCATGCCTTGTGTTACCAGCTTGATTATATCCTTGTTCAATCTCAGCTTCATATTTACCAATGTAAAAGAGTACATCTTCAAGTTGAGTGGTCTCTTTACCAGACTATCAGCACCTGTCTTTGAAATAATTATAATATGGATCCAATGATGGTGCCTTTGGTGATTTGATGACAACATTGTGCAGTTTGTGTCCTTTGGATTCTGGAAAAAATTGTTACCCTTATTATATTAAAGTATTACAATAAACTACGATACCCTATTTACATTAAAATACAAAGTTTGAATTTCAATAAACATATATTCAAAAAAGGTACCATCAAGATGAAAAGAGGTATACAGAGAAGTAAACTTTTGAAAGCAGAGTTTTGATAACTGTAGTCCCTACATGAAGGAGAAGGGTATATGCATTACTTTCATTGGTTAATAAAGAAACTGCCTTGACCTTAGATAGGTCAGCCCTTAGGTGGGTGGAGAAGACAGAACTGGGAGAGAGAAGCCAAGTCAGGCAGTAGCCATGATTCTCCTCTCCAAGACAGTTGCAGGTTAAGATCTTTCCTGGTAAGCTACCACCTTGTGGTGCTACACAGATTATTAGAAATGGTTTAATCAAGATGTGAGAGTTAGCCAGTAAGATGCGAGAGCTAATGGGTCAAGCAGTGTTTAAAGAATATACTTTCCATGTAATTATTTTAGGTAAAGCTAGCCAGGTTGTGGGGATCACCTGCCACTCCTCCAACAGAGTGGCTGCCCAACATGGTAACAAACTCCACATAAAACCTGAGAGAGCTTAATTTTAAACACAGAAAAACCAGAGTTTAACACAGCATTTTGCTGTTTGCTAGGATGTACTTTAAAGTGATTTCAGGTTTCAGAAATTGTGGCAGAAAAAAAAGCTGCAGTCATTTTAACACACGGTTTCCAGGAGGTATGCTACCAGCATGAACTCCAGCTTTAAAGCATTCCAGTAGCCTTTATGGGACTGGATGTTTTTTTTCCCACTAGGGATTGGGACGAAAGTACTCTAAGAACATGCTTGAACTCCCCGCCTAGGCACACTGGGATGAGGCTTAGGCAGGTGGGAGAGCATGGCAGATTCCTACCGCCATGCAGAGAGATGTTTCCAGGTTGCTCAGTGCTCTGCCTGTCCGATTTGGCTCTAACATAGATGAAGAGGGTTTCTGTGCCTCATGCTCAGTCTCAGAGTTAAAATGCTGAGTGCAGCTCCTATCTGGCAGCCCCTGAGCTACCATAAAATGGTACATCCTCCTCTTTGAAATTGGAGAGAGGTGGAGCCAACATCAGAGCAGCCCTCTGTTCTGCAGCTCAGAGGCACAAGTGGCTCCAATGTCCCAGCTTAGATTCTTAAGCACTTAGCGATTTAAAGGCGCAAATCCAGAAATGTTCCTGGGCAGTAAAAGAAATTACAGATTCACAACAAAACAGATTCAGACATAAAAGACCTTTTAATGGGTAACAGTGTTGAATGAATGTACGTAGGCTTGGGAGAGAAAAGAAAAAGAATATAAAAAAGGGGGGTAAAGTCTTTTAAGAGACAGAGTACAAAATACTTATAGATTAAAAGAAATAAAGAAAAATAAGCCATAAAATGGAAATTCACCGAGAGTCTGAATTATGTACATTGTGTTTTCTTTGAAGTTTTTTATTTTAAAGGAGCTAAGTACAGAGAAACATTTCATTATATGGGGTGCCAAGCTAAACTAGAATGGATATCGTAAGGGTTTAATGATTTCACAATTTGGGTATAAGAATATGATGCTTTGGAGAGGGTCTTTTGTTTTCACAAAAGATGAGACCCTGTGGATTGCCTTTATCCCAATATGATATGATAGAACACGCCGTCCTTAAAGGTTGCTGTGAATTTCTCAAAAAATTACTTTGCTTAACTGCCAACTGAGATGAAACTAGCACACAGGTTATACTATGAAAGACCTAAATTACAGGGCTCCCATTCAGCACAAATGCAGTTTGGAGAGAAATAACTGTGTCCTTATACCCAAATATTGTTTATAAATATGCTTTTACATTTAAAGGGGGGAAATGATATAGATATGAATAATTTGCATCGCTATGATTTTAAGGTCAATTTGTTATAAGTATATGTATTTCTGCTCTTGATTAAGGTATTGTGATTGTGTAATTCATTTATTAATGTAATGTATAATTAGGAAATATAGGTTATTTATGGATGATTATCAATAATAGTCAAGCTTGTAGTCATGTTAGTTGATTTTCTAGATATATAGAGATATATTTCAGTTATGTGGGCATTCTTCATATCTTTCAAAGACTATAGAATATGGCATTTTAAATGTTTTAATAACTTATGACTGTTCATGCCAATGAGACACGTCTTCTCCTGGCAGCACCAATCTACTTCAAGAGGAGATGGGCATCGAAGACCCTCCTAATGGATTGGTTAGCCATTTGGGCAAGAAACTGCTCTTGCGTGGAATGTTGCATTAACTGGAAACAAAGAGCCTGCAGAGGGAGAACTGCTGAACTTGCCTAAAGGTGAGATGATATTTTGAAGTACCTGATTCATAAGAGTCTGTGAGACATTCTGCAGGACACAGCAGAAAATGATTGAACTGTCTTTTGAATTTCCTGCTTTGTGAAAATGTCTGCTGAATACTTTGGGCCTGTCTGCCAAATATGGATGCCCTAACAGTACAGAGGATCTTTGGGTGACTGTCCAGGCATTGAGTTGTCTCTCATTTCTAGAGTTTTGGAAGTTGCTTACTTCTTGTTTACTTAGGTAATACCTTCTAAAGTCTTTGATGGAGGTGAAGAATGAATATATAGTTATATTATCCTTAGTTATGATAAAAGAGAAAATAGATATAAAGAGTGAAACTATAATTCTTGCTTGATAACTGTTTTTTTATATGTAATTTTACTATGTTCAAATGAAAGCCTTTTTTTTTTTTTAAACAGAAAAAGGGGAAATGATGGAGGAGGGTCTATCTGTTACTTTCATTGGTTAGTAAAGAAACGGACTTGGCCTTTGATAGGCCATCCCTTAGGTGGGTGGAGAAGACAGAACAGAATTTGGAAGAAAGAAGCCAAGTAAGACAGTTGCCTCTCTGAAACAGACGCTGGTTAAGATCTTTCTTGGTAAGCTACCAACTTGTGGTGCTACACAGATTATTAGAAATGGGTTAATCAAGATGTGAGATTTAGCCAGTAAGAGGCTAGAGCTAATGTGCCAAGCAGTGTTTAAAAGATTACAGTTTCCATGTGATTATTTTGGGTAAAGCTAGCCGGGTGGCGGGAAGTGCCTGTGGCTCCTGCTACACCTACTTGTTACCTTCTCTCTGGTCCATGCCAGTTGCCTCCTAGTATGAGACAGAAACTAAATTCTTCTTTCAACAACATGGTTGCAGTCAGACAAAAATATCATCATTTAACTCCAAAGCCAACTATGATTTTTAAGTGAATGATCCCTACCATTATACTGAGAAATAGAGAGATAGGTATTTTAAGTTAGTGAGATTTGAACCTGCAGAGGATATTGGTATAATTAGTTAGATATCTCTTTGCTTGGATATTCTTTCAGGATATTGCTCTTTTCTTTTTTTATGCATATATATATCCAAGGTCTCCTGACTTTTCAAAAATGGGTATTTTACTGCAAAGGCAAGGATAGAACCCTGACGCCAACATTTTTTTTTTTTGGTTTGCTGAAAATCTGTAGTATTGTTCTATCTGTGAATGAGATGTTATTCCTGTTCATCAAAGGGTTTCTCTTTTTTACTGAAGTTTTATTTTTTTATTTTTTAGGTTTTTCGAGACAGGGTTTCTCTGTGGCTTTGGAGCTTGTTGTGGAACTAGCTCTGTAGACCAGGCTGGTCTCAAACTCACAGAGATCTGCCTGCCTCTGCCTCCCGAGTGCTAGGATTAAAGGCGTGCTCCACCACCACCCGGCCGTAATTTTAATTAAATTTATTAATATCCGTAGATTTTCTTCTCTTATGAAAACAAAGACAAAACACCTTTCCCAACATAGCACATTTTCTAGTTTCCATTCTGAGGTTAAGACATACTTCAATTTTCCAGATGATTTAATTTGGAAGTTTTGACAATTACCTAATATATCTCTGTAAAAAATGTTACCTTCTCATTTGCAATAAGAACATTGAATATTCTGAGAACTTGTCACACTCATATCCAAAGAGTCTTGCATTTTCAATAGCAGTGCACTGTCCCCTTTCCCTCACAACCTCTCCAGCATAAATTGTCAACAGTTTTTTTTGCCCTAGGCCATTTTCACTGATGTAAGATTAAATCATAGGGTTGTGTTGATTTACATTTCTCAGAGAAGTAGAAAACAAAATTCCTCAATACCTAGTAATATCAAAAGTAAACCTCAATCCTGAACATATATTTCCCAAATACAAGGGCAACTTGATGGGGGGAGAGTCTTCTGTTTTGTGTTGATTTCATTGGTTAAATAAAAAGACTGTCTTGGCACTTTAATGGGACAGAAAATTAGATAGGTGGAGTAGACTGAACATAATTCTGGGTGAAAGAAAGCTGAGTTGGGCAGTTGCCATGATTCTCCCACTCCAGACAGAAGCAGGTTAAGATCTCTCCTGGTAAGCCAGCTCGTGGTACTACACAGAATATTATAAATGGGTTAGATCAATATGTAAGAGCTATCAAATAAGAGGTTAAAACTAATGGGCCAAGTTGTGTTTAAAAGAATCTGTATTTCTGTGTAATTATTTTGGGGCATAAGCTAGCTGATGGCCAGGAGCTGGGCAGCAGGCACACGGCCCCCCCACTCCTATTTCAATAGCACCTTCATATTTAAAAGAAATACTTCTAAAAATTGAATCATACATCAAACCCCACACACTAATAATGGGATACTTCAAAACTTCTCTCTCACCACTTGACAGGACAGTCAGACAAAAAAAAATGAACAGAGAAATAAGAAAAGTAACAGAGGTTATGACTCAAATGGACTTAACACACATCTATAGAATATTCCATCCAAACATAAAAGAATATACCTCCTTCTCTGCACCTCATGGAACATTATCAAAAATTGACCACATAATCAGTAACAAATCAAATCTCAAAAATTACAAAAAATGTAATAACCCAATATACCTTATTAGATCACCATGGTTTAAAACTAGAAGTCAACAGCTATTCTAATTCCAGAAATATCACAAACACAAGGGAATTAAACAATGCTCACCTGAGTCATCAATGGGTCAAGGAAGAAATAAAGAGAGAAATTAAAGACTTTCTAAAATTCAGTGAAAATGACTTCAAAACAAACCCAAATTTGTGGGACACAATGAAAGCAGTTTTAAAAGGAAAGCTCATAGCACTAAATGTCTATTAAAAAAGATGGAAAATCCTATACTTGTAAATTAATGGAACATTTGAAAACTTTACAGCAAAAAAGCACCTAGGAGATTCAGACAGCAAGAAATAATCAAATTGAGAACTGAAATCAAAAAAAGAAAAGAAAAACAAAGAAAACAATACAAAGAAATAAAGCAAAGAGTTTGTTTTTGAGAAAATCAACTCAATAAAAAACATTTATAGAAACTAACCAAAAGGCAGAAATAAAATACCCAAATTAACAAAACCAGCATGAAAAGAGGGACATAAAAACAGACATGGAGGAAATACAGAGAATCATCAGGTCATATTTCAAAAATGTGTTGATGGATTTTTCCTATGACTAATACATAATGACTTTTTCTTTCTTTTGACCGATTCTTATCTATAAGTCTATGTTGTTCGATACTAGGATAGCTACACCCATTGATTCTTAGATCTAATTGATTGGAATATTTTTCACAACCCTTTACTCTGAAACAAGGTCTGTCTTTGAGGTTGAGATGTGTTTCTTGTAGGCAGAAAAAGGATGGATTCTGTTTTGGTATTCAATCTGTGCCTTTTTATATGTGAGTTGCACTTATTTATAATAATGGATATTAATGACTAGTGATTGCTTTCTTTTGTTAATTAAGTTGTCATTGTTGATGATGTTAATTTGTGCATTTTCCCTTATTGGTGATTTCCTGCTATGAGATTATGTAGTAATATGGAGCAGCTGGGCTGCGTCCCTGCACCAGGCCGCCCACATGGCTAGCTTATGCCCTGAAATAATTACACAGAAACTGTATTCTTTTAGACACTGCCTGGCCCATCAGTTTTAGCCTCTTATTGGCTAGCTCTTACATATTGACCTCACCCATTTCTATTAATCTATGTAGCCCACGAGCTGGCTTACCAGGAATGATCTTAACCTGCTTCTGCCTGGAGTGGGAAAATCATGGCAACTCCTCACTCAGCTTCTTTCTCCCAGAATCCTGTTCTGTTTACTCCACCCACCTAAGGGTGGGCCTATTGAATGGGCCTAGGCAGTTTCTTTATTAATAAGAAATCACTCCCACATCAAGATTATCATTTTTTCCTCTGTTTTTGTTGTTGTTACCAACTTCCTTTGCTTGGAGTTTTCCATTTTTTATTTTGTGCAGGGCTGGGTTTTTGGCTAGGTATTGGTGAAATCTAGTTATTTCACTGAATATCATCTTTTGTCCTTTTATGGTGATTGAAAGTTTTGCTGGATATAATTGAAAGTTTTGCTGGGTATATTAGTCTGGGTTGTCATCCATGGTCTCTTAATTTCTACATTACCCTTGAAAATGACCTTCTGGCTTTCATTGTGTCCAATGAGAATACATTCTGTTGTAATTCTGATAGGTGTACCTTTATATTTTACGTGCCCTTTTTTGTTTGCAGATCTTCATATTCTTTCTTTATTCTGTATGATTGGGGGTGGGGCTTTCATTTTCTCAAAGAACTAGATGTCCTTTCTTTTTGTGAATTCTACAATGCTTTAAACTCTTTGGATCACAAGGAACTCTAATGTTTCCAGTACAGTTATGCAGACCTTTATGTATTAATAATTATCCCCAATTAAAGAGTACTGTCTTATTTTCCGGCCCCTGCCACTTGGGGACTTCTTGGCTTCTTCTTTCTTAATTTACTGCCATGTTCCAACTTCTCATGTTTCATCTTCTACTATTCCCTCCCATTCATTTTCAGGTTTAATCAAGTCTTTTGTTAAGTATCTTTTCTTACTTTCTGACTTTGATATCTATTCGTGCCTTACATTTTTTTTGGTAAATGTATGCCTTAAAGATATCTGACGTATCAATTCATGAAACATGGACATGTCACACAGTATATCTTCATGCAAATAGCATACCCATTATTGATATAATGTGATGGGAGCTCTTTAGTAAAAATTATAAATCAAGATATTGGTTTTGCTTGTGAATGGTTCACATCAATTTATGAAATAATGTATATAATCTCTTAGGGTGAACAGAAGGAGCTGAACTTCCATGTTAGTGTGCAATGTTGTTAATTCATGGAATAGGAAGAATTTCATGTGTCCATAGTTCAATTACTCTGTGGCAAAATTAAGAATGTTATACTCTGAAGTTCCTGATTCATATTAATCTGTAGCATTTTATCTGTATTTGTTCAAAATCTCATAGAGAATTCTAAGGTTTATATTTAGAAATTTTCTATCCATGGTTTTTATATCTAGATAGTCTTCTTTGTGATTGTACTGGGAATCACAGGAAGAATATTATCTGGCATATGACTTACATAAAATTGATCATAGCATGTGTCTTCACAAAATATGCAAAATGTACTCTGTTTGTCCTTTAAAGAGGATTCCAACACTCCATTATGGAGAAGTATCACACTCAGACTCTTGAAAGTAATAATTGTAGGATTCCATGTCAAGACTTACAACATTTCCATGTTTTAAGAAGGTTGAATTCTGTATTATTTGGAAAATAAACATAAACACATAAACATAAATAAACATGGGTTTTAATCCTCGATCAGTATGGAGACATAGTAACACTTCCCAGTGTCATTATGCATTCATCTTTCATTTCTAATTATTTTTACTTGTTTTATGTATCAAAATTTTTCCCCTAATCCTCCCTTTTGATATCCTCCACCCACACACTGAATATTCCCAAGCCCAATACACTCTTCTTCATCTCAGAAAGAACTGGGGCTCCCATGTGAGTCTTCAAAGTATGGCATATTAAGTTGAGATAAGGACTAAAATCCTTCTCCATGCTTAAAGCTTTGTGCTGTTATCCCATGTTTGGTTTTTATTTCCACAGGGTCATCTCATGCACCAGGATTGATTCTGTTTCCAATCCCAGAGGTTTCACAAGCAAAAAACTATACATAACTATAAACCACCTGCGGAGGTTCTATTTTAATCAATAATCAATCCTCTTTTGTGACAACAGGAATGGCTATTGGCTCAAAATATAGAAATAAATTTTTCAAGGAATAAATTCAGAGAAACTACTCTTTGAGACCTCACAGCTAGCCTTTATGAGAAAAGAGCACTTGACTGCAACAAGTGGTGTTCACTGACTTGAGTTGTTTAAGAGGGAGAATACCATGCCTTTAGTGACAGATGTCAGTCTTTTTCCATGGATCTTACCAAAGTTCTCAACAGTGTTCAGCTTTCATGTATGGGCTCATGAGTTCAAGAGGAGGAGGCTTCTTCTTGGGATATAAAATACATTTCTTAAAGACAAAAAGGCAATTTACAAAATCTAGAGAAACCTGTCACTTCTGGTTACATTTGGCAAGGAACATATGTCAGCATATGTATTGTGAGCATCACAGTCATTTTTGGTGCCTTATATTTGTGCTTGTGTGGGTGTTTGTGTTCATCTGTGAAATGAATGTGTGCATTTTCTCTCCTTCAGTTTGTGACTTTGTGTTTATACTAGAACACACAGCTTTCATCCATTCATTTTTTTCATTCATATGTGGTCTAGTTTCCCAAAAGAAAACTGCATGAAGTAGACATGTCTTCACTTGAGTGAGATAGGGTTGAAAAAGTAAGAAGTATAAGAGTCATAATGTTGTTTCCATTCTGCAATTTATATAGAATAGATCTGAATGTTCAATGTAAATATCCTAGATTTGTATAATGATAGCTTCACTGACAAATATGCTGGACCACATTTCTTGTTGGTAGCTGTGGTGTAAGAGAAGTTAAAAATAGTTAAGAGACAGAGGGAAATTGTGTCTTTGGTATAAAGTAAAAGTGGATATAATGTGAGGACATGAGTGGGTGTTGTTGATTTAAAACTTGGAGGTAGATTATATAGTGACATGCAAATTGTTGCCTGGTAACAATGGCAGAATTCTCTCTGTCCTTACATGACTCCAAGAAGCACAGAAGAAGTCAAGATTCAGTGTCATTTATGTATTTTATTCTCCACAGGCATATGCCATTTTACAACCTTTAATATCAACATGCATTGGAAGTGAATCTCCTAATCAACCCAAAAACAAAACCTTGGATATTGGTTAACTGAAAGTGTTATCCAAGGAGAGGACACTTAATCTCAGTGTTTATAGTCTGTGAAGAAGCTATTCAATGCCTTTAGCTGGTGTATGTTCTTCTCCATCTGAATTAAAATTTTTGAGTAAGATACATAAGTAATCAACATTATCTCCCATAGGGTAATTTTTCCATTTTTACCCTGCTCCACAAAGTTTTAAACTTAGACTAGAGTGAGGCTGTTTTAGGGTTTGTTTTTCTCTAATATGGCAAATGTAAAACATACTCTATCTGAAGGTATTTAAAAGCTTGGATCCAGAATGTCAGTGCCTTACAAGAAATTTTAAGTTATTATACATCATGTTGATTATGGGTTCCTGATATAGCTGAGGTTCTTCTTAGCTCAAGTCCTGGAGTGCTATACATCGCAGTGTTACTGTTGCAGTATGAGACTGGTCGCTGTATCTTATTCCACTGTTAATGGATTTCTTTCTGAGACTACAGTAGTTTTTGCCAATTAAGAATTTATTTTTCTTTATATATTTTTTGTATATATTGTGTCAAGATTTGTGCGGTACCATTTCACTAGAGGCAAGATTGAATTAATTGATAATTATATTGTTGCAGTCTTTAAACTCAACAAACTTCCATTGACTCATGCTGTGAGAAACACCCGTGTCTAGATTTGTCTGTGGAAATGGGTTTGATTAGTAGGCAGGTCAAGGGACAATCATTTTTTTCAAAATGAACCAAGTGACTAAAACCAAGTCATAACAGCTTGACTTCTTAGTGACGAGTGTGTGTGTGTGTGTGTGTGTGTGTGTGTTTTTTTTTTTTTGTGATCCACTATAGATGGAAAGCAACATCATACAAATCCAGGAAACTATATATGGATATTGTGAAAGAGCAATCTTACCTGAACTCTTTTCCTGGCTTCTTGGCAGTGAAAAAAGTCACCCTAACTATTCAAGCACCATAGCATGTCCCTGGTTAGTTTGGCTTCTCTAAACACTCCATTTTTTATTTCTTTGGGTCTTAATGGATTCTGGTTATTCTAGACACTATCTTTGGAGTTGCATGCAAACCATTGTTTTGTGTAAAGTGAGTTTTGTATTATTTGAAGATTATATTATGATTATGTTCTTTCTCCCTGTGGAAGAAGTCTGTTCCCCGCAAAGCTTCCAAGCCCCAGGCTCAGTAACATTTGCAGAAAGCAGAGGGAAAGACGAGCTTGAAGCAATACATTTGCTAAAAAATATTCACACAAGTCAATGTGTATGCCTATGCCAGCCCTGTCCTCAACTGCACTGGGAAGCACAAATGCTCACCTGTATGCACAACGGTACAAAAACAATGAGAATATAAATGTTTTCATAATACAGGGCCATCTGTTCAAGTCCACCTTGGAAACCTGTAAGAAATATTTAAATGCTACATGAAAATGCATCTTTAATAGACTTTTTGAAAACATCTGAAGTTTTTACGTAAGAGTAAGTGTGTTTTAAAAAATCGTTTCATTTTGAGGGCACTTTTTCCTTTGAAGAAGAAGGCAGGGTGGTAGGGAGACAGGGATGCCACATGGTTAATGCTTCAGCCAAGGATAAGCCTCAATGGAGGCCTTGCTGCGGTCACCATAGTCGAACAGGATCTCTTCCCCAGCTGCAATGTCGCGGGAGGCAATGAGGATGAGGTGAGGCACACTATCAATGTCATGCAGTTTGGTCTTGCAATTCCCATACCTACTATGATTGATCAGCCTTCCGAGGCGATTAGTTTCTCGAGTGGCATCCACGCAGTAGGTTTTGCTCCGATACTGAAAATAGTACATGTAGCAGCCTATGGAGGGGTCTTGAGCATACAGAGCCTCCCGCTTCTTGGCATCGGTGAGCTCAAGGAGGTCGCCATGGTATTCTACCACAAAGTCTCCCTGGGAGAACTGCTTCATAGCAATTACACCCCGGCCTTTTCCATCAATGAGTTCAACCTTCAAGCCTTCTTCCTTCCCGCTCTCAATCAGTTCATCAATTTTTTTCTTTTCTTCAGACTGTAGCTCAGCTTTGCTCTTCCTGGAGCTCCTTCGCACTGGGTGGAAATCTGTCAGTTTTCTCTTCTGCTGTGTTTTCCCTTGAGATTTTTTCTGAGGGGCCTGCTTGCCATTGAGGTGTTTTTTCAGGGCCTGCTTGGGAGCCACTATATTGATAGAATCACATGATGAGGGCAGAGTTTGGGAGGGATCTGCTGCTTCAGTTTTTTGGTTTGGAAAAGATGCCATGGGACCTCTCCTGGCCTCTTCCATCTTCTGTTCATCGGACTTCACGGAACTTTGGATCATATTTCCAGCATTTCTTTCCTCTTTTGGCTTCCTGGAGATTCCAGATAATGATTTCCCCTGGCATTTGACCTCGTAATGTACAACTGAGTTTTCTTCCTGAAAAGGGTAGCACATTCCGAAGCACTTGTTTGGCTTTATGTAGGCATAGATCTTTGACTGCCCGGCAAACACTTTCTCCAGAACCCCAGATAGCCCCATGGCAGTGCAGCCAGAGCCATTGCCTTTGTGTCGGCCTGTCCACCAGTACTGCCGCTTCCTCAGCTGCTGTTGCTGCCGACGCCACCAGCGCCGCCATAGCACACCAGGGAAGGCCCTGCAGTGCCTCATGGTGACTGCTTTGCTCATGGCCTGCAGTAGAACGGGTAACCAGTTGCGCTTCATCCAGACTCCCATCCCTTTCGTTTTTCTTAAAGCTTTCATTTTTTTTCTTTCGTTCTTTCTCTTTTCTTTCTCTGTTTTCCTTTTTCTTCCTTTCCTTCATCTTTTCTCTTTTCTTTTTTAAATTTCTACCTTTATGACAGCCGAAGATTGATTTCACAGACCAATTACACGACAGAAAATTTTTCTGCAAACAAAAAACATCACCATTAATAATATAATGTAAAGCCATTATTTAACCAATCAATAGACATCATACTGTAATTTTTTATATAGTAGATGTAGGGTATTTTATCTACTATTAGCACTATCCAAGACTTAAGAAAAAATAGATGTGTAAACAAGTATGCATGCAGAAATAAGAACCAGTGATAGCTGAAGGTAAAAAAAGATTATAGCCCGACAATCAGTAAAGAGGCATATATTTCTCAGTAAAATTATATTTTTATTTAAATTTTTTTAAGTTTTTATACCATCCATATTTTGCTACAAATTGTCTTTTGGCTTCCAGATCACTCTACCCACTTTCCATATAGCACCTCTTTATATCACACTTTCTCCATGAAGAAAGCATCAGGTATCCTATGGGAGTCAACAGACCATGTTTTATCACGTTGGGTTTAGGTTGAAAATCCTATCCGTGCTTCAAGATGCAACAAGCATTGGGATTATGATCTGAAAGTTCAGCTCAGGTTTTGAGCCTACCACTATGGGCACCACAACCACATAAATGTATACAATTGTCAGCTCCATACTATATACATATTTCCTGTATGGAGCTGAATATATATATATTCTTAAGATGAGGGAAGAGAGTTGACTCCAATAACAAGCTCCAGTTGAGTTCTCCGAGCTTGTCTTTGTGATTAAAGGTCCATTGCCAGTAGTCCATAAGCTTCGTAGACTGTGTTTGGAAGTTAAAGAAATATCATGAACACAGCTAAAAGAGGTTGGTATTTCTCCAGGGTTGTCATGAAAGATCTCATCTGTAATTAGGAGGTATTCATTTGTTCATGACTATCTTGTGCATTTGTTTTTCTTTGAGTGGTTAAGTGGCTGGGTGGAGTGTTGTTTAAAATTGCACAATCAGAATACTTTCATATGTCCATATTTCAATGACTCCAGGGTTTACATAAGAAAATTAGATTCAAATATAGCTGAATCTCCTCTTTCATTTTTTTGAGACATGGTTTCTCTGTGTATGTTTTGCTGTCCTCACACTCACTCTGTAGACCAGGATGACCTAGAACTTAGAGTGGTCTGGTATGGGAAGGCCTTTTGTCTTCATGTAGCTTTTATTGGTCAGTGAATAAACCTGTTTCAGCCAGTGGCTTAGAAGAATAGGGCAAGTGGTAAGCAGATAGAGGAAAGAAATTTAGGCAGATTCAGAGGGAGAAGCCATGTTGCCTTGTCAGAGACAGACACCAGACAAATGCTTACCTGGTAAAGCACAGCTACCTGGCTACACACAGATAAATAGAAATAGGTTAATTTAAGTTATAAAAGTACCAGAAATAAGTTAAACTGTTGGCCAAACAGTATTGCAAATAATCTAGTTTCTGTGTGATAATTTCATGGTCTGGACAGCCAGAAATGAGCAAGCAGCCACAGTCCACAAATATTTTTTGACTCTGCTTCATGAGCGCTGGGATTAAGGCATTTTCCTCCACCTCCCTAATTCATTTTTAGTTTTGTAGCATTTCACTCCTAATTTCTGAAACCACAGTATAGAATTTTAAGAGTAAAAATTTAGATAGTTTTTCATCCATGTATTATCATACACAAAAAGCTACCCTGGTGAAGATGCCATATGATCACATGTGCAATTTTCAGGAGCATAATGAGAACTTCTGATCTTAGATAGGTCATGGCTTCAAAACATACACAAAAGTGCAAGGAAGGAACCAGTCTATTGAGGAAGCCAATCCTCAAATAGTGTAGGAGGAGAGGGTTATTTGTTTGACTTACCTCACAGAACCAAAATAATCACACAGAAACTATTAATTAAATCACTGTTTGGATCATTAGCTCTAGCTTCTTATTGGCTAACTCATATATTAGTTAACCCATTTCTATTAATCTGTATATCATCACATGACAGTGGCTTACCAGATAAGATTCTCTTCCTCTGTCTTCAGTGGTTTCATGGAGTCACTCTCTGACTCCACCTGTCTTTTTCCCAGCATTTAGTTTACTTTTTCCCACCTAGCTCTGTTCTTCTACAGCTTTCCTGTAGGCTCAAAGCAGTTCCTTTATTCACCAATGAAAGCATCACATACACAGAAGGACCTGCTACACCAAAATACTTTGAAGAAATCACAGTATTATTATTGCCTGTAGTAAACATAATATACCCTAGCTATTATTATGAGGAAATAAAGATGGGATAATGGGGGAAGCCTCCAAAAGACATAATACTGTAAAGTTACTAAAGTTTTAGGAACATATTATCTAGCAATCAGAAAAAGGATTTATCTACTTTTCACAACATATTTCCTATTTTACTCATTTCTGTTTTTTTTCATTTATTTTGCATACCATGTACAGTTTTTCATACCTTCTCACTTTTCATTCCATCCAATAACATCCTGCATACTTCCTATGCATTTTCCTACTTTTGGGACGTTCCAGGCATAATAGGGATGCCAATAAGCTTGACATATCAAGTTGAGCTTAAGACCAAGATCCTTCCTCTGCATCAAGATTTGAGTAGGCATCCAACCATAATGAATATGTTCCACTCTATCAGCTCATGCATAAAGATCAGATTGTAATCCCACTGATAAGGCACCCACACACAAATAAAGGTTACCCAGGCATTGAATTGCAGAGGGCCTTATTTAATCAACTATCTCTTCTTCTGTTACAACAGAAAAAAAGAAAACTGTTGGGTCAAGATATAGGGAACAGAATTTTATACAAATTACAAAACAAGCTCCTGCTGAGACCTCATAATTTGTCCTCAAGAATAAAGAGTTGTTTTTGGCAACAATGTTGTTCCCAAGGCTCAGCATATTAAGGAGGAGGGACAACATAATTTCAGCCAAAGAGAGAGTGGACTTCTCAAAGTAGCTTACCTGTGTCCTCAGTAGTAATCATGTTACATCTCTAGACTCATGAATTAGTGAAGGAAAGAATTCTTCTTGGGATATAAAAAGCATTACTTAGGGTAAAAGCAAATTACTAAGAATTAGAGAAAACTGTAATGTCTAGTTTCCTTTGGCATTGAACATAGAGCATCGGTGTCATTTTACATCTTGTATATGTGGTTGGGAGTGTGTGTTTGTAAGAAAGAGAGAGTGAGAAAGAAAGAGAAAGAGAGAGAGTTTAAGTGATTGCTTTGTAGTCTGTTATGTGTAGGTGAGTATTTTTCTGCTTTCAGTGTTTTACTGTGGTTTTGTCCTGAACCAATTATTAATTCACTTACTTCATCCTTTTAGTTTAATCTTACGCATGAGGTTAGTTATCCTTAAAAAAAAAGAGTAAATTTTGTATGTGTCTTGTTTGAATAACAAGTAACAGAATAAGTGTGTGTGACACAAGAAGAGTGTGGTCTTCATTCTTGAAATATGAGATGCAATGGATTCTCCTAACATTGACTTTTGGGACATTGCATTCAAAGCTTTTTCTCATGTCTCTCCTATAGTTTTCAGTGTAACTAGATTTATCATGAAGTCTTTGATCAACTTTGACTTTAGTTTTTCACAGGATCATAAATAAGAATACATTTGCCCTTCTCTAACTAAAAACATGTATTTAAGCCAGCACAATTAATTGAAGATGCGTTCATTTGTCCATTGAATAATTTTAGCTTCTTAGTCAAAATCTCATGCTCATAGAAATGTGGATTGATATCAGAGTCTTCAATTCATTGATCCACAGTTCTGTTTTTAATGCCAATACATAATTCATGATTCATCCAGAATTTTCTTTATTTTACATAAATGTTTAAGCTATCTTGAGGTTTGTTTTTTTTTTCTGTGTTAAACTAAATGTTTTTTTTTCAAGGTCTGTGTTGAATTTCATGGAATACTTGATGAAGGTAGATTTGAATCTGTAAATTTCTTTTGGTAAGATCACCATTTTTACGTTTAATTAGTCCTTGAAAAAAGAAGATGTATTATCCCATCTATTTCCCCCAATCAATTTCTTTAAATCTTAAAATTTTTGTCAAATTGGATTTTGAAATTTTGTGGATAGAGTTTTCCCCAAGATATTTTATATTATTTGAGGCTGTTGTAAATTGTTGTTTCACTTATATCTTTCTCAGCCCATTTGTTATTTGTATATAATAAGGATATATTAAGTTTTTGAGTTATATTATATCCAGGTACATTACAGAAGATGTTTCTCAGTGGTTGGAGTTCCATGGTAGAAATTTTGGAGTCATTTATACAATCATATTATCTGCTATTAGATAAATTTTGGCTTCTTTCTTTCCAATTTGTATACTCTCAATGTTCTTCTGCTGCATCATTTTTCTAGCTTTAAAATCCAGAACATTATTGAGAATATAAGAAGAGAGTAAACAGAATTTTTGCCCCAGATATTATTGGAATTACTTTGAGTTTCTCTTGAATTAGTTTGATACTGGCTATTTATTTACTGGAAATTTTATTTATTGTGTTTAGGCATGTAAATTGTAGCATTGTCATCTTGAGAACCTTTATCATAAAGGAATATTGGATTTTAAGAAATGCTTTTTCAGAGCTTAATGAGAGGATTGCTTTTCTTTTTACTTTTGTTTATATGGTCAAAAACATTGACAGATTTTTGTATGTTGAACTATCCCTGCAACGCTAGGATGAATTCTACTCGGTCATGGTGCATGATTTTTTGATGTGTTCTTGGTTCTCACTTCCAGTATTTTATTGTCTATTGTTGCCTCAATGTTCATAAGAGAGAATGGTATGTAATCCTTTTTCTTTATTACATCATTTTTGGTTTCCACATCAATGTAATTGTGGCTAAATAAAATGATTTTAGCAATATTCCTCCTATTTCTATTATTAAAACAATTTGAGGTGTTTTTTTCTTATATCTTCTTTGAAATTAAGATAGAATTTGGAGCTGAAATCACATGACTACACTTTTTTGGTTGGGAGGCTTTTAATGATATTTTCTCTTTATTTAGGAGTTGTATGTCTATTTAAATTTTTTATCTTGTTTTGTTTAATTTTGGCATGTGAAATTTATCAAGAAACCTGTCCATTTCTTTTAGATTTTCAAGTGTCGTGGAGCTTACTTTTTTGAAATATGACCTGAAATTTCTCTGTATTTCCTAGATAACTGTTAAAATGTCCTTTTTAAAATTTTCTTAATTTGGGACTTCTCTCTCTCTGCTTTTGTGTTATTATTTTTATGGTTTGTCTATCATGTTGATTTTCTCAAAGGACTAAATTTTATTTTATTGATTCTTTGTATTTATCTCTTTGTTTCAATTCTATTGTTTATCCATTACCTTAATGATATTTTGCCATCTATTCCTCAAGGGTAATTTGCTGCTTTTTGCTCTAATTCCTATATATGTGTGCTGTTAAGTTGGTTATGTGACATTTCTTCTAGTTCTTTATGTATGATTTTACTGATATAGACTTTCTTCTTATCATGGGGACTTCAGCCAATCACATGCTGCTTAAGGTGCATCCCCCCCTGGGGCAAACATAGCCAATGTAAACATCCATGTGCTCTTGCTCCCTCTCTATGTGTCCCTGCTCTCCTGAATCGCTGTTTTTTTTTATGTTCCCTTTCTTCTGTTTATTAAAGGTGAATATTATTTTAAGTTGGTTTGGCTAATTACAACTTCTGATCAGCCACGCCCATAATTGGCACCTGAAGTGCGGCTTTTTGGCCACCTGCCTCCTACCTTCTGGTTGCTGCATGGCTGCCAGGAGCTGGCAAGCTCCCTTCTGGCACTTTTCCCCCTCTCCACACAGCCCAGAGCTGCTCTCATTGAGTGACCGCTCCGCTGCTGCTGAAAAAAGTGAGTGAGTGAATGAAGTTCAGAAAGTGAGACTCAGCTCGACTGCCCCCCAGCCAGCCATGGGCAATGGTCATTACAGCTAAAATTTCTTTCGATTAAATACAAATAATTACAGGTTTGCTTAAAAATGTCAGAAAACATTATCATTCAAAGTTTTCACAGCTTTTTAAATTATACCATGTCTGAGATTTTACAAGAGGATATCCAACTGGTTTGGATATTCCTGGCGCTTATTATTCTACTTTTTTTTGGTGGCCTCTTTTTAATATTGTTTGATAATAGAAGAATGATGCAGTCCATACAGAATGAATACAGGATTCTTAGGGTAGAGGTTGAATGCTGAAGAAATGGTACATTTTGAGTGACAACTGCAGGGAGCCAGTACGTGTGGCAACCATTACAAGATGGCGCCTAGCTCCTGCGGGCTGGAGTAAACAATTCCATATAAGGTCATAGCCAGTACCACCATCTCGGGCATGCTCAGTGTCCTCAGTGTGCTGGACCTATCAGGGAGCTTGGAGCAGGAGCTGAGACACTTTGACCAATAGGAAGCCTGCACATACCCCTAGTCCCTATATAAGCAGCTGCAGCTCAGAGCTTGGGGCCCCTCGCTTCCTGCTCTCCCTTCAACCAAGAGGCTCCAGTAAAACGTGATTTGGGAAGAATCCTCATCTGGTGGCTGTTCTTTCCTGCTGGTCAGGGAGTTCACTGCTACTGGTGCCGAAAACCCCGGGATGCTGGGACAAGCTTTGGTGCCGAGTGAGGGGCCAAAGAGGACTCAGAACCCAACACGTGGAGCGGCGACATCGTGAGAAGAGCTCCGGTGTTGCACGACAGATTGTGGCCCGTCAGGGGGTGCACCAGACAGTCCCCAGGTAAGGCTGGGGATCCGCGACAGAAAGCGGGTTTTCCTCTCTTGCCGGTAGAAGGGAGAGCGGGGGTAATAGGGCCATTTATTACCTACGACTACAGCGGACGGTTTATAGTCAGAGCCTTGACAAAAGTGAACGGTTTAAAGTCAGAGCCACAACAAAAGTGGACGGTTTAAAGATGAAAATGAAAGGAAGAATAGGATTTTAGAATGGGCGCTTCAACATCACACCTTATTTTTCTGACTCTTAACTAGCTGTTACAGAGTGCTTTGGAAAGGTTTTTAGCTAAGAATGACACAATTGCATCTTGGTTTGCCATCTCTGGCAATCTTAATGTGTCATCCTGGGATAAGCTTGGTAGAGAGCTGAATTTTGCCACTAAACAAGGTACGCTAAGGAAGGGAGTGATATTCATTTGGTTTCTTTGAATTATTCGAAAGCTGAGGAAGTAGCAACAGCTGCTAAAAGATATTTGCTTAAAGCATTTTTGTTTTCAGCCTTACCAGGAAAAAAGCTGGCTGTTTTAAAATGCCAGCTTTCTGGGCCTTCCTGCCAGGGAAAACTCTGACTCTTTCAAGCAGGCAGTCCAGACTCTGGAGCTATGGATACATTGTTGCAGCTTGCTTCCTGGCAAGAAAATGCCATAGTAGCTTTTGACTGTTGTTTATGGACACAGCATTACAGCTTGCTTGCTAGCAAAGACCTTAAAACATCACTATGATCAATGTTTCTTATACTAAACAATAGATTCATTGATAATTTTGGGATTGATTCCTGGACAATTGCCTTTGCTCGATTCAAAGGCCAAAAGCAATACTAATGTTATAGCAAAAATCCCTTAAAGGATTTTATGCTAAATTTTACAAATGGCTCTTACAATGGAAGAACTGCATAAATGGCTAATAAAAATAAATATATAAAAATTGTGGAGCATAACAAGGCTCCTTGAAAGCAACCTATGAAAGTTGCCAACAGATCTTGATGCAAATGGATATGACGTGATAACACCATGCTGACCTTTGCTAAGGCAAGGTGGAAAAGCCCTTGCAATGCATTATGAAAAAAACCCGACCTATATATATTTGGGGTCGAGGGTATGATTATGCTTTTTTCACAGAAAGAAAAAATCTGGACCTGATGTCATGGTTGCAGACATCCCACATAGGAGTTCCAGAGGCGATTGGAGAGAGGTCCTTGGTCCGGACTTCCCTGCCCCCAAGGAGAGAACTGCCTCATTGGGTCCCTAGTCGCCTGACCAGAACTGTTGAAGCCCATCATGAAAATGACTCTGCCGCTCCTCAGGATGCTGATACTGCTGATCCTGTGGAAGATGATCCCAAGCCGAGCAGAGCAGAGATGGGGGATTCTGCCAGTCTACCCTAACCCCATTCCTGAAATTGGTCTCAGGACTTTGATGCCACCCTGGATGACCTCAGATGCACAGTGGTTCTAATCAACTCAACACGCATAGATCTCAGCATGGAGGAGGGACTGCAGTCCTGGATCTCCTCTGCCTTCTCCCTGTTTAAGGATTGGGTGGGCATGGGGATGTTTTTTGCATGCTGCATAGGAGGGTGCATGCTGTGCCTATGGTTAAATTGTCGCCTTCAGGCTCAGGCATCCCATGATAAGGTGGTAATGCTGCAGGCGTTGGCTGCCCTGGAGAAGGGTGATTCCCCCCAAGTTTGGTTATCTGTCCTCAAGAGTCAATAATGACTGATGCATAGCCTTTGCACACTCGCGGAAGTTCTGTCCATTGCACCGAGGAAGGTACGCTAGTCTTTGTGTTCCGGTATTGCCTTTGCACCTCCATGGATCTTGTTCCATTGCACTGGAGAAGGAATACCATAGACGCAAGCCTCCCTTGAGCAGCCCTCACATCATGAGGTGAAGATCTGATCGGGAATAAGACCTTTGACTTGGCTTTGAGACAAACAAGGAGAGGGAACTGCAGGGAGCCAGTAAGTGTGGCAACCATTACAAGATGGCGCCTAGCTCCTGCAGTCTGGAGTAAACAATGCCATATAAGGTCATAGCCAGTACCACCATCTCGGGCATGCTCAGTGTCCTCAGTGTGCTGGAACTATCAGGGAGCTTGGAGCGGTTGCTGAGACACTTTGACTAATAGGAAGCCTGCACATATCCCTAGTCCCTATATAAGCAGCTGCAGCTCAGAGCTTGGGGCCCCTCACTTCCTGCTCTCCCTTCAACCAAGAGGCTCCAGTAAAACATGATTTGGGAAGAATCCTCATCTGGTGGCTGTTCTTTCCTGCTGGTCAGGGAGTTCGCCACAACTTTCAGTCAGTTGAGGTAATTTCAAAAACAATCAGACTGACACCAACCTCCTCAAGAAAGAATTTGAAATTCTCAACGAGGAGAATAGATCTTTGTCTAATATGACTTCGTCAATGGAGCAAAAGTTAGAAAAGTTGCAGTCTAATATTAAAAAGAGCTTTGCTGCTCTGGAGGAGGGGACAGCTGATTTGGCTGCGTAAACTTCAGTCCCTTTCTGTAGGTGCTGAAATATTACCTGAGAGGATTCAAACTGCTGAATGTATTAACATGACTTCATCAAAGGGGTATGAAAGATTAATGGACAGAATTTTAATACAAGAAGTCACAATTTATGCTATGAAAATCATGTACAAGGGTGAGATATTATCTCTAATGGACAAACTTCATACCTTAAAATCCTTGATGAAGGCTTTGGAGCAGAATACTGGACAGGAGATTCAGGCCTTACAGAAGGCAATGGTATACAGATTGAAAAAGCTTGGGGGAACGTATAGACTCTGATGAACAGGAGCAAAAGTTTGATAGGCAAACTTAACTCCGTCAGTGAGTAAACCTCCCCAGGTCCTTCTACCTGCCTTTCCAGTAATAACATCTGAAAGGTGACCAGCTCCAAAAACCCTAGGGTTGTCAAGGAACATACATGCGAGCCTGTCCATACGAGTGATCTAAAAGAAATTAAACAAGCTATTGTCAATTACAAACTATATTTGTCAATTTTTAGAGAGATACTCAAAACGTGGGCTCTTAGTAACAAGGCCACGTCTCACGACTGGGCTCAATTAACTTCAGCGGTACTAGAGAGTGGGCCTCTGTTGCATTTCAGATGCCTTTGCAAGGAAGAGGCCAGACTTTTAGAAAAAACAGGAAACAGCAGAAGGAATTGAGATTTCCCTAGATCAAATTCTAGGTTAAGGAGTTTTCTCTGATCCTCAAGAACAGCTCTGTATGATGATCACATTTTATCCATATGTGCCACAGCAGCTTTAAGGGCTTGGGATAGGATTCAGGACCCAGGACAGAGAGTGGAATCTTGTATCAGGGTTAAACAGGGTCAGAGAGAACCCTTTAGTGACTTTATACAAAGACTAACTAAGGCTGTACAAATAGGGAAACCTAACCAAGAAACAAGACATATAATAAATTAGTCTTTGGCTTATGAGAATGCCAATGTAGAGTCCAAAAGGATCCTGGAACCTTTAAATATCAGATCAGTGCCCTTGAACGAATGGGTCTTGCATACAACAAATGTTGATACATTTGACTATGATACTGAAATATGGGTAGAAGAAGCAATTTCCAATGAAAAGAAGGCATCAAGATACCAAATGTTTTAATTGTGGTAAAATAAGACATATGAAAAGGAATTGCAGACAACCAAGTTCCAGAAATAATAATAATAATGCCTCTTCTAGAAATAACAGAAATAGGAGCACTCAGCCTTCAGGTTTATGTAGGAGATGTGGAAAAGGCAGGCAGTGGACATACATCAACAAGAGGTAGACAAGGCAATCTGTTACCATTGGGAAATACAATGAGGGGCCTCTCTCAGGCCCCCATGGTGAATGTGGTCCAGTTATTCTGGTTAATGTAGAGAACGTGCCTCGTCAGGAAAATTAGAAAGCCCCATGCCTGCTGTTCAAAGCAATAATTGGCTGAAGGATGAGTTACATGTATTTTGGCAGACTTCTATAAATAAACAAAGACTAAAGCTAAGAGTGTGTGTAAATGGCATTTTTATTATTGATTTACTGGACACAGGTGCGGATGTAAGTATCATTACTCTGGAATCTTGGCATCCGAATTGACTTCTTCAGGAGGTGGATGTTCAGTTCCTAGGAATTGGAACCCTCTCTCAAGTAAGACAAAGCACAAAATGGGTTGAATGCATAGTGCCAGAAAGGGCAAATAGGAAAACTAAGGCCATATGTAGCCAATATTGCAATGAATTTATGGGGCCATGACCTATTGCAGCAATGGAGTACGCAAATTACCATTCCTGCTGCTTTTAGAGCCATATTTCTGAGGAAAATATTAAAAAGATATTTCAGACAGCAGATTCTGGTTGTTCAGGCTGTACAAGAACACAAAGCAATTGATGAACCTTCAGAGGTACCAACATCCCTGCCTCTATAATGGCTGAGTGAGAAACCAATATGGACCAGGCAGTGGCCTTTAGCTGAGGAAAAATTGCAGGTTTAGAACAGCTGGTACAAGAGCAATTAGAAGGTTGACATATAGAAGAATCTACCAGCCCTTGGAATTCTCCTGTATTTGTTGTTAAAAAAAAATCTGGCAAATGGAGAATGGTGACAGATCTCAGGGCTACCAAAAAGGATATTCAACCTATGTGCCCTCTGCATCTCGAATTCCTTTGCCCTCTCTATTACCAAAGGGATGGCCTCTCATCGTTATTGATTTAAAAGATTGTTTCTTCACTATACCTTTACAAGAAAAAGAGAAAAGTTTGCCTTTACAGTGCCTACTTATAATAACTCTCAGCCTATGAGGAGGTACCAGTGGACTCTCCTCTTACAAGACATGTTGAACAGTTCCACCTTGTGCCAATATTTTGAAAATCAACCATTGTAAATAATATGCAAGCAATTTTCTAAGTCTATCATATAACATTACCTGGATGATAATCTATTGTCTGATTCAAGCATACATACCTTAGAAAGACTGTTTGAAGAAGTAAAGATAGCTTTACCTAAACGGGGCTTGCAGATTTCTCCTGAAAAAAATACCGAGAGGAGATTCTGTTAATTATCTAGGTTATAAAACATGTTAACAAAAATTTAAGACACAACAGGCACAAATTAGGAGAGATCAGTTACGGACTCTTAATGACTTTCAAAGATTGCTAGGTGATATTTGCAGCCTACGACCAGTTGTTGGGGTAACACCTAATCTAATAATTCACTTAAACAAAACCTTGGATGGTGATAAAGACTTGGACAGTCCCAGAGAATTAACAGCCAAAGCAGAAAAGGAACTAATAATGATTGATGAAAAGTTACAGGAGGCACATGTGGATAGGGTAAATCCACAGCTTACTTGTATTCTTGTCATATTGCCTTCCAAAATCTCTCCAACATGTACCTTAATGCAGAGAGATGATATTATCAAAGAATGGATCTTTTTACCATGTAAACCAAGTAAAAACTTAAAAACTTATGAGGAAAATTCTCTGAATTAATTATAAAAGATAAATTGAGACTTTGTCAATTATCAGGCATACACCCAGCAGAAATTATAGTGCCTTTCACTGCTGATGAGATAAAAAAGTTATTGGAAGGCAAGGAACCATGCAAAGAGCTTGTGCTAATTTTGTGGGAGAAATTAATAACAATTGTCCCCAAAGAAATAGGCTTAACTTTATAAAGAGAACTTCTTGGCTTTTTCCTCGAATCACCCATGATGCTCCAATAACTGGAGCCTAACATTTTATACTGATGCTAATCAATCAGAGAAGGTGGGTTAGAAATCAGAAGAATTGAGTAAGGTGGAACAAATTCCTCATGATTCTGTCCAGAAGGCAGAATTATATGTCATGCTTATAATACTAAGAGACTTTAAATACCCTCTTAATGTAGTTACTGACTCGCAATGTGCAGAAAGAGTTATCTTGCATATTGAAACTGCTGAATTTATATCTGATAATACAGAACTGACTTCATTGTTTATTCAGGTACAAGACATGATCAGAAATAGACTTTTCCCTACGTATATAACACACATCTGATCCCATACGGGTCTGCCTGTTCCTCTAGCAAGGTAATGCAGATATTGATAAATTGATAAATATGCTGCAGGCCCCTGAATTCCATAAAAAATATCATTTCAATACCAAAGGCCTGAAGAAAGAGTTTTCTATTACATGGCAGCAAGCTAAGGTAATAATAAAGAAATGTCCTACTTGTTTTTCTATAATGAAACACCACTGCCTGCAGGGACTAATCCAAAGTGTACTCAAAGGAATGAAATCTGGGAGAAGGATGTGTTCCACTTTGCAGAATGTAGCAAATTAAAATTTGTACACCGCACTGTTGACACATATTCAGGATTTCAATGGGCAATGGCTTAAAGCTCAGAAAAAGCTGATTCAGTAATCAATCACTTATTAGAAGTTATGGCCATCCTGGGTATACCTACACAAATAAAGACGGATAATGGTCCAGTTTATGTCTCGAGGAAAATGAAACGGTTTTTTGATTATTACAATACTAAGCATGTTACAGATATACCATACAATCCTACAAGTCAAGGAGTCATAGAAAGATCAAACTGGACTATAAAGGATACATTAAACAATCAGAAAGGGGGTGGATTATAACCCCAGAAATAGATTACCTAATGCTTTATTAACTTTGAATTTTCTTAATGCTAATGAGAAGGGGACAGCGGCTGCAGAAAGACAATGGATAATGGAAAAGTTTGCCAAATTAAATCAACCAGATTATCTCAAGGATGTGCTGACTTCACAATGGAAGCCAGTAGATGTGCTTTGTTGGGGCAGGGGTTTTGCTCTTGTCTCCACAGGAGAGGAAAAATTGTGGACACCATCAAAATTAATAAAGGTTCAGTTTGAAGAGGAGAAACCCCTTGGAAAAGATAAATAACAGCTCATTCACAAGGATAATAATCATAACATATAGGTTGGGGGCAGGGTTCTCATCTTGTCTCCACAGGAAAACACTCATCTTCAAAGAATTTAAGGGACCCTGGGTATTTAAATACTGATGGATGAAAACTAGTTATGATCCTTTATGGATCAACAGGAATCCCGAATTTGTTTAGTAAGTATAAACATTTTTATATGTATTAATATGCATTATCTATAAAAATGTAAACCTGGTTTTGGTGTAGGAATCTGGCTCAGTCCCTCTAAAATTCCAAGCCTGTTCATAAGAGATATCTCAGAGTTTCTGTCACATGTCAGGAGCCATGATATGGGACAGAATAATAAGAATAAGGATACTTGATAAAATTTCTTTATATGAAATTTATCAAAAAAGCTGTCCATTTCTTTTAGATTTTCAAGTGTTGTGGAGTTTAGTATTTTGAAATATGACCTGAAGATTCTCTGTATTTCCTCGATAACTGTTATTATGTCCTATTTTAAATTTTCTTAATTTGGGGACTCTCTCTCTCTCTCTCTCGCTTTTTTGTTAGTATTTTTTGGTTTGTCTATCATGTTGATTTTTTCAAAGGACTAAATTTTTATTTTATTGATTCTTTGTATTTATCTCTTTGTTTCAATTCTATTATGTTTAACATCTTAATGGTTTTTTGCCATCTATTTCTCAAAGGTAATTTGCTGATATTTGCTCTAATTCCTTTAGGTGTGCTGTTGAGTTGCTAATGTGACATTTCTTCTAGTTTTTTTTGTATGATTTTAGTGATATAGACTTTCTCCTTATAACGTTTTTCATCTTGTCCATAAATTGTGATATATTGTTGATTAAACATCTTTAAATTTCTAGGACATCTTTAATTTTTTATGTCTCTTAAACTATTTGTGGAACAGTTGGGAACTGGTCATGTTTCATGATTTTGTGACCTTTCTGTAGTTTATGATATTGTTGAACTATAGCTTGTAATCTAATATTATACAAAGGATATTTCAATATTTTGTTTCTTTTAAGACTTGTTTATGATCAAGTATTTGGTAAGTTTTCAAAAAGTTTCCATGAGGTTTTGAGATAAAGGTATATTCTTTGGTATTTGTTGAAATGTTTACACATATCTGTAAGAAGGCCTGGATCCAGAGTGTCAGGACAACCAAGAAAGGATTAAACTATTTTGGCCTTCTTTGAACATGGCATTCAGATGACAGATAACAGCACTGTACCATGTTTCATGTCAAGACTCTGCTGTTCCATAGTGAGATGTCTTGAAATATGTGTTCTGTTTCTAAAGTTCATGGACTATCTGCCACAAAAAAAATGGATTGCTTAGGGATATAATGGAGAAAGAAATCCATTAAGTCTCCATTTCCTGAGGTTGCAACATATCTTGATTATTCTTGCTTCTGCCAGTGTAGTTGATCATACATGGCTCTTCTTCAGAATGTACGAATTGATATTTTTTTCAGATAAATATTATTACATGATTTCTCCCTTTTTGACATCTCAAAACTTTTCTATCAGCATCTTCTATTGCTCTCAAATTTCATAAAATCTGACCAGAATAGCAGCCCACACATGTTCTCAGTTATTCCACAATATATGTTCCAAAATATGTGTAAAACAATAGAGTCATGAACCCTCTTCACATATAGAAGGAAATCAGAAATTCTGAACCTGGAATAAACTGTCTTTACAAGATAAGACAGTAATTTGTTTTTTAGCACTGAACAGTTTTTTGTTAATCCAACAAAATTCACTAATAAATTTCTGTGTTAATTTTTACCTTTACATATGTAGCCCTGTCCTATAGGAGACTTACACCTAGTAGAAAGTTTCTAATTTTCAGAAATTCATTTTAACTTCAAATTAAATATCTGAAGAAAAACCAAATTCAAAAAGTTAGTGTCAATTTATGATATCTTTGTTCATATAAAATTAATTCTGTATAATCAATAAATAAAACTTTTAAAAGCTAAATCTCAAAAGCTTGTCGAACACTGCTATACAAACTGCACCAAAACTGAGTAGACCTAAGAGGTGAGACAGTAGTGGCACTGTGTCCCCAGTCACCCCACTCCCTATGACCTCAATGTGCATGAAAAACAAGGGGTTGTGTTGGTAGTCCTTCTGATTGTGTTTTTCATTCATTGGTTAATGAATAAAGAAATCACTTTGACCTGATTGGCTAGAATTTATGTAGGCAGAGAAGGCAGAACTGAATTCTGGCAGGAAGAAAACAGAGTCAGGCAGAGCTGACATAGAGCCGCCATAAACAGACATGCCAAATATTTCCTGGTAGGCCACTGCCACATGGTGATACACAGATTAATAGAAATGGGTTCAATTGAGATGTGGGAGTTAGACAATATGAAGTTAGAGCTAATGGGAAAAGCTATAATTTAATTAATGCAGTTGTTGTGTGGTTATGTTGGGTATAAGCTAGCCGGGACACAGGGACAAATACAAAGCACTTTCCTTGCATCACAAGGGTCCCTCCAAAATCCATCCATATTTCCAACTGCCAGCAGGGAGTCTTCCTGATAGCTTTTAATCCAGCTAGCCCCCATCCCACCAGTTCCTGCAAGATTCCTGGAACCCTACTACACAACCTCTGTGAATACTGAGTGTAGCTAAGAATTGAGTCAGTAGTGTACCTGTGGCCTCAGATACCCCATTCCCTAGGATATCCGCAAGGGAGGATCACCAAGGTCCACTCTCTAGCTCCTTAGGAATTTCTAGCAGCCAGCAGTGAGATTTTCTGATAGCCCTCAATTTACCCTGCCCCAAACCACCATTCTTTGTGAGCTCTGTGGAACACTGCTATACAGCATGCACCAAAACTGAGTGGACTTAAGAGCTTGCTCCAAAATTGCTTGTTCCTAAGAGACAGCACATCAAGGATTGGATCAAGAAGACAAGACACTACTAGTGTCATTTGAAGGCTAAGAGGCATATTCACCACAACAAGAATTTCTCCAACATCCTAAAATGCAACATGGTAACACCAGAATCAAGCAGAACAAAACAAGAAGACTTGATCATGCTAACCAAGAAGTTGTAGAAGAAACCAAGTTTAAACATAACTTAATGAGCATGATGGAAAACTTTAAAAAAGAAGTGAAAAACTCTCTTATAGAAATAGAGGGGAAGACATACAAAAAATCTGGAAGAAATTAATAAATCCCTCAAAAAGTATCTACATTTGAATCAGATAGCAAAGTGTCTTCCATGTAATGGCATAGAATTAAAACTCTGTTTATATTTTATTTTAATGACTGACTTGCCATGTATTGTCACAGGGTGGGGCTATTTAGCTTTCTTTTGGGAGGACAGTACATTTACATCTCCTACTATGCTGAGAAGTTTTAGAAGCAGGCATTGTGAAGGTAAAATTTTCTCTGTACTGTTTTTTGTAAAGGTATAGTGAAGAAACAATATTTTAAATAAATAAATGTAAGAGGTCATACTTTAGGTAATAGGGAAGGCAAAAGAATTACAGTTTGAGAGGGAACATGGCTTCAATTACCTTGCTTGAAGCTCTTAAATCTGTAATCATTCTTCATATTTTAGATTTTTTAACAACAAATAAGAGAGAATTTCAACTATTCCTTGAATCTTCAAAATGCAGAGCCTCTATTTGCTCCTGAACAAGCTGTTCTAAAGCCCACAGTTTTTCTTTTGTTAAATTATATAGTTTAACCAATATTGATTTCTCAGTTAACCATTTTTAACTGTTCATATTAAGCTATATAATTTTCTCCATTGCCCTCCGCTCTTCAAATCTTCTCTGGTCCATATGCTTCCAATTTTCTTAGGAGATCTTGTACTTTCTTTCTCCCATGTAAGTGTACATTAGACCCATATATGTCACTATTTGTTGTCTATGTTTTCTGGAATTGTGAGGCAGTTTTTTTTCTAATTTTCTGACAAATCACTACACTGAAATCCAAAGCATCTGTACCTTCTTGCACTCCCACTAGCAGTGCATTGGTGTTCCTTTTACCCCACATCCTCTACAGCATAATTTGTAAACTGTGTTTTTTTGTCTTGGCCATTCTTACAGATGTAAGATTGAATTTCAGGGCTGTTTTGATTTGTATTTGTCTGATGAGTAAGGATGTTGAGCATGTAAAGATGTGGGAGTGATTTCTTATTAATAAAGAAACTGCTTAGGCCCATTTGATAGGCCCACCCTAAGGTGGGTGGAGTAAACAGAACAGGATTCTAGGAGAAAGAAGCTGAGTCTGTAGGAGTCACCATGATGTTCACATGCCAGGCAGACGCAGGCTAGAATCTCCCCAGTAAGCCCACCTTGGGGTGCTACACACCTTATAAGAAATGGGCTAGTACAGGTGCTAGAGTTAGCCAAGAAGAGCTACCCAATAATGGGCCAGGCAGTGTTTAAAAGAATACAGTTTCCATTTAATTATTTCGGAGTAAAGCTCACCATTTGGGGGGCTGGGTGCCGGGGACACAGCCCTGCCACTCGTATTACTACAGGTGGCACCCAGACGTGATGAGCTAAATCCACGTAAAACCTGAGAGGGCTTAAAAAGGACACAGAGAGAATTAAAACAGCTTTTTGCTGTTTCTGGGTTGTGTACCACAAAGAAATTGTCCTGACTCAACATATAGGATAAAACTGGCTGTTTTAAAATGCCAGCTTTCTGGGTTGTGCCGCCATTGCGATCTCTGTCTGGCTCCTGTGGGACACAGATCTTTTGAATGGAGCATTTGGAGTAAAGTGCTACAATTTGTTTGATGGCAACTAGACTGCTGTGTGCCTAAAATGGGGACATTGCATGCCACAGCTCAGAGGCACAAGCAGCTCCACCATGCTATTGGTGCAATGTGCAAGGATCAGAGGCATGAGCGGCTCCGCCATGTTGGACTGGGCAGGGCAAGCAGGCAGTACCTGTTTATGACCTAGGGAATGTCACAACTTAGATTCTTAAGCACTAAGTGATTTAAAGGCGCAAAACAAAGTGCTCCTGGATAGTAAAATATTGCAGATTCACAATAAAACAGATTCACACATAAAAGACCACACAGTTGGATGAATGTACGTAGGCTTGAGAGAGAGAAGAAAAAGAATATAGAGAATAAAGTTAATGGTTTTAAAAAAAGGTAACATCTTTAAAGAGACAGAGTACAGATAGTTATAGCTTAAGAGAAATAAAGAAAAATAAGCCACATAAAAATGAAAAATTCACAGAGGGTCTGGATTATGTACATTGTGTTTTCTTTAAAATTTTTGACTCTAAAGGAGCTAAGTACAGAGAGTCATTTCATTATATGGGCTGCCAAGTGGAACCAGAATGGATATCATGAGGGTATGACTTCAGAATTTGGGTCTAAAAATATGATGCTTTGGAAAGGGTCTTCTTTTGTTTTCACAGAGGACCAGATTTCTTCTATTCCAATTTGGTATGATAGACCTTGCTTCCCTGAAAGGTTGCAGTGAACACCCTCAAGAAATTACTTCACTCAACTGCCAACTGAGATGACCCTGGTACACAGGTTATACCATAAAAGACCTAATTAACAATGCCCCCATTCAGAAGGAAGCTCTTTGGAGAGAAAAAACTATGCCCATATTCCCAAATACTGTTTATAAATGTTCTTTTACATTTAAAGGGGTATATGATATAGATATGGATAATTTGCATTGTTATGGATTTTAAGGTCAATTTTGTTACATGCATATGTATTTCTGATCTTGATTAAATATTGTGATTGTGCAGTTCATTTAAAAATGTAACATATATAGGTTGTTAATGGATAATCATTAATAATGGTCAAGCTTGTATTTATGTTAGTTAGATTTTTTAGAGGTGCATAGATCTATTTCAGATAATGCATTCTTCATATCTTTCAAAGACTGCAGAATATGGCATTTAAATGTTTTAATAACTTAGGGTTTTTCATGACAATGAGACATGTCTGCTCCTGGCAGTACCAATCTACTTCGAGAGGAAGATGGGCATCGAAGAGGACCCTAATGGAGTTGGATAGCCATTTGGGCAAGAGACTGTTCTTGCCTGGACTGTTGCATAAACTGGACACAAAGAACCCACAGAGCGAGGACTGCTGAACTTGCCTAAAGGTGAGATGGTCTTTCAGGGTTCATGACTCATGAAGGAGTCTGCGAGACATTCTGCAGGACACAGCAGAAAGTGACTGAACTGTCTTTGAAATTTCCTATTTCATGGAAAATGTCTGCTGGATACTATGGGCTTGAAGGCTAAAGATAGATGCCCCAACGGTACGAAAGAACTTTGGGTGACTGTCCAGGTAGCGAGATGTCTCTGTCATTTCTAGAGCTTTTGATTTTTTGTTTGCTTAGGTAATATTATATCCTTCTGGAGTCTTTGAAGGAATTGAAGATTGGTTAGTTATAGTTATAGTTTTCCTTAGTTATGATAAAAGATAAAATAGATACAAATATTGTAACTATAATTCTTACTTGATAACTGTTTTGCTATATATAATTTTACTATGTTAAAATGAAAGCCTTTCTTTTTTGTTTAAACAGAAAAGGGGGAAATGATGTGGGAGTGATTTCTTATTAATAACTGCCTAGGCCCATTCGATAGGCCCAACCTTAGGTGGGTGGAGTAAACAGAACAGGATTCTGGGAGAAAGAAGCTGAGTCTGTAGGAGTCGCCATGATGTTCCCATGGCAGACGCACACAAGAATCTCCTCGGTAAGCACACCTTGGGGTGCTACACACCTTATAAGAAATGGGCTAGTCCAGATGCTAGAGTTAGCCAAAAAGAGCTAGCCAATAATGGGCCAGGCAATGTTTAAAAGAATACAGTTTCCGTTTAATTATTTCAGGGTAAAGCTCACCATGTGGGGGCCGGGGGCCGGCGACACAGCCCTGCCGCTCATATTACTACAATTTAATTGACTTTCAGCCATTTTAGATTCCTCTTTTGAGAGTTCTCGGTTTAGGTCTGTATCCGATTTTGGATTAAATAATTTGTTCACTTGATGACCAATTTCTTGATATTATTATGCACTCTGAAGATGATCTTTCTATTTGATATGGGCTTGGTGAAGATATTTTCATATTCTGTAGGGTGCTGTTTTATCTTGTTTTCTGTGTGCTTTGCTTCACAGAAGTTTCTCAGTTTTAGAAGGTCCTATTAATTAACTGTTTCTCTCAGTGTCTCTAATACATGAGTACTTATTTAGGAAGTGGTCTCCAATGCCAATACATTCAAGTGTACTTTTCATTTTTTCTTCTATGAGTTTCAGCTTGGTTGATTTTATGTTGAATGTTTTTGATCCATTGGAATTGAGTTGTGTGCAAGGTGATAAATATGGATCTATTTTCATTCTTCTAGATGTTGATATCCAATTACACCAGCACCATTTTTAAATAGGCTTGCTCTTTTTCATTTTACATTCATCACTTTTTTGTCAGAAATTAGGTGTTTGTAGCTATGTCCATGAATATCTGCATCTTTGATTTGATCCCACTAGTCCTTCTGTTCATTTTATGCCAATGCCAGATTAATTTCAGTGCTGCAACCACTTTGGAAATCAGTGTGGCGATTTCTCAGGAAATTTGTGATCAACCTACCCCAAGATCAAGTAATACCACTCTTGGGAATCTACCCAAGAGATGCCCTATCATATGACAAAAGCATTTGTTCAACTACGTTCTTAGCAGCATTATTTGTAATAGCCAGAACCTGGAAACAACCTGGATGCCCTTCAATGGAAGAATGGATGAAGAAAGTGTGGAATATATACATGTTAGAGTACTACTCAGCGGAAAAAAAAATGACTTCTCGAATTTTACATGCAAATGGATGGAAATAGAAAACACTATCCTGAGTGAGGTAACCCAGACCCAAAAAGATGAACATGGGATATACTCACTCATAATTGGTTTCTAGCCATAAATAAAGGACATTGAGCATATAATTTGTGATCCTAGAGAAGCTAAATAAGAAGGTAAACCCAAAGAAAAACATATAGT
Organism: Microtus obscurus; assembly: GCA_963919715.1. NCBI lineage: Eukaryota > Metazoa > Chordata > Mammalia > Rodentia > Cricetidae > Microtus > Microtus obscurus. The sequence continues at coordinate 2,178,978 of CAWTZC010002527.1, read as the reverse complement.
CTTCCACCTGGATATGGGAAGTAGACAAGATTGCCAGACAAAAACTGGGAACTTTGGGGTGTGGTGGCATGGGGCTAAGGGGAATTGGGGTGAGAAACGTGAGAAGGGGAGATTTGGAGGAGCTTGGGGGAATGGAATGTCATGGGGGAATGGGATGTTTGGGACACGGGAGCAGAGAAATATATATCCTAATTAAGGGAGCCACCTCAGGGTTGGCAAGAGACTCGAATCTAGAGGGGCTCACAGGTGTTTAGGGAGATGTCCCCAGATAGTACCTTGGGCAACTGAGGAGAGGGAACCTGAAATAACCCTATCTTATAGCCATACTGATGAATACCTTGCATATCACCTAAGAACCTTCATCTGGCGATAAAAAGAGATTGAGACCGAGACCCAAATAGGAGCACCTGACTGGGCTCTTAAGATCCAAATACAGAGCAGAAGGAGGGAGAACATGAGCAAGGAAGTCAGAACCACGAAGGGTGCACCCACCCACTTTGACAGTGGAAATGATCTATTGGGAGCTCACTAAGGCCAGTGGGACTGGGACTGAATAAGCATGCGATGAAACCGAACTTTCTGAACATGGTGGATAAAGAAGGCTGATGAGAAGCCAAGGACAATGGCACTAGGTTTTGATCCTAATACATGAACTGGCTTTGTGGGAGCCTAGCCTGTTTGCATGCTCACCCTCCTGGACCTGGATAGAAGTGGGAGGACCTTGGACTTCCCCGCAGGGCAGGGAATCTGGACTGCTCTTCATTCTTGAGAAGGAGGTGGATTAGAGTGGGGGGAGCAGGAGAGGGGAAGGGGATTGTGGGGAGGGGCAATATGGAGGAGGACGGGGAGGGAAATAGCGAATGGTGGGGAGGCGGGAATTTCTGTTTTCAACAACTAAAAAAAAAAAATAAAGAATTTGAAGTCAGGGATTCTGATGCCTCCAGAAGTTCCATTAATGTGGAAGATTGTTTAAGCTATCCTGGGATATTTTTCAATCATATAAAGTTGAGTAATGATAGTCACATTCATACCTCTGTCTAGCAATACCACAATGTTATTTATATGCATGCTTAATTTTGGTCTTTGATCATTGATGGACGTTTGTAAAAATACGTTTGCTATTTCCAACTGGAGTTTTGATTTATCTTCCATGTTTATTCCAGAGTCCAAAAAAGTATGATTTTTTACAAGAGGCACTGGATTTTTTTATTTTTTCTTATGGCACGTATCCTACACAGTGACTGACAATTACTGGAAAATGTTTGTCATGGGGCCTTCAAAAAGCACCCAAGGAGTTTCCTGGTGTTATCAGGTTGCTCTGTCTGTTCTTTGTTAATCTACATTTATTGGTACAGTGTCAGACTCTACCACATAGTTAGAAAGATTGAGCTTTTTCAATATTGCCATTTACAAAGGAGACATTATTGCTGGGCCTTCGTTGACTACATTACCTTCCCCCGATGTGTTATTGTACCACAATTAATACATTTGACATTTCAGATTCCCATCCTTAGATTGGAAATTGCTTATTCTACCCAAACCTCAGTAATATATTTAAGTGTCTCAACACTTATTGTTCCACAAAAATCCATTCATGCATTTGGTGCTGATCTGATATTTTCATGCCAAGAATCATTTTGCATTTTATATTGTCATTTTCAAAAGCAGGAGATTCATTTAATACTGATCTAGCTTCTGGGTCTCTTATACTTCCTTGTAAAATCTTAGTAAATATTTGATAAAACTCTCTAAGGGGTTCTCTCTTGCCATGTTTAATGCTGGTATATGGTTGAATTAGTTCTCTTGATTTTTGAATACTGTCCCATGCATTTAATGCTGTTTTTAGGCTTAGGGAAAAGGTAAAAGTTATGTTAATCATGTTGAACCTGGTTCTATAGATACATATAAGAGACCTTGACAAGAATTTGATCTTGGGGAGTCTCAAATTCTCTTATTTTTTCCTGTTATTTTAAAATATTTTGCCTCTTTCACTTATAGCACTACCATAGCATCTGTTCTCTGTCTTAGAGGACTGCTGAGTCAAATTTAAACCAACAGAATGGGTAGCCTTAATGCTTGACTCCATATTCTCACCATTTCCCTAATAATGGTGAAGGTGAGCCATAAGGTATTACTGTTTGCTTAACTTTTCTTTGATCATTCACACCTATACATTCTTAGAATCCTTTAGAGTGTTTATTAATGGATGGCTTGTCAGTCGAGATTCTGTGATAAAAAGCTAGAACTCTGGATAAGTAATCCCTGACTCTGACACATACTGCAAGGTTAAATCTAGTTATAGAACCTTCTCTCCCTTTTAAGCAATATATAGCTTATTGTGAACTAGCTTGCAGTAATAATACAAATAGTGAGTTATAGTGTGAATACTTGTGAGTTATTTATAGACAATTTGCATTGTATATATCCTGGTACAGTGATACAAATTCAAATTATATTTGTTATATTGAGTATTGTCTCATTCTGTTTATGATACTGTATATCTTATTTAAAGTTATTTTATTATATCCTATGCATTCATGTTTCTACCTCTGTTAATGACATTTTTACATGGATACAATTTTAGGATATATTTATCATTTTACATTGTATATTCTACCTCTGATCAAGATTTTTATACTTTGTATTCATTTTGAGATCATTGTCCTATTTGCTGCAGTGTTGTTTAAAGATTGTTGAATATTCTCATATGAAGTCTTAGTATTTGAATTATATATTATTAAGAATTTTACATAAAAAATCATTCGTATTTGTCACTGTTATCATTAGACTAATCAGGTTGATTAGATATGTAGAGTTTTATTCTGCATAAGTAGGCAATCTTCAGCCACATTAAAGAAGTTTAGAATATAGCATTTAAATAACTTAGCGTTCTGTTTATGTGAGACACAATTGTCCCTGGCAGCACTGATGTATTCCAAAAAGAATGTTGCATACCAAAGACATCCCACTTGCAGCTTGTTTTCATCTTAGCAAAACTGGCCTTTGGGCAAAGAATTTCCCATGCCTAAACCACTGACAAAATGTATGATGATCAGGCAGGACAAACAGGATAGAAGTAATAAGATGGCCAAATCTTGACAAGATAGGGTAAGATGATCCTGAATTTTTCTTCTTCAGAAAATGGTCAGCTGCTCTAGTCCTTAGCCAATGTTGAATGCTTCAACAGGGCATATGAGAATTTGCATGATTGCTTTGGTACCCAGTCTTCTCTGTCATCTACTGCACATTTTGGAAGCTGCTTGATTGTACTGCCTGTATATTCAAGTAATATGATCTCCCTTCTCAGGCCTTGGTGCTGAAGATTAGAGGGTCATAGTTACTTTCCTTCTATGATTTAGACAAGCTATTTCTAATATAAGATTTAGACATCATAGGATAGAATGATTATTGATACATTTAGCATATGTTCTTTGCTTAATATTGCTTATGTTGGTTATAATTCTAATTTTCATTTATATTTATTGCATATAATTTTATATTAGGTTTAAAACTCTTTTACTTAAACCAAAGGGGGAGGTGCAATAAAAACTCTAATGGCTAGTAGCTGTTAAGATACAAGCCCATCGTGGGCATGGCCTTGTATGCTATAAATACCACTATAAAGCATATGTACAATCTGTCTTCTGCTTTCTAGATTCAAGTCCTGTTCCCCATTTGTGCAGAAAATTGTGATCACTGAGTGTACTCATAAATAAATAATTCTTTTTTATACTCAATACTCAGCTTGCATTTGGTTATTTTATAACTTGCACATTCAATATATATACATATAAAGTCTAAGAAAGCTTAAGCCAGTGTTAGTTTAAGCTTCTTGGTAACCACATTTCTTTTTAGAAAGACTATGTTTGCTGGCCAAACAGATGTATGGTTTCTTTAAAGGCAGCTTTCTGGTTCATACTTGTGGCAGGGATACTTCTGGCTCTTTCATGAGGTCCTGCTACAGAGCACTTAAATGGGGTTTGTGAGCAGAGTGCCACAAGTTGCTTAATGGCAACACAGACCCACTGCATCACTGGATCTGGAGCCATTAGCATGGTTCACAGTGTTGTAGGTAAACAATCCCATGCAATATTCGATATGGCAGAGCCAAACAGCAAAGCAGCAACATTAGACTTAGCTTTGCTGCTTATCAAAAGTGCTCCTGTTCAAAAAACAAATACATTAAAGACAGATTCACACATAAAAAAAAACAGTGAATGGACAACAGTATATTTGATGAGGGTGCATAGGTCTGACAGGGGAAATAAAATAAGGCATAGAAACATTCATAGGTTAAAATAATGCTTTAAGTATTTTTTTTAATACACAAATGGTCTAGAACATATGTTATTTTATATTCCTTGCAATTATTTTGTTTTTTTTAACCTTTTTTTATTGAGAAAAGTAAAAAAAAGTTTCTGCCTCCTCCCAGCCTCCCATTTACCTCCCCCTCCTCCCCCTTTCTCCCCCTTCCCCACTCTTCTCCCCCTCCCCCCAACTCTGCTCCCCCCTCCCTCTACAGTCCAAAGAGCAGTCAGGTTTCCCTGCCCTATTGAAAGTCCAAGGTCTTCCCCCGTCTGTCCATGTCTAGGAAGGTGAACATCAAACTGGCTAGGCTCCCACAAAGCCAAAACATGAAGTAGGATCAAAACCCCATGCCATTGTCCTTGGCCCCTCATCAGCCTTCATTGTTCGCCATACTCAGAGAGTCCGGTTTTATCCCATGCTTTTTCAGTCACAGTCCAGCTGGCCTTGGTGAGCTCCCAATAGCTCAGCCCCACTGTCTCAGTGGGTGGGTGCACCCCTCGTGGTCCTGGCATACTTGCTCATGTTCTCCCTCCTTCTGCTCCTCATTGGGACCTTGGGAGCTCAGTCCAGTGCTCCAGTGTGGGTCTCTGTCTCTATCTCCATCCATCACCAGATGAAGGTTCTATGGTGATATGCAAGATATTCATCAGTATGGCTATAGGATAGCTACATTTCCGGTTCACTATCCTCAGCTGCACAAGAAACTAACTGGGACATTGCCCTGGCCCCCTGGAAGCCCCTCTAGGTTCAAGTCTCTTGCCCACCTGAAGGGGGGCTCACTTGACTGAGAATTGTGTCTCCGTGCTCCCCCAGTCCAACCTTCCTTTATTCCAATCATCCTGTTTTCCCAATTCCCTCAATCCTCCACTTCTCATTTTTCTCTCCCCATCCCCCATTACCCCCATCCCACCACACCCCCAAGATCCCAATTTTCTCCCTGGCAATTTTGTCTACTTCCCATAGCAAAAGGATAATTATATGTATTTCCTTGGGTTCACCTTCTTATTTAGCTTCTTTAGGTTCACCAGGTATACACTCTGTGACCTTTATTTATGGCTAGAAACTAACTATGAGTGAGTACATCCCATGTTCATCTTTTTGGGTCTGGGTTACCTCACTCAGGATAGTGTTTTCTATTTCCATCCATTTGCATGCAAAATTCGAGAAGTCGTTGTTTTTAACGCAGGATAGTATTCTAATGTGTATATATTCCACACTTTCTTCATCCATTCTTCCATTGAAGGGCATCTATGTTGTTTCCAGGATCTGGCTATTACAAATAATACTGCTATGAGCATAGTTGAACAAATGCTTTTGTCATATGATAGGGCATCTCTTGGGTATATTCCCAAGAGTGGTATTGCTGTGTCCAGGTGTAGGTTGATCTCGAATTTCCTGAGAAAACGAAACACTGATTTCCAAAGTGGTTGCACAAGAGTGCATTCCCACCAGCAATGGATGATGGTACTCCTTTCTCCAAAGGCTCTCCAGCAAAGGCTATCATTGGTGTTTTTGATTTTAGCTATTCTGACAAGTGTAAGATGATATCGCAAAGTTGTTTTGATTTGCATTTCCCTGATCACTAAGGAGGTTGAGCATGACCTTAAGTGTCTTTTGGCCACTTGAACTTCTTCTGTTGAGAATTCTCTGTTCAGTTCAGTGCCCCACTTTTTAATTGGGTTAATTAGCATTTTAAAGTGTACTTTCTTGAGTTCTCTATATATTTTAGAGATCAGGCTTTTGTCTGTTGCGGGGTTGGTGAAGATCTTCTCCCAGTCATTAGGTTGCCTATGTGTCTTAGTAACCAGTGTCCTTAGCTTTACAGAAGCTTCTCAGCTTTAGTAGGTCCGATCTATTCAATGTTGCCCTTAATGTCTGTGCTGCTGGGGTTATACATAGGAAGCAATCTCTTGTGCCCATCTCTTTTAGGGTACTTCCCACTTTCTCTTCTCTCAGGTTCAGCATGTTTAGACTGATATTGAGGTCTTTGATCCATTTAGACTTAAGTTTTGTGCATGGAGATAGATATGGTCTATTTTCATTCTTCTACAGGTTGACATCCAGTTGTGCCAGCACCATTTGTTGAAGATGCTTTCTTTCTTCCATTGTATGCTTTTAGCACCTTTATCGAAAATGAGGTGTCCATAGGTTTGTGGCTTAAAATCCAAGTCTTTATGATTCCATTGGTCGACTTCTCTTTTTTTATGCCAATACCACACTGTTTTCATTACTGTAGCTCTGTAATAGAGTTTCAAGTCAGGGATGGTAATGCCTCCAGAAGTACCTTTATTTACACGGATTGTTTTGGTTATCCTGGGTTTTTTGTTATTCCATATAAAGTTGATTATTGTCCTTTCAAGATCAGTGAAGAATTTTAATGGGATCTTGATGGGGATTGCATTGAAACTTTAAATTGCCTTTGGTAGGATTGCCATTTTTACTATGTTGATCCTCCCAATCCACGAGCAAGGGAGATCCTTCCATTTTGGTATCCTCTTCAATTTCTTTCTTCAATGCCTTAAAGTTCTTGTCAAATATATCCTTCACTTCTTTGGTTAGAGTTACCCTGAGATATTTTATGCTGTTTGTGGCCATCGTGAAAGGTGATGCTTCTCTGATTTCCCTCTTTGCTTCCATATCCTTTGTGTATAAGAGGGCGACTGATTTTTTGGAGTTGAATTGTATCCTGCCACATTACCAAAGGTGTTTATCAGCTGTAAAAGTTCTTTGGCGGCGTTTTGGTTGTCACTTATGTACACTATCATGTCATCTGCAAATAAAGATATCTTAAATTCTTTATTACCAATTTGAATCTACTTGATCCCCTTATGTTGTCTTATTGCTATTGCTAGAACTTCAAACATTATATTGAACAGGTATGGCAAGAGTGGACAGCCTTGTCGTGTTCCTGAGTTTAGTGGGATGGCTTTGAGTTTCTCTCTTTTTAATTTGATGTTAGCTGTCGGCTTGCTGTATATAGCTATTATTATATTTAGGTATGACCCTTGTATTCCTAATCTCTCCAAGACTTTTATCATTAAGGGATGTTGAATTGTGTCAAATGCTTTTTCAGCATCTAATGAAATGATCATATAGTTGTTTTCAGATTATTTATATGATAGATTACATTGATAGATTTTCCTATGTTGAACCAGCCCTGCATCTCTGGGTGGAAGACTACTTGATCATAATGGATAGTTTTTCTAATGTGTTCTTGGATTCGGTTTGCCAGTATTTTGTTGAGGATTTTTGCATCGAAGTTCATGAGTGAGATTGGCCTGTAATTCTCTTTCCTGGTAGAGTCTTTATGTGGTTTTAGTATCAGAGTAACTGTAGCTTCATAAAAGGAATTTGGTAAAGACTCTTCTGTTTCTATATTGTGAAATACCTTACGGAGTATAGGTATTAGGTCTTCTTGGAAGTTCTGGTAGAATTTTGCATTGAAACTATCTGGTCCTGGGCTCTTTTTGGTATCTAGGTTTTTGATAACAGCGTCTAATTTTCACGACTAAGAGGTCTATTTAGGTTGTTCACCTGGTACTGGTTTAACTTTGGTATATGGTATTTATCTAGAAAAGTGTCCATTTCTTTTACATTTTCCAGTTTTGTGGCATACATGCTATTGTAGTAAGATCTAATGATTCTCTGAATTTCCTCTGTGTCTGTGGTTATGTCCCCCCTTTTCATTTCTGATCTTATTAATTTAAATATCCTCTCTCTGCCATTTCATTAATTTGGATAGGTGTTTATCAATCTTGTTGATTTTTTCCAGGAATCAGCTTTTTTGTTTCACTGATTCTTTGGATTGTTTTCTGTGTTTCTATTTTGTTGATTTCAGCCCTCAATTTGATTATTTCCAGTCTTCTACTCCTCCTAGGTGAGTCTGCTTCTTTTTTTCTAGAGCTTTCAGGTGGGCTGTTAAGTCTCCAATGTGTGCTTTCTCTGTTTTCTTTAAGTGGGCACTTAGAGCTATGAACTTTCCTGTTAGGACTGCTTTCATAGTGTCCCATAAGTTTGAGTATGTTGATTCTTTATTTTCATTGAATTCAAGGGAGATTTTAATTTCTTTCTTTATTTCTTCTTTGATCCGGGTGTGGGTCAATAGTTGACTGTTCAGTTTCTATGAGTTTGTAGGCTTTCTAGGGGTAGCATGTTTGTTGAATTCTAACATTAATCCATGGTGATCTTAAGACACAGGTGGTTACTAATATTTTTTTGTAACTGTGGAAGTTTGCTTTGTTACCGAGGATGTGGTCAATTTTCGAGAAGGTTCCATGAGCTGCAGAGAAGAAGGTATATTCTTTCCTATTTGGGTGGAATATTCTATAGATCTCAGTTAAGTCCAAGTGATTCATTACCTCCTTTAATTCTCTAATTTGTCTGTTAGGTTTCTGTCTGATTGACCTGTCCATTGGTGAGGAGGAGTGTTGAAGTCTCCTACAATTAGTGTGTGCGGTTTGATGGCTGCCTTGTGTTTTAGTAATGTTTCATTTACGTACGTGGTTGCTTTTATATTAGGGGCATAGATATTGAGGATTGAGACTTCCTCCTGATGAATTGTTCCTGTTATGAGTATAAAATGTCCCTCTGCATCTCTTCTGATTGAATTAAGTTTGAAGTCAACTTTATTAGAAATTAGTATGGCCACACCTGCTTGTTTCTTAGGACCATTTGCTTGATAAGCCTTTTCCCACTTCTTTGCATTTTTTGACTGGAGAAAAATATCTGATTCCTGGGACTGATAAGCTAAACAAACACGTTTACTTTAACAATAGTTTAAGTTCCACATTTGAGTCAAAGGATAATTTGCAGTGAAAAAGAACTTCTGACTTTGTTTTCACAGATTATGGAATCCTGTGGATTTACATTAGGTTCATGTTGCTTGATGGAAGAAGACTGCCCCAGCAGGTTACAACAAAACCTAAAAATATTTGCCCATCAAACAGCCAGAACAATTTTGGATAAAACTATGCACACATTCCCCAAATTATTGTATATAATTGTTTACTTTCATTGTAAAAAGATTCTGATGTGGGAGTGTCATATATCAATCTGTTGATTTCATTGGTTCAATAAAGAAACTGCCTGGGCCCTGATAGGACAGAAAATTAGGTAGGTGGAGTAGACAGAAGAGGATTCTGAGAGAAGAAAGCTGAGTGAGGAGTTGCCATGATGTCCGCATTCCAGACAGATGCAGGCTAGAATCTTCCGGTAAGCACACCTTGGGGTGTTACACACATTATCAGAAAAGGGTTAGGTCGATATGTAAGAGCTAGCCAATAATGGGCCAGGCAGTGATTAAATGAATACAGTTTGTGTGTTGTTATTTTGGGGCTTAAGCTAAGCCATGCGGGCAGCTGGGTGATGGGGACAGAGCCAAGCCACTCCTCTTACTACAAGATTCCTTATAAATGGTTAAGGATGATGAAGGCTAATATAGTCATCTATATTAGTCCAAATTTTAGTCATTCTAGTTATGTCTTCTAGATGCAAAGATACATATCCCTTAAAAAAAGCAAGATGTTAGGTGACAAACCACATGCATCATGGTAAAATATAAAATACTGGAAATGGGAAATTTTAAGATATATGAATTAGTTAGTAAAAGCATGAGCTAATGGGCTACAGAGTCAGGAATAAATATTAAGCCACAGATTGGATATTAATATTTTTAACATGAGTCTTATTATTTGTTCCAAACATAAAATATTCATCCATAGTCTCCATCTCCTAGTACAGAGAATTTTGAATTTAGTCTGTATAATACCAACCATCTAACAATGCCATGCTAACTTCTATTTTTATTTTAAGAGTGTTTCTGGCCCTTGAAAAGTGACACAGACTTTAACTGCCAGCGCACACTAATTTCCGTGTTCAAGTCCATCGCTATAAACAAATTGAGATCTAGCAAAGCCAGGGAATACACAGGCAAACCCAATCTCAAAACAAAGCAAAAACAAAACCTTAGATTCACTATCCTATTACACATTCCACCTTCTAATTATGCCCTTTTCAGGTTATTTCACTTCTTTCTTTCTTATTCCTGCCTACCCAAATATTCCTTGTACCGATATTACAAGAATGTATGCCAAAAGAACTGCCTTACACAAAGTCAGTCATTTTGACAGTATCCTGTCTCTTGTCCTTTTACAACTCCTTTCTTTCCTTTCTACCTTTTTTCTGCCCCATCTTCTCTTTCCCCAGTTTTCTTCCTCACATCCTTCTTTTCTCTTCTCGCTCTCACCATTTCCCTTTTCTCTTATTTTTTTCCTTTCAATCCATTACAACACGGGCTGCTAAAACATATACACTCTGATTTCCATATTCCAAATTTGGGTTTACATGACCGTGAAACCAAATGAATTACTGCAAAACCTGCCCTGTGGAAGTTTCTGACAAGTTTAATCTATAATGCATAAATTACAGTTCTATAACCACCACATATGTTCCCACCACATCACTGTACCTCTTTTAGCATTTAATTATTTTTGAGTCAAGCACTACCTACACATCTAAAGAAAAACTCAAACTCACAATTCTTGTCTTCTTGGGCCTATACTTTACATTGCTAGATTTACAGAAATGTCCTCAAAGTCATTTAACTCTGGCTTCTAGTGAATTTTCTCACAAGTGAGACAGCCTCTCTCTTAGTATTCCAGGAGGAGCTATAATCAATCTAGAAAATATGTACTCTAGTCTCTCCATCGTCAATTGGACTTTAATAATGTACTATCCCTTTATCCCCATACTAGCACTAGGCTCACAAGTTTTACATTCTTTGAGGAAATGTTTTTCTATCTATCCAAGGACTTTTGTTACCTCTTCCTATTTCCATCTCTCCAAGGTAGGATTAATGTCAATACAGTGTCCAGCAAATCTTCCCACCATTGTTTTAAAAGAAGAATACTATATAGATCATAAGCCATGCTTAGGCTATCCCTTAGACCATTCCTCACTGAACCTCAGAATGATGTGCATGTATAATCATAATGTGCATGGATAATAATCACTAAATTGTGTAACACTATGCCGCATATAAATCATTGAAACAAGACAACATTTCTTTTTGGTGAATGCTAGGAATGAACAGATAATTATCATTTCCTGCCTAATCTATACCCCAGTGGCATATTACTTAAATCTAGGGACTTCAGCATCATGCCTATTTTGGTTTTAGTGCCTTTTGTTGATATTTTTTTACTTTTTCTCTCACTGGGTTTTCATATATAGCTGAGAAAGCAAACTATAACCCTCATTTCTAAATACATTTCACTGTAAAATTGTCTACCATTCCAGGGTAAAAAGCAAAACTATCTAGATTTGTTGGAAAATTTTAAAATTTGCAAAGTACAATTGCTTATGCTCAATCTCTGTTCATGAACAACTTAATATTTAGATGGTAATATTGCATGGAATCTTGGGTGAGAGTATCAAAAATATTTATAGGAAATTTGCACATTGAGTTACATAAAATTGGAAAATCTGCTTGGAGAGACAGCTGCAACTTCAAAAAATTAGAACATAAAAAACAAAAATTGACCAAATATTTGAAAATACTTGGTACAATTATAAAACTAAATAGGTAGACCGTTGAGTCTTCTCTTTTCCACTTCCCAAAACAATGTTCTTTCAGTCAGGGACACCTTCCTTTCTGAAACACTGAGTCTCTTTTCTACATGATTGTGAATCAAGTAAATTCTTCAAGATATACTTCATACAACAGTGTCATATAGGAGTCTTTGATCACTTCCCCAGAATGAATGGCTACTACTATGAATCATGGTCTCTTCAGGAATACCGATTTTCATCTTGCCAATGAGGAATCATGTTCCCTTCAGGATTAAAGGTTCATTGTCCTATACTCAGAGGAAGAGCTATTTATTCTCACCTACTCCTATGAGGGAGCAGTCTTTTAATTATTAATACCACAGAAATTTAACAAATAAATCGTGTAAATTGCTTATATTTTCTCTCCACCTCTGATGCTAGAATAAATAGAGGATATGGAAATGTGTACATCAACAATTGTAGAGGGGAATTTTGTAGACAATCCTTTTAGAAATAGAGTATGTATCCAAGGGCAAAAACGTATATATGAAAATTTTAGTATAACATAATCTATAGTTTTTGAACTATGTAGCATCTTAGACCTTATATAGCAAAATAATATTCAGATATTATCAAGAATATATAGATATTTATTTGTGTGAAGATTTACACCAAATCCATGTATCTATATTTTTATAGGTACTGCACTATTACATAAAAATTATAACATAAAAATAAAAACCATTTGGCCAGTGGTGGTATGTTACTTTTATGCAAGCACTCAGGAGGAGAGGCATGTGGATTTCTGTGTGTTTGAGGCCAATCTGTTCTACAAGAGCTAGTCCCATGTGAGGCTCCACACTACAGAGAAAACCTGTCTTGAAAAACAAATAAAATTTTAAAAGTAAAGCAAAACTAACCTATCAAAATTGAACAAAATAAACAGAAGTAAAATAGCCTTAGGGAAGACATTGAAAAAACAGAGAATTTGATTATGGTTATGGATGAAAGCTGGGTTGGTAAGCCTGCCAGTTTTTCCTCATCCTCAACATCAGGATGAATTCTTCACACTTCCCTAGATAGTTTATGCTATGTAGTAAGCAGTAAATGGTGTTAGCTCTCTGAAACTGTCAAAGTTTGTGAGGAGTAATGGCCAAACTGTGGATATATGAAGTGATATTTATAATACATAATGTTTGGGAACTAGGTAACTATCATTCTACCATTAATAATAGTGTCATCTTATGTAATGCTGGCTTATTTGAAATTGAATATATAGAAGGTTTTATGAATTTTGACCCTGATTTTGTCCAGTGAATTTTTGTTTTTGTATTGAACTTAACTGTCACAAAAGTAAAAGTGAGTCAGGTATCTAAAAATGAATGCTTGTGTGTAATCCAGAAACACAGTAGAAAAAAAAATTCAGAAAAACTTTCTATGTTGATGGAGGTGAGATTTGTATCTTATCTGTTGCTTTCATTGGTTAACTAATAAAGAAAACTGCTTGGCCTGATAGGACAGAAAATTAGGTAGGCAGAGTAAACAGAACAGAATGCTGGGAGAAAGAAAGCTGAATAAGGCAGTCACCATGATTTTCCCACCTCAGACAGATGCAGTTTAAAATCTTTCTTGGTAAGCCAGCACGTGGGGGCTACACATAATATTAGAAATGGGTTAGATCAATATGTAAGAAGCTAGAGCTAATGGGCCAAGCAGTGTTTGAAAGAACACAGTTTTCATGTAATTATTTCGGGGCATAAGCTAGCTGTTGGCCAGGAGCCAGGTGTCGGGAAGTGGCCCGCAGCTCATATTACAACAGAGTGGCACCCAACCTGATGGACTAAATCCACTTAAAAACCTGAGAGGGCTTTAAAATTAAAGGAGAGAGAGAAAATTTAACACAGCTTTTTGCTGTTTGTGGGATGTGTGCTGTAAAGAAATTGTCTTGACTCAGCATTAGGAAAAAATGGCTGTTTTAAAATGCTGGCTTTCTGGGCTGTGCTGCCATTGCAATCTCTGTCTGGCTCCTGTGGGGGAAAGAGTCTTTAAATGGAGCATTTGAAGTAAAGTGCTACAATTTGTTTGATGGCAACAAAGGAAGTCATTGCATGCTGTGGCTCAGAGACACAAGCAGCTCCACCACGCCACTGGTACAATGTGCAAGGATCAGAGGCACCAGCGGCTCTGCCATGTTGGACCAGGTGGAGCAAACAGGCAAAACCTGTTTTGACCTAACAATGTCACAGCTTAGATTCTTAAGAGCTTAGTCATTTAAAGGCACAAAAAAAGTGCTCCTGGATAGTAAAAAAATTACAGATTCACAATAGGACATATTTAGAGTCTGGATTATGTACATTCTGTTCTCTTTAAAATTTTTGACTGTGAAGAAGCTAAGTACAGAGAGACATTTCATTACATGGGTTGCCAAGCTAAAACAGAATGGATATAAGGGTATTATGATTTCAGAATTTGGGTCTAAAGATATGATGCTTTGGAGAGGGTCTTCTTTGTTTTCACAGAGGATGAGACTCTGTGTATTGCTTCTATCCCTATACGATATGGTAGAACATGCCCTTCTGAAAAGTTGCTGTGAACACCCTCCAAAATTACCCAACTGCCAACTGAAATGACCCTGACAAACAGGTTATACCATGAAAGACCTAAGTAATGATGCTCCCATTCAGCAGGAAGCAGTTTAGAGAGAAAAAAAACTGCACCCATATTCCCAAATAATGTTTATAAATGTGCTTTTACATTTAAAGGGGGATATGATATAGATATGAGTAACTTGCATTGGTATAGATTTTAAGTTCAATTTGTTATATGTATATGCATATTTCTAATCTTGATTAAGGTATTGTGATTGTGTAGTTCATTTTTAAAGTGTAATGTATAATTAGGATATATAGGTTGTTAATAGATAATCATCGATAATGGTCAAGCTTTATTCATGTTAGTTAGATTTTCTAGATGTGCATAGATATATTTCAGATAGGCATGCTTCATATCTTTCAAAGACTGCAGAATATGGCATTTAAATATTATAATAACATAGGGCTTTTCATGACAATGAGACACATCTGCTCCTGGCAGCACCCCGCTACTTCAAGAGAAAGATGGGCATTGAAGAGGCTCCTTATGGAGTTTGTCATTTTGGCAAGAAACTGCTCTTGTCTGGAATGTTGCATAAACTGAACACAAAGACCCTTGGGGTGAGGACTGCTGAACTTGTGTAAAGGTGAGATGGTCTTTCAGGGTTCTTAATTCATGAAAGAATCTATGAGACATTCTGCAGAACACAACAGAGAGTGACTGTACTGTCTTTGAAATTTCCTGCTTTATGGAAAAGTCTGCTAGATACTATGGAACTGAAGACCGAAAATGGATGCCCCAATGGTACAGAGGAACTTTGGATGACTGTACAGGCAGCGAGATGTCTCTGTCATCTAGAGTTCTTATTTCTTGTTTACTTAGGTAGTATTATATATCCTTTTGGAGTCTCTGATGGAGTTGAAGAATGTATAGTTATAGATTTCCTTAGTTATTATAGAAGATAAAATAGATATAAATATTGTAACTATAATTTTTGCCTTATAACTGTTTTGCTATAAGTATTTGCACTATGTTAAAATGAAAGCCTTTCTTTTTGTTTAAACAGAAAAAGGGGAAATGATGGAGGTGGGTCTTGTATCTCATCTGTTGCTTTCATTGGTTAACTAATAAAGAAAACTGCTTGGCCTGATAGGACAGAAAATTAAGTAGTCAGAGTAAACAGAACAGAATGCTGGGAGAAAGAAAGCTGAGTAAGGCAGACGCCATGATTCTCCCACTCAAGACAGATGCAGGTTAAAATCTTTCTTGGTGAGCCAGCTTGAGGTGCTACACAGAATATTAGAAATGGGTGAGATCAATATGTAAGAGCTAGGCAGTAAGATGCTAGAGCTAATAGGCCAAGCATGTTTAAAAGAATACAGTTTCCATGTAATTATTTCAGGGCATAAGCTAGCTGGCAGCCAGGTGGCGGGTAGTGGCCCACCACACATAACACTATGTCACTGGTTATAAACACCATTACATCTCTTCATGGTAGTCACTAGTTCTGCTAATTTTCACCCCTGAGATAAAAGCAGTCTTCTTGTTTTTAATGCTTTACAACCACTTGCAAAGGAAGTTGTCTAATATATAACAAACTATAGGGATAGCACAACAGAGTATTAAAAATAAGCATATTGGTTGCTTGTGGAAGCATTTGAGATGAAGCTGATCAAAGACACCAAACTTGAGTTCTATTAATGGAGGACACTTAAAAGTAAAAAAAAAAAATGGAAAGGGAAAGAATTGACCAAATCAAAATTAAAAAGAAAGATACAAGAGAAATAAGAAATCGATGCTGAAAAGTGATTAAAAACTCATGGGTACAAAAAAGAAGTAAGCAAGAAAGGACAAAAGGAAACAAAAATAGCTAACCGTGAAGTTAGGTGTATTCAGTAAGGGATGGGTACACACATATATAATCATTTGTTGTTGTGAGAAATATTACTAAAGAAAGTGTCCGATAAAATAAGTAATGCAATGTTTATGTTTATGAGGTAATAGCTGTGACATTTTTTATTTCTGTATTGTTTGTTTAAACAAGATAATTATATTGAGTTACAAATATTTCTCTGATTATGGAAATATTTGTCACACACACAGTACACCTGAGTTTCTTCAGGATGTTTATGTTGTGTCAAGTCCTTCTGCTATTTCCTCTAGAAATATTGGAACATCTATTCTCAGATTTGAAAGCTCATGTTAAGGCTATCATATTCATGTTGATTCTGGATTAATTTTAACAGGTGGTAGAGAAAAACAGGCTAATTGGGAAGTACTCTTTACTGCAAAGCAAATGAAAATGTCAATCTTTTTTGAAACTTAAAACACTTGTAGAATTATTATAACCCCATAGGTAGAGCCCAGAATAGAAGGAAAATTGTGTACTTTCAGTGGATGTCAAAATGAATAATATGGGTAGCAGCCTCAGTAGAGGACAATACTTCAAACTTCAATCTCCATGCAATCTAAGTAATGGCACTACAAAATGGAGGCTTCTGATCATACTCTAGTCCAAGGTTTTCCTCTGTGGTAATTCTCCTAATTTGCACCCTGTAAAATACTCTTACACTAACTAGGAAGAAACTGGCTTCTATAATAGCCCCTGCCTTATTGTATAAATAGCTGAAGCTCAGAGCTAGACATCCCACCAATTGATACCATGAAAAGCTTTACCTAAAAAGTTTCATTATTCTTAAATAAAATCAAAGTAAATCCTTTATTCTGTTCAGACATTTTCTGTTCTTAATCTTGCCCTAGAAGAAACAGGAAACTTCCTGGTTTTATCTCTCCCAATTGAATTTTTGTGTGTGTTTTATATTTAGGTTTTGTGATGTGTGACTTTGTGGTACTCTTTTACTACCTCCTGCCAGGAAACCAATTGTCTGAGCTCTAACACTTAGTAAAGCTTATATGAAAGAAAGTACCTTTGAAAAACTTGCCACTAGCTAGATGCAACTGAGGTCAGTAATTTTTTAATTTAGAGTTTTATTTCTCAGTGAAGTTGGCATCTAACAATTAAAGATATGAAAATTTTATATACAGACTGTATTTAGTGAGATTAGGTTTTGGTGACTTGGAAAATAACTGAAATGCCATTTTTTATGAATTTGGCAATAGCCTATTTGGTTATTCCACTCCCTTCTATGATACCTTTAAATGTGATATAGGATACTCATGTGTGATACTAAGACATCCAATGGAAAGAGAACATATCATCTGATCCCTGTTCTTTTATATAAGTGAAGAGAATACTTGTGGGTTTACCAGGCAAGAGTCATTGTAGTCATTCTAGTACAAGAATTCTAGTACATCTCCATAGTATAAACAAATGCACCCACCATTCACAAACTAAACATATAGCCTTATTTAACTTTTAGTAAAGTAAATCTGTGTGATTTAACTCTTTTTATTTCATCTACCACAGACCTTTTTTTTACCATGTCTGCTGTAACTACATATGCAAGTTAAGGAGTCATTGTTACATTGTAATAGATTGATGACCTCATAGATATCGTTCATATGATCCCCATATCATATTTTCACAATGCAGACAAAATAAGCAATGTTATGTTGTGTTATACATCACACTTTCAGTTGCGTATCTTCCTCCTTTGGATCTCATCAATATCTCACTAATGAATTCAAATATCTTAAAAATTACTATGTATAAGGTTTCCAGTAAATGTTTTTAACTGCTCTCACAAAAAAATTAGACAACCCTTTAAATAAGAATATATGTAATTCTATATGATAAATGAATTGTAACCTGTGTTAATTTGAGCTCATTGTAAGGTTTTTGTTCTTAAGTAGCTCCACTGTAGATGTAGCTTTGGTAAATCTCTCTATTTAGAAATTGCTAAATAGATTTGCAATCCAACATTTACTCATTACAAGAATAATTCTAAGATATCTCTTCCAATTTTTCATACTTGGAATTCACAGTAGGGAATCAACAAAAAATGTATTATCTTTTGGTATTTTGTGGGTTTCTCACATCATACTTAAGATACAAAATGTTTAGACATCATGCTAACCATAAATCCCCCTTAAATTACATTCGGTATTTCCAAAAAAGATATAATTTCTATGAAATATGATGGATGGGAGTTTTATAAAATTCAACACTGATATATCTCCAGGGCATTTTGACCAATTTTGAAGAACTACCATCAAATTTTTATTGAATAAGTAATTTCAAAATTCACTTTTTGCGTTAACCACAAAAGAAATGAAAATTGGACACAGGAATCTCTTCTCAATTTCATAGTATTAAATAGAAAATAAAAATGTCATAAAAATCTCTGTTCTGCTACTTTTCTTCCAAGAATATAACAGTTTTCTGCTCTTTCATGTGCCATACACAATGTCAAAGCCAAAAAATACAATGCATAACAGGCTTCTGATAGCCCACCACCAAGTATTAACAATGGGTATGATGAATGCTTGCAGAAACATTGTTAGACAGGTTATTTATCTGGAGTAAGTACAAAAACATATATTTATAGTTATGATGTCTTCTTTTGGGCTTTTTTATAGCAATATTATTTCATCTAAAAAGAAATTATTTATATTGAGTAACAAATAGTTCTGTGTATTTGGAAAAGTTTGTCTCCTAATCTGATTCTCACTTAGCTTCTACCAGATCTTTTTGTACGTCAGACTCATCTTTTCATCTTTGATATTAATTTTAAAGTATCCATAGAGAGATATTTAAACTCTTTCTTAAGCAATAATACTCATGTTTATACTGTCATAATGATAATATTTTATCAGAGAGTAGAGCAAAAGCAATGGTGATTGAAAGGTAATGGAGATGAGAAAGCAATGGGGAAATAACAATCATATTCTCACAGAAATTTTTTAGAAAAAGAACATTCTTGGGATGACACTAATTCCATGGTCAGGGACCAGAAATTTAAGATCATGTTGTTCTTTTTAAAGAATGACAGATGAAAGAAGTTGGTAGCTGCCTCCTCACAAAAATACCTCAATCCAACCAATTTCTATTCAATGAAACTGTTAAAAATGGAGGCCCCTTGATGCACACTAGGCAACAGGCACACCCCCTGAGTATTTTACCTGATATTTTCCACAAATAGAACAATGATGGGAACAGTTATAAAAAATCATCTAGCCCACATCTTAATCTCTGCTCTCTTGGGTATAAGAAAGAATCTCAGGAAAGTAAATCACCCTAATCCATAACCTGGAACCTGCATCCTGAAAAGGTCCACTATCTCAGAGTGCCTATATAAATCCATCATTTTGTTCAGTTCCTTAATGAATATTTCCTATATGACACTCCCATTATAGTATTCATCCCAATATTTATCTCTTGTAACTCTTATGGTATTCATTGACGATCTCATGCACAGACACTTTTTCCACCTGAGCTGTAATACTAAATAAAACACATATGAATGAATGTAGTAATGGAAAACTCACCATTTTGAAGACCTCTGAGACTAAAATTCTTAATTCAGGGATTTATTTCTTAATGAAGAGGGCTTCCTCCCATAAAAGTTTCTGTAAAGCTTTTTTGAGAGATGATGCTCTGTGAGATTATGTACTCATGACTTGTGAAATATTGCCAGCTAAAAATCCAAATGGCAAAGAGTTGGCCACGGCCTCATTTAAAGAATCACCTTCCAGAAACGATGCCCCAAAAATGTAGAATTAACTTGTTAATCCTCCAAAGTAAACATTACATCTCAGCAGCTTCCTACATCTTTGGCCATAGAAATGAACAGATAGAATCCCACATGGGTTGCCTAACAACAATTATGGTCTCACAGCCTGCCAGATTCTTTTTTCTTTTCTTTTTCTTTTCTTTTCTTTTCTTTTCTTTTCCTTTCTTTCTTTCTTTCTTTCTTTCTTTGAAACTGGTTTCTCTCTGATTTTGGAACTTCTCCTGGAACTCACTCTTGTAGACAAGGTGGACCTTAATCTCAACATCATTCACCTGCCTCTGCCTTTTGATTGGTTAGATTTAAGGTATTTTCTACTACCCTGCAACCTCTTTCTTTCCCTATTTTAATACATATCCATATGCTAATGAACTTCACACATCTATGACTCACCTTGTACCCTCATTTGTTGTCCTATGTAGACAAATCTATTTTATAATTTTTCTCATACCCAACAGCTTCTTGCTGACTACTGTGTAGCACACATGGAAGTGACAGTATCACTATATGACTATATATAGCACTATATGACTATATATAGCACTATATATAGCACTATATGACTAATATATAGCATCACTATATATTAGAGTATTGAACAATTCTTTGCATCATATATACTCTAGATATCATATATTTAACATAGAGAAAAACACACCTTGTTCCTTTGACCTAGTCAGTATACTCCCATTGAAATGAAATCCAGCTTCTTTTTTCAAAAGACTTATGTATTATACAATATTCTGCCTGCATATATGTATCCCTGTGGGCTAGAAGAGGGCGTCAGATCTCATTATAGATGGTTACGAGCCACAATGTGGTTACTGGGAATTGAAATCTGGACCTCTGGAAGAGCAGCTCTTATCCTCTGAGCTATCTCTCCAGCCCAAAATTCAGCTTCTTATTCCCTGTCAACATCCTATGAGCTCTTCACAAGGGCAGTCAATAAAATTCAGTTGTCTTATAGACAAGGCTGGTCTTGAAACTCAAGTCCAAGAGGACCAAAGATGTCAACATAAAGCCAGCCATACTGAACATTATAGAAGAGAAAGTGGTGAAGTGCACTTGAATACAATGACACAGCCAACCTAAATGTAATGCCAGCACCTCAGAAACTATGAGAAACAATTAATAAATGGGACATCCTGAAACTGAAAATCTTCTGTAAAGCAAAGGATATGGTCAACAAGAAAAAGCAAAACAAAACAGCCTACAGAATAGGAAAAGAACTTCACTTAAACTACATTACACAGAAGTCTGATCTTTAAACATTCAAAGAACTCAAGAAATTGGTTATCAAAAGAACATATAATCTAATAAAATAAAGAAAACATACCTAAACAGAGAACTCTAAACAGAGGTTTCTAAAATGTCTGCAAGACACTTAAGGAAATGTTCAAAACCTTTAGTCATCAGAGAAATGCAAATCAAAACAACTCTATGATTCCATCTTACACCTATAAAATGACCAAGACAAAAAACACTGATGGCACCTTATGCTGGAGAGGTTGTTAGGAAAAGAAAGCAGTTCTGCATTGATGGTAGGAGTGCAAGCTGGTACAGCCCCTTTGGATATCAGTGTGATGATTTCTAAAAAAAGGGAAACAAGCTTCCTCAAGACCCAGGAATACCTCTTTTGGGTATATATCCAAAGGGTGATCAATCACGCCACAAGTTTTTGTTCTCAACTGTGTTAATGGTGTCATTGCTTATCAAAGCCAGAAACCTGGAAACAATCTAAATTCCCCTTGACTGAAGAATTGATAAGGAAAATGTGGGACAAATACACAATGGAGTTCTATACAGCACAAAATAAATAAAAAATAATGATATCTTGAATTTGCACGGAAATGGATGATGAAGAAAAGCATTCTTTTGAGTTAGGTAACCCAGACATAGAAAAATAATTATCATATGTACTCACTCAAAGGAGGTTATTTAATATAAAGCACCAAAAACCAGCTGAGAAACCATAATACAAAGAACTTAGACAATAATGAGGACACAAAGAGCGACATATATTGATTTAATATACATGGGAAATAGAAAAAGACAAGTTATCCTGAGTAAATTGTAAGTATTGGGAACTTGGGTGAGGGTTGAAGTGGGGAGGGGTGAGGAAGGGAGAGGAGCAATGACAAAATTTAGAGTTCAGTAAAAATCAATAAAAATAAATAAAAGAAAAATGTAATTCAGTTGTTTTATGATTCTTTGCACATAGCTGAGAGTCAATTTGTTTACCTGTTATCAGAGAAAAATAAACTATCAATGAGAAGAAAAGTTGTCTCACTTATGAGCTGCATGAATTTTACATGTGTTAGGAATTTGCTTTAAGGTTGTATCTACACATGGCATTCACTGGAGACCTCCCTTGGTTTGTGATAATTATTGGTGAGGGCTCGTGGCAAATATGGTGTCCTACATTTACTAATTAAAGGAGGCTCACTCACATGTCTCTTGTAACTTCCCATGCTTAAACTCCCCTCTCTGTGGAATAAACACAAAATGTAAGATTCCTAGTTATTTTATAGGGTTTCAGATGCCAGCGTTTTTAAACAACATATTTAGACATTATATTCTCCATTACCTGTGATTTCTCAGTGTCTTTCCAGTGAAGAATGCCTCAACATGGATTAGACTGTATTGAAATAATATGAATTTTAATAACATCTCCCAGCCCTGCCTGTTCAGGTGCTGGGACAGTGTCCGAATTGGGAGGGCATCCAGGAGGGTAGTAGCTCCTTTGGCTAGATGGCCTGCCTGCAAGGCAGGCCCTTTGTTTGTGAGACACCCAAGCAGCAGGGAGATCCAATCCGGGCGCCAGGAGAGACATCATTGGGGTGAGTGAGTTTCTGATGTGGGAGTGATTTCTTATTAATAAAGAAACCACCTGAGCTCATTGGTAGGACAACTCTTATGTGGGTGGAGAAAACAGAACAGGATTCTGGGAGAAGGAAGCTGAGTTAGGAGTTGCCATGATGTTCCCACTCCAGAGAGACGCAGGCTAGAATCTCCCCGGTAAGCACACCTTTGGGCGCTACACATCTTATAAGAAATGGGCTAGTTCAGGTGTGAGAGCTAGCCGAGAAAAGCTAGCCAAAAATGGACCAGGCAGTGTTTAAAAGAATACAGTTTCCGTGTAATTATTTTGGGGCATAAGCTAACCATGTGGGCGGCCGGGTGCGGGGACACAGCCCAGCCACTCCTCTTTCAACAAGTTTCTGACTGCAGAAGCAGCCCGGGGGACAGGGAACTCAGGCGTTCCTCACGCCTCCCTACACTTCCTGGTTGTCCTGCAGGGGCTATATGGCTCGATACCTCCTCTCTCTTCCTATCCCACCCAGCTTGCATCCACGGCACTCCCCCCACTCCGTCGGACTCCCTCCTCTCTTTGAACCACATATCATCTCCCAACTCAGCCTGTTTGGGCAGGCGCTGGGACAGGGTCTGAATTGGAAGGGCATCCAGGAGGGTAGTATCTCCCCTTTGTCAGGTGGCCTGCCTACAGCAAGCAAGGCGGGCCCCTTTGTTTGCGAGACACCCAAGCAGCAGGGAGATCCAATCCAGGCGCCAGTAGAGACATCGTTGGGGTGAGTGAGTTTCTGAACTCGGCAGCAGCCCTGGAGAGGGAACACAGACGTTCCTCACCTCTCCTAGACTTCCTGGTCATCCTGCAGGGGCTATATGGCTCGATACCTCCTCTCTCTTCCTATCCCACCCAGCTTGCATCCATGGCCCTCCCCCCACTCTGTCGACTCCCTCTCCTCTTTGAACCACATAACATCTCCCAGCTCAGCCTGTTTGGGTGGGCGCTGGGACAGGTCCGAATTGGGAGTGCATCCGGGAGGGTAGTAGCTCATTTGTCTAGGTAGCCTGCCTGCAGCAAGCAAGGTAGGCCCTTTCAAGCCACCCAAGCAGCAAGGAGATCCAATCCGAGCACCAGGAGAGACATTGGGCTTCCATCCACAACCCACCCAGAGCAGTGCTGAGGAATTCCATCTGGACGGTCATCCAGGTTTGGGCACTGAGGAGTTCACGCTCAGCGGGATGGTCCTTGCTTCTACACTGAAGAGACACCCAGAGACTCAGTCACAACAAAGACTGGACCAAGACACCAGGCCTCTCTTGGCTTCATTTGAAGGAGGAGATGGAAAGGTGCCAATGCAAGAATTCCTCCAACAACCTGAAAGGCAACATGACAACCCCAGAACCCAGGGATCCCGAAATAAGAAGAACTCTACACCCTACTCCAGAAGAATTAGAAAAAATTGACTCAAAATTGAATTATTTGAAAATAATAATTTGAAAAAAGGCAAGCAACTTTTCAAAACTATCTTACCCTGTCTTGGCAGGATATGACAGTCCTGTTTTATCCATTGATGCATGCTCTGTATCTCTGTCAGTGGTTGAGGTATGGGCATTTCTTTGCCCCAAGGCCAGTTCTGTCAAAAAGAAAGGCTCCAGGTGGAGTGTCTTTGGTGCTCAACATTCTCTCAGGAATAGAGCGGAGTTGCCAGGAGCAATTGTGTCTCACTACCACAAAACTCAGAGTTAGATTAAAGGCCATTTTCTACAGCTCTTTGAAGAGGTTGAAAATCATCTATCTATACTGAGTATAATCTCTATATATCTAAATAACCTGATTAGTCTAATTATAAATGGCAAACTTAGATGACTATTAATCTGTATAATTCTCAATATCTATCTAAATTAAAGACTAAGACAATAAACATCTGTGTAACAAATGAGGATAATGACCTCCAAATATAAACAATGTACAAATATACATTGCAATATGGTAAATATATATCAATACACAAACAATATATAAGTATCTTAATCAGAGGTAGAAACGTACACTGCAATATGGTAAATATACACAATATATATTGATACAATATATGTCAATACATAAAAAATATTTTAAACAGAGGTAGAAACATGCATGCATACAATAGTCAATATAATTTAACTTTGTATCAATATACAAGAATCAATACCAATATATTTGTCTAAAAATTGTAACTCACAATTACAAATCTATTATCCCATCACCCTCTTTTTTTTTTCAAAATGATCCCTGAGCTTATAAAATTCCTCCCCCAACCTCCCAACCCCTAAATGATGTCCCTAAACCCAGGGGCAAACTATAGTGGGAGAGGGGACGTCGTCCTCTAGAATTACTTACAGCTGTCATGGGGGCAACGTTCTTTCTGGGGGATCCTGTGAAAGTAAAATGATGGTTAAATTTCAAGATCAATGTCTTTTAAAATTACAAATAGTCTCTGAGTATTTTGTGGAGGTCTGGCCAGAATGTAGTACAAGATGTGCACCATTTCAGCTAACCAAGTTCGGATCTTCTTGTGCAGCTGGTACCCAAAACAGGTCTTGTAGTACCGCTAGCAGTATCATGACGTCATATCAACCAGGTAGAGTTGTTGTGGGGCCCCATCTTCTTCCTGGAAACTCCAAATGTCACTTCAGAAAAGACTCATTGTTTATTGTAAAAAACTTAAACATTAATCATATAGACATATATAGGCATATATATATATATATATATATATATATATATATATATATATATATATATATATATATATATTCAATGAAAAGGCATGATAGATATATTCAATGAAAGGTATGATAGATATGAAGAAAAGCAAAGATGTTTTCTAAATTCCTATTTCTTTCTGTCCCATATCACGGCTTTTGACATGAGACAGAAACTCCAGAAACTCTGGGTTTTTCTCTTATTAACAGGCTTGGAATTGGAGAGGGACTGAGCCAGAATCCAACTTCAAAACCAGCTCTATAAATTTAGAAATATGGTTTAATATGTTTTACTTACCCATTCAGTTTTCTTGATATTTCCTATTGGGCAGGTATTTTTCCATCTGTCAGTATCCAAATATCCAGGGTCCCTTGAATTTTTCAAAGGTGAGTGTTTTCCTGTGAAGATAAGAACAGAACCCTGCCCCCATTCTATATGTTTTTCTTACCACCTGTTTGAATATCATTGTGGATGAGTTGTCATTTCTCCTTTCCAAGAGGTTTCTCCTCTTCAAATCGAAACTTTACTAATTTTGATGGTATCCACAATTTTTCTTCTACTTTGGAAACAAGAGCAAAACCCCTTCCCCAACATAGCACATCTCCTGGCTTCCATTGAGAGGTCAGCACATCTTTGAAATAAATCGTTGATTTAGTTCAGCAGACTTTTCCATTATCCAATGTCTTTCTGCTGCTGCCGTTCCTTTCTCATTAGCATTAAGAAAATTTAAGGTTAATAAAGCATTATATAATCTATTTCTGGGGGTATTTTCGGTCCTTTTCTGTTTGTTCAGCATATCCTTTATAGTACGATTTGATCTTTCCATAACTGCCTGACCTGTAGGATTATTTGGTATACATGTAATGTGTTTTATATTACAATGATCAAAAAGCGTTTGATTTTCTTAGATACATATGCTGGACCATTATCTGTCTTTATTTGTGCAGGTATGCCCATTATGGCCATAACTTCCAATAAATGTGTGATTACAGAATCTGCCTTTTCTGAGCTCAGGGCAGTAGCCCATTGAAAACCTGAATACGTGTCTATGGTGTGGTGTACATATTTTAATATACCAAATTCCATAAAGTGGAACACATCCATCTGCCAGATTTCATTTCTCTTAGTACCCTTCTGGGTTACTCCCTGCAGGCAACGGTGTTTGATTATAGAAAGAACAAGTAGGACATCTCTTCATAATGTCCTTAGCTTGTTGCCAAGTAATGGAAAATTCTTTCTTTAGGCCTTTACTATTGACATGATGTTTTTTATGAAATTCTGAGGCCTGCAACACGCTTCCAGTCAATAATTGATCAATCTTAGCATTGCCTTGTGCTAGAGGACCAGGCAGACCTGTATGGGACCAGATGTGTGTTATGTACATCGGAAAAGCCTGTTCCTGATTATGTCTTGTACCTGGATAAACAATGAAGTCAACTCTGTGTCATCTGGTATAAATTCAGTGGTTTCAATATGCAAGATAACTCTTTCTGCATATTGTGAATCTGTAACTATATTAAGAGGTTCTTTAAAATCCCTTAGCACATAAGAATGGCATATAATTCTGCCTTCTGGACAGAATTATAAGGGCTTTGTTCCACCTTACTCAATTCATCTGACTTGTAACCTGCTTTCCCTTATTTATTTGCATCAGTATAGAACGTACAGGCTCCAGTTATTGGAGCATCATGTACAATTTTAGGAAGAATCCAAGAAGTTCTCTTTATGAGGTTAAGTCTACCACTTTTGGGATAGTTGCTATTAATTTCTCCCAAAAAAATTAGCACAAGGTCTTTGCCACGGTTCATTGTCTTCCCATAACTTTTTTACTTCTTCAGTAGTAAAAGGCACTATAATTTCTGCTGGGTCTATACCTGCTAGTTGACGAAGTCTCAGCTTACCTTTTATAATTAATTCAGAGACTTTTTCCACATAAGTTTTTAATTTTTTACTCGGTTTATTAGGTATAAATATCCACTCTAAAATAATATCTTCCCTCTGCATTAGAATCCCTGTAGGAGAGATTCTGGAAGGCAATATGACTAGGATGCAGCTAAGATTTGGGTTCACCCTATCCACATGTGCTTCCTGTAATTTTTCCTCAATCATTGTCAGTTCCTTTTCTGCTTCAGCTGTCAGTTTTCTTGGACTATTCAAATCTTTATCACCATCTAAGGTTTTGTTTAAATGAACTATTAGATCAGGTGTTATCGCAACAGCTGGTTGTAGACTGGAGATGATTCCCAACAATCTTTGGAAGTCATTAAGAGTCTTTAACCGGTCTCTCCTAATTTGTGCCTTTTGTGTTTAAATTTTCTCTAACCCTATTCTGTAACCTAGGTAATTAATAGAATTTCCTCTTTGAATCTTTTCAGGGGCAATTTGTAATCCCCACCTAGGCAAGACTTTCTTTACTTCTTCAAACATCCTTTCTAAAGTATCTTTATTTGAATCTGATAATAAGATGTCATCTATGTAATGATAAATTATGGACTTGGGAAATTGTTTCAAATTATTTCCAATGGCTTACTTACAAAATATTGGCACAATGTAGGACTATTTAGCATACCCTGTGGGAGGATAGTCCATTGATATCTCCTATTAGGCTGAGAATCATTATAAGTAGGCACCGTGAAGGCAAATTTTTTCTCTATCCTTTTTTTGTAACGGTATAGTGAAAAAACAATCTTTCAAATCAATAACTATAAGAGGCCATCCTTTTGGTAATAGAGAAGGCAAAGGAATTCCAGATTGTAGTGGGCCCATAGGTTGAATTACTTTGATGACAGCTCTCAGATCTGTCACCATTCTCCATCTACCAGATTTTTTTTACAACAAACACAGGAGAATTCCAAGGGCTGGCTGATTTTTCAATATGGTGAGCATCTAGTTGCTCTTGCACCAGCTGTTCCAATGCCTGCAATTTATCTTCAGCTAGAGGCCACTGCTTGATCCATATTGGCTTCTCAGTTAGCCATTTTAAACGTAGGGCTGTTGGTACCTCTAAAGGTTTGGTATTTGCTATATGTTCTTGTACAGCCTGAATGGCTGGTGACCTTTTTCCGTAATACCTCATCACATCTTTCCCAGAATTATGAGTTCCTGGAAATGTAGGAATGTTAATCTGGGTATTCCATTGCTGTAACCGGTCAGGGCCCCATAAATTTATTGCAATATTGGCTATATATGGCCTTAGTCTTCCAATTTGCCCTTCAGGCCCTATGCATTCAACCCATCTTGTGCTTTGTTTTACACGAGATAGGGGTTCCAATTCCCAGAAACTGAACATCTACCTCTTGAAGAGGCCAATTCAGATGCCAAGATTCTGGGGTAATAATACTTACATCTGCACCTGTGTCTAATAAGCCTTCAATAAAAGTGCCATTTATACAGACTTTTAGCTTTGGTCTTTGGTCGTTAATAGAAGTCTGCCAAAATATACGTTTACTCTGTCCTACTGGATTTTTTGACTCATCCTCCACACATAATTCATCATTTAGACCAGTATTACTTTATACAGCAGAAATTGGAGCTTTTAATTTTCTTGGTGAGGAATGTTCTCCACTGAGACTGGGAATGACCGGGCCACTGTTGGCTTGGGGGCCTACGAGAGGCCCCTCAAGGAGTTTCCTGACGGGATCGGGTTGCCTTTTTTGTCTTTTGTTGACCTGCATTCGTTGGACCAATGACGGCCTTTACTGCATCTCCTACATATACCTGAAGTCCTAGGTCTCTTATTATTGTCATTCCCAGAGGAGATATTATTCCTAGAAATTCTGTGCCTGCAATCCCTTTTCAGATGTCCTAATTTACCACAATTAAAACACCTGGCAATTTGATGTCTCCTCATTGCTGTGGAAATCGCTTCTCCTACCCAAGATTCATCGTTATAGCTAAATGTCTCAACATTCATCGTATGCTGAATCCATTCATCCACAGGTGCTGATCTAGAATTTAAAGGCCCAATTATCTATTTTCATTCTATGTTTGCATTCTCAAACGCTAGAGATTCAAGAAGTATTCGTCTAGATTCTGGTCTGTTACCCCTGTGTCCAGAGCCTTAATTAATCTTTGCAAAAAGTCAATAAAGGGTTCTCTGTCCCTGCCCAATTCTGGTATATGATTCAACCCTTTTTGCTGGATCTTGTATCCTATTCCAAGCATTTAAAGCTGCTTGGTGACATAGACACAGTACTTCATCGTCCTAAAGAGCTTGGACCTGTGGATCAGCATATTCTCCTGCACCAAGAATTTGATCTTGGGAAAACTCAACACCTTTTGCTCTTCCTTGCTGTTCCATATGTTTGGATTCTTCTCTGAAATAAATTCCAAACATCAAGAAAGGTCCCTTATCTAAAACTGCAGACACTAACTGATGGAAATCGTAGGGGGTAGCTCTAGCATTAGAAGCCCAAGTCCTTATCATTTCCTTTACATATGTGGAGTGCAGCCCAAAATTAACAACAGCTTGTTTAATTTCTTTTAGATCATTCATTGCTATTGGCATCCATCTAGCTTCTCTGACTCCCTTTGAGCCTTTAGAAGTGGACGCTTTGTCAGAATTCAGTATAGGGTATGCCGATAAAACCCTGGGTAAGCCAGTTCTAATAGCTGGTGTTGGCTTTGTATCCTGTCCTTGTGCCTTATTACTCTGTTCACCATTTCCAATCATTTCTTCAAGCATTTCAAGTCTTTTTATTATTGACTATTTTGAATCCTGAATCTCCTGACCTGCATGAGTTTCTAGTAAAAATAGTATGGTTCTTGAGAGTACCATAATCTTCCTAAATGATAGAATATTCAAAAGAATACTAAAACATAGTAACCGTAAATTAAGTTATCCTCATAGTCATATAAATTTTCAATGATAAGACCCATTGTATTGGTAGCCCAAACAGTGAAAGTCATGTTGGAAACAAAAACTGCCATATTACCTATTATCCAGCTGGCCTTGAACTCACCGAATTCCACCTGTCTCTGCTTCCCGAGTGCTGGGATTAAAGGTGTGCACCACCACCGCCTGGCCGACCTCAGAGATCGTCCTGCCTCTCTGAATATTATGGGCCTTAAGGACGAGTGTATCTCGGACTCGGCAGTGGGGCCTAAAGTCATGAACTAAACAAAAAGCAGCATACACGGAACCATAAACCCAGAATCCAGTGGTAGAGAAAAGTAACTCAGAAGTTGTGTATGCCTCCACATGACAGAGTCACCCTGAGGGTTTTCAGCCTCCGCAACCAGCAACCGCATGATCTGGTTCGCACCACTAAAGAGCTGTACTTGCAAGGGCAATTTTAAAAAGTCTAAGAAAAGAGTAAACCACACAGTCAGAGATTATGCGGGACTGTGGAGTTTAAATCCACGTGGGGAGGCAGAGGATAGGGTGTGTGGGGACTTGAAGTCAATCTGAGGTGTCTAAAAAAATATAAAGAACTGCAGCAAGAAAAAGCCAGTGCGTGATAATTTAAATTAAACTGCTGGCTCCATGCACAAGGCACAAGCTACAAGGCTGCCGCAAGGCACAAGCCACAGGGCCGCAAGGCACAGGCCGCGGCTGAGGAAGGGGAGGGCTCACTCGCGCAAAGCCGAACTCGTGGCCGGCAGCCGAGGGGGGGGGTCCTAAAAGCCAAAAGTTCAGGTGCCAAGTGAAGGCGTAAGCCACGAACAATGCCACACCAGTTTGGAATTATTTAATAGGGTAGAATTTATTTAAAGAGGAAAAACTTACAGATCACGATCCCAGACAACAGCCCTCTGCGCAAACAGGAAGGGAGTCTAGTCGCCAGCAGAGCAGGAAGTCAAGAGAGCGAGCAGAGGAAGTAAAAGCTTTTTGAATGGAGAGAAACCACACCCCAATGGGCTGGTATCTCAGCAGCTATTGGTTGGAGGGGCGGAAAGACCTCCCGCAACAAGGGAAGAGGTTCAAGACCTGAAGAATGAATTGGAAGTAATGAAGAAAACACAAACCGAGGGAAGGTTGGAGATGGAAAATCTGGGTAAACGAACAGGAACTACAGAGACAAGTACTACCAACAGATTACAAGAGAGAGAAGAAAGAATGTCAGACACTGAAGATACCATAGAGAAAATTAACACACTGATCAAAGAAAACAGCAAAACCAACAAATTTTCATCACAAAACATTCAGGAAATATGAGACACAATAAAAAGACCAACATAAGAATAATTGGGATAGAAGAAGGAGAAGAAGTACAGCTCAATGGTCCAGAAAATATATTTAATAAAATTATAGAAGAAATTTTCCCAACCTAAAGAAAGATATTCCTTTGAAGGTTCACCGAATAGACTGTACCAAAAAAAAAAACCCATCTACTTGCCATATAATAATCAGAACACAAAACATACAGAATAAAGAAAGAATATTAAGAGCTGCAAAGGAAAAAGGTCAAGTTACTTATAAAGTAAACCTATCAGACTTACACCTCACTTCTCTATGGAAACCATGAAAGCCAGAAGGTCCTGGATAGATGTACTGCAGAAGCTAAGAGAACATGGATGCAAGCCCAGACTACTATACCCTGCCAAGCTTTCGTTCACTATAAATGGAGAAAAAAAAATTTTCCAGGATAAAGAAATTTAAACAATATGTAGCCAAAAATACAGCCTTACAGAAAGTAATAGAAGGAAAATCACAAGCCAAGGAGTGCAACAATGACCACAATAACTCAAACATATAGACACCCTTCACCAGCGCAACTAAAAGAAGGCAAACACACAAACTCTATGACTAAAAAGGTGACTGGAGTTAACAACCGCTGGTCATTAATATCAGTTAATGTCAATTGACTCAACTCACATATAAAAAGGCACAGGCTAAGAGATTGGATACAAAAACATGATCGAACATTCTGCTGTTTACAAGAAACACACCTCAACCACAAAGACAGGCAGCTACTTAGAGTAAAGGGATGGGAAAGAGTTTATCAAGCAAATGGACTTAAGAAACAGGCAGGTGTGGCCATACAAATTTCTAAGAAAGTTGACTTCAAACTTAAATCAATCAGAAGAGATGGAGAGGGACATTTTATACTCATAACAGGAACAATTGATTAGGTTGAAGTCTCAATCCTGAATATCTATGCCCCTAATATAAAAAGCACTCACATATGTAAAAGAAACATTACTAAAACTCAAGGCTGCCATCAAACCATACACACTAATAGTAGGAGATTTTAACACTCCTCTTTCACCAATGGACAGGTCAATCAGACAGAAACCTAACAGAGAAATAAGAGAATTAATGGAGGTAATGAATCAAATGGACTTAACAGACATCTATAGAACATTCCACCCAAATAGGAAAGAATATACCTTCTTCTCTGCAGCTCATGGAACATTCTTGAAAATTGACCAGATCCTCGGTAACAAAGCAAACTTCCACAGTTACAAAAAAATATTCATCACCATTCATGTCTTACCAGATCACCATTGACTAAAGTTAGAATTCAACAACAATGGTACCCATAGAAAGCCTACAAACTCATGGAAACTGAACAGT
Source organism: Microtus obscurus (assembly GCA_963919715.1). Classification (NCBI taxonomy): domain Eukaryota; kingdom Metazoa; phylum Chordata; class Mammalia; order Rodentia; family Cricetidae; genus Microtus; species Microtus obscurus. The sequence continues at coordinate 2,145,767 of CAWTZC010002527.1, read as the reverse complement.
CAACTATTGACCCACACCCGGATCAAAGAAGAAATAAAGAAAGAAATTAGCCTTCCTTGAATTCAATGAAAATAAAGAAACAACATACTCAAACTTATGAGATACTTTGAAAGCAGTCCTAAGGGGAAAGTTCATAGCCCTAAGTGACCACTTAAAGAAAACAGAGAAAGCACACATTGGAGACATAACATCCCACCGGAAAGCTCTAGAAGAAAAAGAAGCAGACTCACCTAGGAGGAGTAGAAGACTGGAAATAGTCAAACTGAGGGCTGAAGTTAGCAAACTAGAAATACAGAAAACAATCCAAAGAATCAATGAAACAAAAAGCCAGTTCCTGAAAAAAATTAACAAAATTGATAAACCCCTATCCAAACTAATCAAACAGCTAAGAGAGAATATGCAAATTAATAAGATCAGAAATGAAAAGGGGGACATATCCACAGACATAGAGGAAATTCAGAGAATCATTAGATCTTACTACAAAAGCCTGTGTGCCACAAAACTGGAAAATGTAAAAAGAAATGGACACTTTTTTAGATAAATACCATATACCAAAGTTAAATCAGGACCAGGTGAACCATCTAAATAAACCTTCAGTCGCGAAGAATTAGAAGCTGTTATCAAAAACTTCCCTACCAAAAAAAGGCCAGGAACAGACGGTTTCAATGCGGAATTCTACCAGAACTTCCAAGAATAATTAATACCTATACTCCTTAATGTATTTCTCAATATAGAAACATAAGAGTCATTGCCAAATTCCTTTTATGAAGCTACAGTCACTCTGATACCAAAACCACACAAAGACTCAACCAAGAAAGAGAACTACAGGCCAATCTCACTCATGAACATCAATGCAAAAATCCTCAACAAAATACTGGCAAACTGTATCCAAGAACACATTAGAAAAATTATCCATTGTGATCAATTAGGCTTCATCCCAGAGATGCAAGGCTGGTTCAACATATGAAAATCTATCAATGAAATCGATCATATAAATAAACTGAAAGAAAAAAACATATGGTCATTACATTTGATGCTGAAAAAGCTTTTGACAAAATTCAACATCCCTTTATGTCTTTATATCTTTATCCCTTTATGTCTTGGAGAGATTAGGGATACAAGGGCCATACCTAAATATAATAAAAGCTATATAAAGCAAACCTACAGCTAACATCAAAGTAAACAGAGAGAAACTCAAAGCCATCCCTCTTAAATCAGGCTGTCCACTCTCTCCATACCTCTTCAATATAGTGCTTGAAGTTTTAGCAATAGCAATAAGACAACATAAGGGAATCAAGGGGATTTGAATTGGAAAGGAAGAAGTTAAACTTTTGTTATTTGCAGAGGATATTACAGTGTACATAAGCGACCCTAAAAACTTCACCAAAGAACTTTTACATCTGATAAACATCTTTAGTAATGAGGCCGGATACAAGATCAACTCCAAAAAATCAGTCGGCCTCCTATACACAAAGGATATGGAAGCAGAGAGGGAAATCAGAGAAGCATCACTTTTCACGATAGCCACAAACAGCATAAAATATCCTGGGGTAACACTAACCAAAGAAGTAAAAGATCTATTTGACAAGAACTTTCAGGCATTAAAGAAAGAAATTGAAGAGGATACCAGAAAAATCGAAGTATCTCCCTTGCTCTGGGATTGGGAGGATCAACATAGTAAAAATGGCAATCCTATAAAAGACAATTTATATATTCAATGCAATCCCCCATCAAGATCCCATCAAAATTCTTCACTGATCTTGAAAGGACAAAAATCAACTTTGTATGAAAAAATTAAAAATCCAGGATAGTCAAAACAATCTTATACAATAAAGGAACTTCTGGAGGCATTACCATCCCTGACTTCAAACTCTATTACAGAGCAACAATAATGAAAACAGTGTGATATTGGCATAAAATCAGAGAAGTCAACCAAGGGAATCATATAGAAGACATGGATTTTAACCCACAAACCTAAGAACACCTCATTTTCAATAAAGGTGCTAAAAGTATACATTGGAAGAAAGAAAGCATCTTCAACAAATGGTGGTGGCACAACTGGATGTCAACCTGTAGAAGAATGAAAATAGACCAATCTCTATCACCATGCACAAAACTCAAGTCCAAATGGATCAAAGACCTCAATATCAATCTGAACACACTGAACCTGATAGAAGAGAAAGTGGGAAGTACCCTACAATGGATGGGCACAGGCGATCGCTTCCTAGGTATAACCCCAGCAGCACAGTCATTAAAGGCAACATTGAATAAATGGGACATACTGAAACTGAGAAGCTTCTGTAAAGCAAAGGACACTGTTACTAAGACAAAAAGGCAACCCACTGACTGGGAGAAGATCTTCACCAACCCCACAACAGACAAAGGTCTGATCTCCAAAATACAAAAAGAACTCAAAAACTAGACTTTAAAATGCTAATTATCCCAATTAAAAAATAGTTCAAATGGCCAAAAGGCATGCTCAGCGTCCTTAGCCATCAGGGAAATGCAAATCAAAACAACATTGAGATATCATCTTACACCTGTCAGAATGGCTAAAATCAAAAGCACGAATGATAGCCTTTGCTGGAGAGGCTGTGGAGGAAGGGGTACCCACATCCATTGCTGATGGGAATGCAAACATGTGCAACCACTTTGGAAAGCAGTGTGGCAGTTTCTCAGGAAATTTAGGATCAACCTACCCATGGACCCAGCAATGCCACTCTTGGGAATATACCCACGTGATGCCCAATCATATGACAAGGACATTTGTTCAACTATGTTCATAGCAGCATTGTTTGTAATAGCCAGAACCTGGAAACAACCTAGATGCCCTTCAATAGGAGAATGGATGAAGAAAGTGTGGAATATATACACATTAGAATACTACTCAGCGGTAAAAAACAATGACTTCGCGAATTTTGCATGCAAATGGATGGAAATAGAAAACACTATACTGAGTGAGGTAACCCAGACCCAAAAGGATGAACATAAGATGTACTCACTCATAATTGGTTTCTAGAGATAAATAAAGGTCAGTGAGTCTATAATATGATATCCTAAAGAAACTAAATAAGAAGGTGTACCCAAAGAAAAACATATAGCTATCCTCCTGGTTCTGGGAAGTAGACAATATTGCCGGGCAAAAAATTGGGATCTTGGGTGTGTGGTGGGAGGGGGATAAGGGGAGAAGGGTAGAGAAATGTGAGAAGGGGAGGGTGGGGGGAAACTTTGGGAAATGGGATGTTTGAGATAAAGGAAGGTTGGTTTGGGGAGCAGGGGAAGCACACATCTTAATTAAGGGAGCCATCTTAGGGTTGCTAAGAGACTTGGACCTAGAGGGGCTCCCAGGTGCCCAGGGCAATGTCCCCAGTTAGTTCCTGGGGCAGCTGATGATAGGGAACCTGAAATGACCCTATACTATAGCCATACTGATGAATATCTTGCATATCACCATAGAACCTTCATCTGGCGATGGATGGAGATAGAGACAGAGACCCACACTGGAGCACTGGACTGAAATCCCAATGCCCCAATGAGGAGCAGACGGAGGGAGAATATGAGCAAAGAAGCCAGGACCACAAGGGGTGCACCCACCCACGGAGACAGTGGGGCTGACCTATTGGGAGCTCACCAAGGCCAGCTGGACTGTGACTGAAAAAGCATGGGATAAAACCGGTCTCCCTGAATTTGCTGGAGAGTGAGGGCTGCTGAGAAGCCAAGGACAATGGTACGGTGTTTTGATCCTACTTCATGTTCTGGCTTTGTGGGAGCCTCCCCTGTTTGGATGATCACCTTCCTAGACCAGGATTAAGGGAGCAGGACTTTGGATGTTCCACAGGGCAGGGAACCCTGACTGCTCTTCAGGCTGGAGAGGGAGAGAGAGAGAATGGGGGGAGGGGGAAGGAGGGGAGGAGTGGGATGGAAATGGGAGGCAGGGCGGAGGCAGAAATTTCTTTTTTTTTCCAATAAAAAAATAATATGAATTTTATCTGTGATATTTCTCCAGGGGTTTCTTTGAACAACTTGAAGGAATTTTTATAAAATTAAGAGTATATCAATATGTATCTTTGCTACATAATTAATATAGGTTGTCAAAAATGGATGCAAGAAACTCTTCCATTACAGGGGTAATAAAACCTTTAATATCAGTATGGAAATCTCTGGTAATACTAATGTTCACACTAAGAAACAGAACAGTCTATTGCCCTTTGATGCTAAACTCCCCTTGTCAAAAGTAGAGTCCTAATATATACGAATGTACACTGTCCCTATAGCTGAGCTTTATTGAAGGGAATGAGTTTAACGTCCACAAACATATTCTACCAATTAAAGACATTTTTAAATGAGAAAAGAGAAATAGAAGAAAAAAATTGAACTAAAGAAGAACCAATAAAAAAGCTGTATAAGAATATAAGATTACAAATTAAAATATGTTTGAGCTACAAAAAATGATAAAGTATAGAAAATGGTTAGGAATGCATGATGATACAAAAACAGAAGTAAGGAAAGTTTAACAAAATGAAAAAAAGGACATGGCAGTCTAAGCAATTACTTTTCAAAATGGTCATAGTTTATGCAAATAAGTCTTCTCAAACACAAGGCAACTGAAATAACTTTTATACTGTGATTTTATCAAATCACAGTATAAAATTGTACAATCCAGAACAAAAACTATAGAAAATATACAAGTTCATGGTGAACATAAAAATAAAACATTTTAGAAAACCATGATTTCCTAAAGAAATTTGTAATGGTTTTGTAAATTCTTAAACCCAAACAGTGATTGGAAAGAGATATAACATTCTTGAAATGTACAAAAGTAATAGAACCTTGTTAAATTTTATGTGTTTGAGTACACACACAAATAAATAAATGTTGAAACTGAAAATGAAAACCTAAATATCATTACACAGATGAAAAATAGCAAAGATTGTAATCAAGAAATATTGAGCTAATACCAAAACAATCAAACCTGAATAAGAAAAAATAAACAATCAAACTCTTAAAACTATAGAAGGATCATCATGAATGACAAATATTCAATCCAAGCAAAGCTGTTAGAGAAGGCAAACTAACATAATGATAATGCAAGATAGAATTGCAATACTGAAGAAAAGATGAATGAAGAAGAAAGGAAAAAAATTAAAGAAGAGAAAGGGGAGAGGGAGAATAAAGGAAAAAAGGAAAGTGAAAGAGAGAGACAGAGAAACAGACAGAGAGAGAGAGAGAGAGAGAGAGAGAGAGAGAGAGAGAAGATCCAGGGGAAGGTTACAACTTTGACTAAGCCCCATATTTAGACTTCTGGGTCACTCCTGTTTTGTATTCCTTCTAAAAATGGCTTGGACTTATCCTTGAAATTTCTCTTCAATCTTATTAAGGGAAAAACTGTACAACACTTTGTGTCTTATGATATGGCACCAGCCATGAGTGACAATACACCTAAATCACCTCTGACTACCAAGACAGAAGGGGCCCTGGCACTGTCATGTTAAAAGTAGAATTCTGCCAATCCAGGATAGAGAGAACATTAAAGTCAATCAATGTGAACATTAGCAAGACAGATGAATTTCACTTGTTTTTTAATTAGAAAATCAACTGATAATTTAGTAAGTTTACATAATGGACACTCTGTTAGGCAAAAGTTCCAAAGAGACCCCTATCAAAGTCTCCCCTTTTATCCATGTACTTTCTTAAGCAATTTTGACCAGAGATGTCTCATAGAACATGAGTGAGTGGTTTCTTGTTTGGGCTGAAGATTGTATAGGATTCTCATCCCCAATGAACTGACTCATTTCATTAGGAAAAAATGACATCACTTCAATGTCAAGAGACAATGAAATTGGGGGGGGAGGACTAATGGAACCTGACAATTATCTGAAAGAGTTTCCAGAAGTTTAAGAAACAAAATAATTAACACTGGGACAAGAGGCCCAGGATCTCTCAGTGTGCATCAACAACATTCTGACATGGAAAATTGTAGTAGGAAGGCTGCATGTTAGTTATGGGCTGCTCAGACACAAAAGAACTACAGAGATATTGTATTAATTAAATCACTGCTTTTTCCATGCTGTATCTTATTATTGACTAACTCTCACATATTAACATAACCCATTTTTTTCAATTTATGTACTGTCACAGGCTGTGCTGTCCCTACACAAGCCATGGCATTTGTCTCCAACAGGGTGACATGGCTCCTTTTGACTCTGCCTTATTTGCAAAGCGTTCAGTTTAGTCTTCCCTGCCTAACTCTGTTTTGCCACTCCACACAGACCAAGCTATTTTTTTATTTATTAACCAATAAAAGAAACACATAGACTGAAGGCCCTCCCATATCAGACACTTATATGTAACATGAAGGTGCCATTTTTCACATGAGGGTCTGGCTTGTTGGGGATTCTGTCCTGCCTGGGAACACACATTCAGCAAGCCTCAAAGAAAATCATACATAGGTATTCATAAATTATAAGTTGATTGGCATTTTAGCTTTGGCATCTCACTGGCTCTCACATCTTGATTAACCAATTTTTCTGATCTATGTCAGGCATGTGGCTCCTAACCATTTTCAGAGGAGCAGATCACATCCTGCTGTTTTGGTGGTTTAGGCATGAGTGGAAGGAATCAACTCCTCCCTACTAGAATTCTCCTGTTCTCATTGCAACCTTTCTACTTCTTGTCTGGTTTTTTTAAATTATATTTCCTGCCTTGCCTATCAGTGTTCATTAACAACATGATATCAGAATACAGACAATTCTCCCACACCGCTTACACCTCTAAAAAACAAACAAACAAACAAACAAAAAAACAGGGATAATATCCAGGGATAATATTTTTGGGGGATGTGGGTGTAATATTCCATGGTACTTCCAGCTTGTTTGGGGCACTGATAATCTTATGGGATAAAAAGAATATTTAGAATTATGATCAAGTCCTGACTTAAGTATCCTGTGTGTCTTGATCACCTCAGGCAGCAGTCTTGATCCTGTTCTGGATGAAAAACTCAGACATCTAGGCCATCTATTCCTGCCAGAGATTTCTTAGGTGGTCTTGCTTGATCAAAACTAATATTTTTTATAGTTAAATATAATGTTTAATACAGTCTTACACATTTTAATGTCTTAACTATTAATTATGGCTTACACCAAGAGATTATGTATATTTTCAAGTAACAATAGTAAAATTTATAATTGTATTTATTTTTATTTTTTATACAGAAAGGGAAAAAAAATTCTGCCTCTTCCCAGGTATCCATTTCCCTCCACCTACTCTCACCCTTCTCACCCTCCCCCCACAACTATTCCCCTTCCTCTTCCGTCCAAAGAGCAATTAGTGTTCCATGCCTTATAGAAAGTCCAAGGTGCCCCCCTCCGACCATGTCTAGGCAGGTGAACATCCAAATTGTCTTGGCTCCCACAAAGCCAGAACATGAAGTGAGATCAAATCCCCATGTCATTATCCTTTGCTTCTCATCAGCCCTCATTGTTCGCCATGTTCACAGAGTCTGGTTTTATCCCATGCTTTTTCTGTCACAGTCCTCCTGGCCTTGGTGAGCACCCAATAGATCAGCCCCACAGTCTAAGTGGGTGAGTGCACCCTTCGTGGTCCCAACTTCCTTGCTCATGTTCTCCCTCCTTCCATTCTTCATTGGGACCTTGGGAGCTCAGTCCGATACTTCAGTGTGGGTCTCTGTCTCTATCTCCATCCATCACCATATGAAGGTTCTATGGTGATAGGCAAGATATTCATCAGTATGGCTATAGGATAGGGTCATTTCAGGTTCCCTATCCTCAGCTGCCCAAGGAACTAACTGGGGACATCACCTTGGGCACCTGGGAGCCACTCTAGGTTCAAGTCTCTTACCAACCATAAGGTGGCTCCCTTAACTAAGAATTGTGCTTTCGTGCTCACCATCCAACCTTCCTTTATCCCAGTCATCCTGTTTCTCCAATTCCCCCAGTCCTCCCCTTCTCACTTTTCTCTCTCCATCACCCTTTATCCACATCCCACCCCACCCCCAAGATCCCAATTTTCTCCCTGGCAATTTTGTCTACTACCCACAGCCAAGAGGATAATTATATGTTTTTCATTGGGTTCACCTTCTTATTTAGCTTCTTTAGGTTCACCAGGTATAGACTACATGACCTTTATTTATGGCTAGAAACCAATTATGAGTGAGTACATCCCATGTTCATCTTTTTGGGTCTGGGTTACCTCACTCAGGATAGTGTTTTCTATTTCCATTCATTTGCATGCAAAATTCAAGAAGTCATTGATTTTTACCGCAGCATAGTACTCTAATGTGTATATATTCCACACTTTCTTCATCCATTCTTCCATTGAAGGGCATCTATGTTGTTTCCAGGTTCAAGCTATTACAAATAATACTGCTATGAACATAGTTGAACAAATGCTTTTGTCATATGATAGGGCATCCCTTGGGTATATTCCCAAGAGTGGTATTGCTGGGTCAAGGGGTAGGTTGATCCCGAATTTCCTGAGAAAACGAAACACTGATTTCCAAAGTGGTTGCACAAGAGTGCATTTCCACCAGCAATGGATGAGGGTACCCCTTCCTCCACAGCCTTTCCAGCAAAGGCTATCATTAGTGTTTTTGATTTTAGCGAATCTGACAGATGTAAGATGATATCTCAAAGTTGTTTTGATTTGCATTTTCCTGATTGCTAAGGGGAGGTTGAGCATGACCTTAAGTGTCTTTTGGCCATTTGAACTTCTTCTGTTGAGAATTTTCTGTTCAGTTCAGTGCCCCATTTTTTAATTGGGTTATTGAGCATTTACAAATGTAGTTTCTTAAGTTCTCTATATATTTTTGAGATAAGATCTTTGTCTGTTGCAGGGTTAGTGAAGATATTCTCCCAGTCAGGGGGTTGCCTTTTTTTCTTAGTCAGAGTGTCCTTTGCTTTACATAAGCTTCTCAGTTTTAGTAGGTCCCATTTATTCAATGTTTCCCCCAATGTCTGTGCTGCTGGGATTATCCATAGGAAGCAATCTCTGGTGCCCATCTTTCTCTTCTATCGGGTTCAGTGTGTTCGGACTTATATTGAGGTCTTTGATCGATTTGGATATCAGTTTTGTGCATGGTGATAGATATGCGTCTATTTTCATTCTTCTACAGGTTGACATCCAGTTTGCCAGATATTTGCTGAAGATGCTTTTTTCTTCCATTGTATACTTTTAGCTCCTTTATTGAAAATGAGGTGATCGTATGTTTGTGGGTTAAAATTCGGGTCTTCTATGCAATTCCATTGGTCAACTTCTCTGTTTTTATGCCAGTACCACACTGTTTTAATCACTGTAGCTCTGTAATAGAGTTTGATGTCAGGGATGGTAATGCCTCCAGAAGATCCTTTAATGTATAGGATTGTTTTAGCTATCCTGGGTTTGTTGTTTTGCCAAATAAAATTGATTATTGGCCCCTCAAGATCTATGAAGAATTTTGATGGGACCTTGATGGGAATTATATTGAATCTACAAATTGCCTTTGGTAGAATTGCCATTTTTACTATGTTGATCCTCCCAATTTGATACCAAGAGAGGTCCTTCCATTTTCTGGTATCCTCTTCTTTTTCTTTCTTCAATGCCTGAAAGTTCTTGTCAAATAGATCTTTCACTTCCTTGGTTAGAGTTACCCTAAGATATTTTATGCTGTTTGTGGCTATCATGTAAGATGATGCTTCTCTGATTTCCATCTCTGCTTCCATATCCTTTGTTTATAAGAGAGCGACTGATTTTTTGGAGTTGATCTTGTATCCTGCCACATTACCAAAGGTGTTTATCAGCTGTTAAAGTTCTTTGGTGGCGTTTTGGTGGTCACTTATGTACACGATCATATCATCTGCAAAAAACAGAAGTTTAAATTCTTCCTTTCTGATTCGAATCCCCTTGGTCCCCTTATGTTGTCTTATTGCTATTGCTAGAACTTCAAACACTATATTGAAGAGGTATGGCAAGAGTGGACAGCCTTGTCGTGTTCCTGAGTTTAGTGGGATGGCTTTGAGTTTCTCTCTTTTTAATTTGATGTTAGCTGTCGGCTTGCTGTACATAGCTGTTATTATATTTAGGTATGACCCTTGTATTCCTAATCTCTCCAAGACTTTTATCATTAAGGGATGTTTGAATTTGGTCAAATGCTTTTTCAGCATCTAATGAAATGATCATATGATTTTTTTCTTTCAGTTTATTTATATGATGGATTACCTTGATCAATTTTTGTATGTTGAACCGGCCCTGCATCACTGAGATGAAGCCTACTTGATCATAATGGATAATTTTTCTAATGTGTTCTTGGATTCGGTTTGCCAGTATTTTGTTGTGGATTTTTGCTTCGATGTTCATGAGTGAGATTGGCCTGTAATTCTCTTTCCTGGTAGAGTCTTTGTGTGGTTTTGGTATCAGAGTAACTGTAGCTTCATAAAAGGAATTTGGTAATGCCTCTGCTGTTTCTATATTGTGAAATACATTAAGGCGTATAGGTATTAGGTCTTCTTGGAAGTTCTGGTAGAATTCCTCATTGAAACCATCTAGTCCAAGGCTCTTTTTGTAGCAGGTTTTTGATAACAGCTTCTAATTCTTCACGACTTACAGGTCTATTTAGATTGTTCACCTGGTCCTGGTTTAACTTTGGTATGTGGTATTTATCAAAAAAAGTGTTCGTTTCTTTTACGTTTTCCATTTTTGTGACATAAAGTCTTTTGTAGTAAGATCTAATGATTCTCTGAATTTCCTCTGTGTCTTTGGTTATGTCCTCCTTTTCATTTCTGATATTATTACTTTACATATTCTCTCTCTGCTGTCTTATTAGTTTGGATAGGGGTTTATCAAATTTGTTGATTTTCTCCATGAACCAGCTTTTGGTTTCATTGATTCTTTGGATTGATTTCTGTGTTTCTGTTTTGTTGCTTTCTGCCATCAGTTTGACTATTTCCAGTCTTCTACTCCTCTTAAGTGAGTCTCATTCTTTTTTTTTCTAGAACTTTCATGGGGGCTGTTAAGTCTCCAATGTGTGCTATCTCTGTTTTCTTTATGTGGGCACTTAGCACTATGAAATTTCTTCTTTAACTGCTTTCATAGTGTCCCATAAGTTTGAGTAGGTTGTTTCTTTATTTTCATTGAATTCAAGAAAGACTTTAATTTCTTTCTTTATTTCAGCCTTGATGCAGGGGTGGTTCAGTAGTTGACTGTTCAGTTTCCATGAGTTTGTAGGCATTTTGGGGGTAGCATTTTTGTTGAAATCTAAATTTAATCCATGGTGATCTGATAAGAAATAGGAGGTTATGAATATTTATTTTGTAACTGTGGAAGTTTGCTTTGTTACCAAGTATGTGGTCAATTTTAAGGAGGTTCCATGAGCTGCAGAGAAGAAGGTATATTCTTTCCTATTTGGGTGGAATGATCTATAGATGTCTGTTAATTCCATTTGAATCATTACCTCCATTAATTCTCTTAATTCTCTGTTATATTCATTCTGATTGACCAGTCCATTAGGGCGAGAGAAGTTTTGAAGTCTCCTACTATTAGTGTGTGCCAATTGATGGCACCCTTGTGTTTTAGTAATGTTTCTTTTATGTACATGGGTGCTTTTATATTAGGGGAATAGATATTCAGGATTGAGACTTCATCCTGCTGAATTGTTTCTGTTATGAGTATAAAATGACCCTCTCCATCTCTTCTGATTGATTTAAGTTTGAAGTCAACTTTTTTAGAAATTAGTATGGCCACACCTGTTTGTTTCTTTGGTCCATTTGCTTGATAAACTCTTTCCCATCCCTTTACTCTAAGTAGGTGCCTGTCTTTGTGGTTGAGTTGTGTTTCTTGTAAAAAGCAGAATGTTGGATCCTGTTTTCGTATCCAATCTCTTAGCCTGTGCCTTTTTATAGGTGAGTTGGGTCCATTAACAGTAAATGATATTAATGACCAGTGGTTGTTAACTCCGGTCACTTTTTTGTAGTAGAGTTTGTGTGTTTCCCTTCTTTGAGCTTTGCTTGTGAAGGGTCTCTAGATGTCTGTGTTATTGTGTCCTTTGTTGGGCTCTTGGTTTGTGATTTTCCTTCTATTACTTTCTGTAAGGTTGGATTTGTGACTACGTATTGTTTAAATTTGTGTTTATCCTGGAAAATTTTGTTTTCTCCATTTATAGTGAATGAAAGCTTGGCAGGGTATAGTAATCTGGGCTTACAACTGTGTTCTCTTAGCTTCTGCACTACATCTATTCAGGACCTTCTGGCTTTCATAGTTTCCATAGAGAAGTCAGGTGTAAGTCTGAAAGTTTTACCTCTATAAGTAACTTGACATATTTCCTTTGCAGCTCTTAATATTCTTTCTTTATTCTGTATGTTTATTGTTTTGATTATTATATGGCAAGGAGATCTTTTTGTCCAGTCTATTTGGTGTTCTTTATGCTTCTTGAGCCTTCAAAGGAATATCTTTCTTTAGGTTGGCAAGTTTTCTTCTCTAATTTTATTAAATATATAATTCTGGACCATTGAGCTGTACTTCTTCTCTTCTTCTATCCCAATTATTCTTATGTTTGGTCTTTTTATTGTGTCCCAGATTTCCTGAATCTTTTGTGGTGAGAATTTGTTGGTTTCACTGTTTTCTTTGATTGTGGGTGCATATTTCGAGATTACACAAAAAACCATTGCCCCACTTTGAGCTGATTACATAGCTCTGGAGTCAAGCTCTATCTGCCCTTAACAAAAGCTAGGATTCCTGCTCCTAAATTCTTTTTTGAAAGTGTGGATTACCTGAGAATAGGTGTTGATTGAAACTGGTCAGGATGTCTGTTGCCTCCTTTCCCTTTGCAATTTGGAGGTTGTCTTATAGAGATGCTAATCCGGGGCCTTCCTGACTGCTAGATGCAGATATGACTTAAGCTCAGGCACCTGGTTGCCTAGGTGATGGCATAACATGTTCCCCCACCACTCAGTTTGGTGTGGGTATATAAAATGCTTGGAGAATAAATGGATGGGGGCCTTTTCCATGATGACTGTGTGAGCTGTGTCTGATTACTTATCGCGACCTCATTCCAGTCTAGTTAGAGAATCTGTGTTGGACCCGCACAGGCTCCGACATTTGATCAGTGTGTTTATTTTCTCTATGGTATCTTCAGTGTCTGAGATTCTTTCTTCCATCTCTTGTAATCTGTTCGTAGCACTTGTCTCTGTTGTTCCTGTTCGTTTACCCAGATTTTCCATCTCCATCCTTCCCTCGGTTTGTGTTTTCTTCATTACTTCCATTTCATTCTTCAAGTCTTAAACTGCTTCGCTTATCTGTTTCATTGCTTTATCTTGTTTCTCTTGGTTTTCTTGGGTATCTTTGAGTGTTTTATTCATTTCCTCTAACTTTTTGTTTGTAATCTCTAATTGTTTATGACACTTTTTCACCTCCTGTTTAAGGTCTTCTATTATTTTCATATAATTCACTTTTGAGTCGATTTCTTCTAATTCTTCTGGAGTAGGGTGTACAATGCTTCTTATTTCAGGATCCCTGGATTCTGGTGGTGAAACGTTGCCTTTCAGGTTGTTGGAAGAATTCTTGCATTGGCGCCTTCCCATCTCTTCCTTCAAATGGTCCAATCTTTGCTGTGACTGACTCTCTGGGTGTATCTCTTCAGTGTAGAAGTAGGAACTGTCCCGTCCAGATGGAACTCCTCAGCATACAGCACGGCAGGGTTGGAGGGGGTGCTAGGGGGCTGGGTCTTGCATAAGAAGGACAGCCCTGCAGAAGCAGCTGGGGGAGGAGAGTTTGTGCTCTCTTCTGGGACAATCAGTCTCTGTATAGCACACACTCACCCATCCCGATGGAACTCCTCAGCACCTAACCAGGCCTGCCTGGTCACCAAATGATCCGGGGACAAAAGGAAGAACATGGCAGGCCGGGTGGAATCCAGGAGAGCACAGGAGACCCTGGAGCACAGGCTGAAGGTGCCCGGGCTCCCTTACGGGGCGACCTTGAGGCCTGCCCAATAGGCAGGCACTCACCTCTCTGGCTGAGTCGCCTTAGTGTAGGAGCTTAAAACTGTTCTTGAGCATTGGCCCTATCATACAGCAGGGCTAATATTTCTTAAGGATTATCATGGAAGTTAATAAGATCACAGGGTAGTTTCTGAGCTGACAGGATCATGAGTGGGAATGTTCTACTCTATATCATAGGCATGCAGCAGGAGATTAAGATTTCTTGGTAAACAAAATTAATAGTCTTAGTTGTGAGTGTCCCCAAAAAGTCTAGAAGTGGAATCAGTCCCTTCTAAAAGCAGATTAAATCAGAAAGTAAATATGGCTCCTTAGCATATCAACATGAAACATCAGCATATAAAAGGGATTGTCTCCACGTCCACAATCTTTGTACAAATGTTAATCGTTCTGACTTTCTTCAAGAAAAGCTTCAATTTCAAGTGGTGTATGGGGGCTCTTTTTTTAATCCACAAGCATTTTTTTTATTGGAAAAAAAAGAAATTTCGTCCTCCTCCCCACCTCCCTTTTCCCTTCCCTCCTTCCTCACCTCCCCCTTCCCCCACTCCTCCCCCCTCTCTCTCCAGCCTGAAGAGCAATCAGGGTTCCCTGCCCTGTGGAAAGTCCAAAGTCCTCCCCCCACAATCCTGGTCTAGGAAGGTGAAGCTCCAATCTGGGTAGGCTCCCACAAAGCTAGAACATGAAGTACGATCAAAATCCGGTGCCATTGTCCTTGGCTTCTCAGCAGCCCTCATTGTCTGCCAAATTCAGAGAGTCCGGTTTTATCCCATGCTTTTTCAGTCACAGTCCAACTGGCATTGGTGAGCTCCCCAATGGATCAGCCCCACTGTCTCCGTGGGTGGGTGCACCCTCTGTATCCTACTTCTTTGCTCATATTCTCCCTCCTTCTGCTCCCCATTGGAACATTGGAAGCTCAGTTCGGTAATCCAGTGTGGGTCTCTGTCTCTATCTCTATCCATCACCAGATGAAGGTTCTATGGTGATATGCAAGATATTCATCAGTATAGTTATAGGATAGGGTCATTTCAGCTTCCCCTATCCTCAGCTGCCCCATGAACTAACTGGGGACATTGCCTTGGGCATCTGGGAGCTCCTCTAGGTCCAAGTCTCTTGCCAACCCTAAGATGGCTCCCTTAATTAAGATGTGTGTTTCCCTGCTCCCCAAACCAACCTTCCTTTATCCCAAACATCCCATTTCCCAAAGTTCCCCCCCACCCTCCCCTTCTAACATTCTCTCCCTTTCTCCCTTACCCCCCTCCAACCCACCCCCAAGATCCCAAATTTTGCACGGCAATCTTGTCTACTTCCCATAACCAGGAGGATAGCTATATGTTTTTCTTTGGGTTCACCATCTTATTTAGTTTCTTTTTTTTCTTTTTTTATTGGGAAAAAAAAAAGAAATTTCTGCCTCCTCCCCGCCTCCCATTTCCCTCCCACTCTTGCCCCTCCCTCTCCAGCCTGAAGAGCAGTCAGGGTTTCCTGCCCTGTGGAAAGTCCAAAGTCCTCCCCCCCTCACTCCTGGTCTAGGGAGGTGAACAACCAAACTGGGTAGGCTCCCACAAAGCCAGAGCATGAAGTAGGATCAAAACCCGGTGCCATGGTCCTTGGCTTCTCAGCAGCCCTCATTGTCCGCCAAATTCAGAGAGTCCGGTTTTATCCCATGCTTTTTCAGTCACAGTCCAGCTGGCCTTGGTGAGCTCCCAAAGAATCAGCCCCACTGTCTCCACGGGTGGGCGCACCTCTGTGGTCCTGACTTCTTTGCTCATATTCTCCCTCCTTCTGCTCTTCATTGGGACTTTGGGAGCTCAGTCCAGTGCTCCAGTGTGGGTCTCTGTCTCTATCTCCATCCATCGCCAGATGAAGTTTCTATGGTGATATGCAAGATATTCATCAGTATGGCTATAGGATAGAGTCCTTTCAGGTTCCCTATCCACAGCTGCCTTAGGAGGTAACTGGGGACATCGCCCTGGGCACCTGGGAGCCCCTCTAGATCCAAGTCTCTTGCCAACCCTAAGATGGCTCCCTTAATTAAGATGTGTGCTCCTCTGCTCCCCTAACCAACCTTCCTTTATCCCAATCATCCCGTTTCCCCAAGTTCCCCCCAACCTCCCGTTCTCACATTTCTCTCCCCTTCTCCCCTTACCCCCCGTCCCACTGTGCCCCCAAATTCCGAAATTATTGCCCGGGAAACTGGTCTACTTCCCATAACCAGGAGGATAGCTATATGCTTTTCTTTGGGTTCACCTTCTTATTTAGTTTCTTTAGAATATCAAATTATAGACTCACTGTCCTTTATTTATCTCTAGAAACCAATTATGAGTGAGTACATCCCATGTTCATCCTTTTGGGTCTGGGTTACCTCACTCAGAATAGTGTTTTCTATTTCCATCCATTTGCATGCAAAATTCACAAAGTCATTGTTTTTTACCGCTGAGTAGTATTCTAATGTGTATATATTCCATACTTTCTTCATCCATTTTTCCATTGAAGGGCATCTAGGTTGTTTCCAGGTTCTGGCTATTACAAATAATGCTGCTATGAACATAGTTGAACAAATGTCCTTGTCATATGATCAGGCATCTCGTGGGTATATTCCCAAGAGTGGCATTGCTGGGTCCATGGGTATGTTTGCCGTTCCTTGGGAAACTACAGCTCCCAGGATCCTCCAGTATTACCTGCCCTCAGGTCCTCACGGATGTAAGGTCACCTTCCCAAACATCCCCGCGGCCTTCGTTAAAAGACGCCACGAGGCCCACTCTTCCCTTCTTCTTGTTTGCTCTCCCTTCCCTCCCCCCTTTCCCGTGTGTTTCATATACCTGCCCCTTTCCTTGTGTGCTATTCCCTTTCCATTAAAGTTGGCTTTGTCCCCGTTGTACGTGTCCGTTCGTCTCGCGTGTTTATCCACACACCCTGCTGGCATCCCGCCAGCATCCCTCTGGCCCTTGCTGGCATCCCGCCAGCACCCCTCCGTTTTTGGAACAACATTTTTGGTGCCATTTAAACTCGGTAACTTTTGTTCCGGGCCCCCTCCATCTGAGGCCTCCCGGCTTCCATCGTCTCCCGGAGTCTTGAGCCGTCCCGCCCGGACGAAGCCGCATCCGGGGCTTGCAGCCACTTCCGCGTCCTTCCGCCACAGACAGCCAATCCGTGAGTTTGACCGCCTTCTACCCACCCCCTGGTTAACGCTGATTCCGCCTTATTTTCTTTTTTTCTTTCTTTTTCTTCCTTCTCTCTCTCTTCCTGGCCTGCAATTACAGGCACCTATCCGGCTCTATGCCCACCGGTCTCGCCTGTTCGCGAGCACCTAAAGAATCCGAGCTTTTCAAGCCCACTGGTCTCGCCTGTTCGCGAGCACCTAAAGAATCCGGCTTAATCTTCTCTATGCCTGGCTAAAATTTTTTCCTATCGCTAGGCTAGAGTTGATTTTTGCCTATCGCGGCCTCCGGAATTTTGGGGACGCCCTCATTCCAAAATTGCCTTGTCCACGGGCACCTCTCTTGTGCCCTATCCAGGCAAATCTACCGTTAACTATGGGATCCAAATCCTCAAAACCCATCTCTCCAAGTTCTCCGCTCGGTCAATTGCTGGAATCTCTAAAACCACATGCCCTAATCCCCTCTGTTAAGCTAAAGACACTGACGCGTCTCTGCTCTAAAACTTGGCCTCAGTACAAGCTGGAGGGTGATGCCTCCTGGCCCCCTCAGGGCTCTTTTGACCCCGATGTTTTACGGGGAGCTTGCTAATTTTTGTCACCGGACAGCTAAATGGAAGGAAATGATGTACATAATGGCATTTTTTTATATGGCTCTTAAAATTGATCCGTCTACAACCTCTCAATGTTCTCCCCGCTCACATGTTCTTAGCAATGCCTCCCACACAGGAAACGGTACCCCCCATGGATCCAGCGGACGAGTCTCCACCCTTCCGGTTTCAAGGACCCACCCCCTCCCGCCCCGCCCGACCTCGCGATATCTCACCCACTTCCTTGCCTTCTACAGGTTCCAGACACCGGAAGGGCTCACCTAAACCCTTCCCCCTTGATGCTTCCGGTCGCTCTGCTTCTACAGGTTCCGGACACCGGAAGGGCTCACCTAAACCCTTCCCCCTTGATAATTCCGGTCGCTCTGCTCTCAGGTCCCCCTTGAGTTCTTTGCCACACGAACATGCCTCTAGATCCAGGTCTCTTTCCCCAAGGAGTTCCCGCTCCCGCCAAAGCTCTGGCTCCTCCTCCGGCTCATCTAACTCACCTTCACGTTTTTCCACTAGCAGACGGCAAAAACAGTTAACAGTTTCTTTCCGTCACAGAAAGCCGGAAATGACGTCGGACTCCTCTCCTTCTCCCCCCGCCCAACTCTGCGTCCGCGGTCTTCCAAAACACCCTCAAGCTCCACCCCCATCCGCCATCTTGCCCCAAAATTCACCCCACACCTAACGCGCTCGCGGGCTGCGGTAGATACTGGCGCTAGCCATATTAAGCCAGCCACAGTTCTGCCCTTACGGGAAGTCGCAGGCACTGAGGGACTGGTCAAGGTTCATGTTCCCTTTGCGTTATCGGAGTTATCTCAAGTTTCTAAATTATTGGGGTCATATACGGCTGACCCCACTAATTTCACAAGAGAGTTCCAATTCCTAACGCAAAGCTACAATTTAACATGGCATGATGCTTACACCATACTGTTTAATAATTTACTCCCCTGAGGAGCGCCGGTGGGTCTGGGATCAGGCGAGGCAGCATGCCGACGAGACACAACAGACTCAGGCCTCGCACCCCCCCGGGGGCAGAGGCCGTACCAGACCAAGAGCCCAACTGGGACTACAATACCCACGAAGGTATTTTGGCCAGGGACCAGTTCTTAACCTGCATTATGGCGGGGCTCCGTAAGGCTGCCCTAAAACCTGTAAACTACTCTAAGCTTGCAGAGATTTTCCAGGATACAAAGGAAAATCCTTCTGCATTTCTTGAGCGGCTAACCAAAACTATGCTTCAGTTTACAAATATGGATCCAGAATCCACAGAGGGCAGACAGTTCTTAATGTCCCATTTCATCAGCCAGTCCTACCCAGACATTAGGCAAAAACTCAAACATATGGAAAGGGGTCCTCTAACTCCACCGGCGGAGCTCCTGGAGACGGCTTTCAAGATTTACCATGCAAGGAACGAGAAAGCCAAAAATCACTGCCACGTAATCACTGCACCCGCCCGGCCAGCTGAGGTAAGAAACTCCATTACCCGCCCTGTTCGTGCTGCTCCCCTGCCCCCCCAGGGCGCATGAGCCGTCCGGCCCCTGCTTTAAGTATGGGAAACCAGGTCACTGGGCAAAGGAGTGCCTCAATCCTCGTCGTAACCCACCGGGCCCCTGCCCTAGATGTCACAGGGAGGGCCACTGGGCCGTGGACTGCCCTCATGTGCTTGCCGATGCGGGGGCGACAGGTCCAGAGGTCCCCCAGGCCGACTTATTGGGCCTAGCTTTAGAAGATTGACGGTCCCCCGGGCTCCATTGACCCGACCGCCACGCCCATCTGCAACCGGGAGCCCCGGGTACTTCTCAGCATTTCGGGTCACCTCATTTCATTTCTCCTGGACACCGGAGCAACATATTCAGTTCTAAGAGAATTCTGGGGGCCCACCTCTCCCTCTAACTCCCCTATTGTTGGGGTAGGAGGACAGCCCTATCTACCTCATCAGACTCCACCTCTTAATTGTGTATTTAGAGGTATCTTCCTCACTCACTCATTCCTGGTTCTACTAACCTGTCCGGTTCCTCTCTTGGCAACAGACCTTCTGACCAAGTTGGGAGCCTCCATTTCTTTGCACCCCCTACCCGATTTGTTCCAGATTCACCGGTGACACAGCTGCTGCTTCTCCTGGCCCCGCGATCTCCTGATATTAACACGTCTTTTCCTCTTCCAGCCTCCCAAGTGGACCCGCTCGTGTGGGACACCCAAAATCCTGCCGTTGCTAAACACCATTCACCTGTGGTCATCCAATTAAAAAACCCCACTAAGTACATCGCACAAGCCCAGTACCCCCTCCCTTCCAAAAGCCTCAGAGGGTTAAAACCTTTAATCTCTGATCTTTTGAAAAAGGGGTTACTCCGCCCCACCTCTTCTCCCTTCAACACCCCAATTTTGGCTGTCAAAAAATCTAACGGAACTTATCATTTGGTTCAGGACCTCCGGCTCATCAACTCTGCCGTGGTGCCATTACATCCAGTAGTGCCTAACCCCTTCACCCTTCTGTCTAACATTCCTCCAGGAACCTCCCACTTCTCAGTCTTGGACTTAAAAGACGCTTTTTCTCCATCCCCCTCAGCCCTAAATCTCAAGACATCTTTGCCTTTACCTGGACAGACCCCGATACTAACTTCTCTACACAGCTAACCTGGACCGTCCTCCCTCAGGGATTCCAGGACAGCCCAAACCTTTTTGGCCAGGCTTTGGCCTCTGATCTGCTCTCATTGCCTCTCCCTAAATCAAAACTAATACTTTATGTCGATGACATCCTGCTATGCAGCCCATCTGTGGAGACCAGCCGGACCGACACTGCTGCCTTATTAAATTTCTTATCCAAAAGGGGCTACAGAGTCTCACCTTCCAAGGCTCAATTGTCCACCACCCAGGTAACGTATTTGGGATTAACTATAACTCCAACACAAAAGTCTATCACTCTGGACAGGGAAAAAACTAATCCAATCTCTTGCAGTTCCTTCCACCAAAGAAGAAGATCTGTCATTCCTGGGAGTGGCTGGCTTCCTGTGTTCATGGATACCCTCCTTCTCCCTCCTTGCCCGTCCTTTATATGAAGCAGCTCTTGGCTCCCTGCGTGAGCCCCTTTCCTACCCTATTACCAAACCTTTCCCGAAGGCTTCAACAGGCTCTCACCCAGGCCCCAGCTCTCCATCTTCCGGATTTAACCCGCCCCTTCTCTCTTTACGTAGCAGAAAAGGAAGGCTACGCTTTGGGAGTCCTAGGTCATCAACTGGGACCCTCCTTTGCACCTGTAGCTTATCTGTCAAAGAAGATGGACCTCACTACGAAGGGCTGGGCACCCTGCATACGTGCTTTGGCAGCTGCCGAACTTCTTATTCGTGAGTCAAAAAAGCTAACCTTCGGAGCATCCACCACTGTTTTTTCCCATCATAACTTGTCCAATCTCTTAACCTACAAAGGTCTACAGACCCTGCCCCCTTCCCGAGTTCTTTCCCTCCAGGTGGCGCTGATGGAAGACACGAGCCTCATCTTTCAAATTTGTGCACCCATCAACATTTCAAATCTTCTACCTCAACCTAATGCTAACCATTCCCCATCCCACTCCTGCATGGAGGTCCTAGAGGACCTTCTCCCGCACCCCTCACATATACAGGAGGGCAGTCTGTCCCAGGCTACTCACACCTGGTATACGGATGGTAGCTCCTTTCTATGTGATGGGGCTCGCAGAGCGGGTTATGCCATAGTTTCAGACACAGAGATAATTGAGGCTAGGGCACTCCCCGCTCACACCACCAACCAACAGGCTGAACTCATAGCCCTCACCCGAGCTTTTCAGTTAGCCGCGGGGCAGTCTGTAAATGTCTACACAGACTCCAAATATGCCTTTCATATTCTGTTATCTCACGCGGCTATCTGGAAGGAGCGCGGGTTTCTGACAGCTAAGGGAGGGTCTATTACTAATTCAGAGCATATTATGGACTTACTTAAAGCTTCTCATCTTCCTAAGGCCATAGGAATTATTCACTGCCTGTCTCACCAATCTGACAGTTCTATTGTCTCCAAAGGAAACAACCGAGCCTACAGAGCAGCTAAGACAGCAGCACTCCGGAGTACAGGCCTGCCTCAATCACCCCAGGGAGTACTTACAGTACAGCCCCCAGACTCACAGACACCTCCTAACACCCAGCAGATCCTGTCCTACTTACACCAACTTTTTCAGCCCAATGAAAAGGCTCTACTTCATTTTGTAAAAACACATATCAAGCCCACACCTGAGGATATCAGGTTCCTAAAAGCCACCACCGCCTCCTGTCAGATCTGCCAAAAGTCAGATCCCAGGACAAAATACCGCAGCTTCCCTTTCCCCACCCACCAAGCCAGGGGCTCCCTTCTGGGAGCTGACTGGCAGCTGGACTTCACTCATATGCCCCCGGTCAAAAAGATTAAATATCTCTTGGTTTTGGTGGACACAATGTCTGGATGGGTTGAAGCCTTCCCCACCTCTAACAAGAGAGCCCAGACAGTTTCTGATATCCTTCTTTGGGAGATTATTCCCTGGTTCGGACTCCCAACCTCCCTTCAGTCAGATAACGGCCCTGAGTTTACTTCACAGGTTACTCAAAATTTATCAAAGGCATTGAAAATTCCCTGGAATTTTCATATACCATACCACCCGCAGTCCTCTGGTAAGGTAGAACGAACAAATCGCACTCTAAAGGAAGCCCTAATTAAGATGTCACAGGAACTCCATCTGGATTGGGTAAGACTTTTGCCCCTTGCCCTTCTCAGGCTTCGGGCTCTCCCGAAGGGGCCACTTTTCATCTCACCTTTCGAACTCATGTACGGGCGGCCGGTTCTGACCCCTGGCCTCCCATCGGGAACCTCCCCGCTTCCTGATCACTTACTCACCCCTCTCCTATTCCACTTACGCTCAATCCTGTGGGACTTCGCTGATCACTCCCTCCCCCAGCCTTGTTCTAATGTATGCGCACCACAAATTAACATAGGAAACGAGGTATTCCTCTCACCCCCAAACAAATGCCTCCCACCACTCTCCCCAAATGGCAGGGTCCTTTCAGAGTAATTCTTCTAACCCCCACAGCTGCCAAACTTGAAGGAATCCCCCATTGGATTCACCTCACACACCTCAAACCGGTTGTTTCCACCAACCCCTCATATACGGTGACCCAGACAGGGCCCTGCTGCCTAAAATTCCAGAGAAAACCAGACTCAAATCCCTCTACTCCAGGCTAAGAAAATAATAAACTCATCTACAACTTAATCTTTCTGTGCTAATACACCCTCCTTCAGAATCCCCTCATTGGATTCACTTGTTGCACACACCCTCATTCAGAATCCCTCATTGGATTCACTTGCTGCACCTTAAATCCATTTCCACAGCTCAACTTAACCTTCCTATGCTAATATACCCCCCTTCAAATCCCCTAACAGTTGTCGTTACAGATCATCAAACAGAAAGCCAAGGTCTTGGGCGGTAAGCAGACTATTACCTGACATAACATAGAAATCAGGTCAGTCATTGATTTTTCCTAAGACACACTTTTAAGCTCCTGGAAGCAGACAAAAAACAAGCGGATCATTAATGGAAATAAGTATCATCTCTTTGTCTTCTGCCCTAAATGTTGCCTCTTTTGTCCTGTCCCCAGCTCTGTTCTGTATTTTCCCTCTGTACTTCCTTTCCCTATTGACCTGGATCACTCCCTCTTTCGTGCTTGTCATGACCAGCTTGTGCCATTCTGTATCCTAAAGTATGCCCTCTGCGTTCTCTTGACACAGGCCATCACTTTTTCTTCAACTTCTCGTCATCTTCCCTCTACCGATAACCCCTACCCCCCAATTTTTTCTTTACTAATGCAGCTTTTGCCTTCCAGCATTTGCCACTGAAGCCAACAAGATCACCACACAGAACACCGGACGATTGACCATCCCAAGACGCCAGCGGACCACCGGATACTCCCTGGACCCCTCAACGCTTAAAAAACGCCAGCGGATCACCGGACACCCCCTAAACCCCACAACGCCCCAAAGCCAGAAGGAAGCAGTTACAAGAGACCGGGGCGACGCCCCTATTCCCTACCCCCCCTCAATTTTTCTTTTTAATTAACCAAAGATGGTGAAATGCCGTTCCTTGGGAAACTACAGCTCCCAGGATCCTCCAGTATTACCTGCCCACAGGTGCTCACGGATGTGAGGTCACCTTCCCAAACATCCCCGAGGCCTTCGTTAAAAAGACACCACGAGGCCCACTCGTCCCTTCTTGTTTGCTCTCCCTTCCCTCCCCCCTTTCCCGTGTGTTTCACATACCTGCCCCTTTCCTTGTGTGCTATTCCCTTTCCATTAAAGTTGTCTTTGTCCCCGTTGTACGTGTCCGTTCGTCTCGCGTGTTCATCCACACACCCTGCTGGCATCCCGCCAGCATCCCTCTGGCCCTTGCTGGCATCCCGCCAGCACCCCTCCGTTTTTTGGAAAACAAGGTTGATCCCAAATTTCCTGAGAAACCGCCACACTGCTTTCCAAAGTGGTTGCAAAAGTTTGCATTCCCACCAGCAATGGATGAGGGTACCCCTTTCTCCACAGCCTCTCCAGCAAAGGCTATCATTGGTGTTATTGATTTTAGTCATTCTGTCAGGTGTAAGATGATATCTCAATGGTGTTTTGATTTGCATTTCCCTGATCGCTAAGGAGGCTGAGCATGACCTTAAGTGCCTTTTGGCCATTTGAACTTCTTCTGTTGAGAATTCTCTCTTCAGATCAGTGCCCCCATTTTTTAATTGGGTTAATTAGCATTTTAACGTCTAGTTTCTTGAGTTCTTTATATATTTTAGATATCAGACCTTTGTCTGTTGTGGGGTTGGTGAAGATCTTCTCCCAGTCAGTGGGTTCCCTTTTTGTCTTAGTGACAGTGTCTTTTGCTTTACAAAAGCTTCTCAGTTTCAGTAGGTCCCATTTATTCAATGTTGCCCTTAATGACTGTGCTGCTGTGGTTATACCTAGGAAGCGATTGCCTGTGCCCATCTGTTGTAGGGTGCTTCCCAATTTCTCTTCTATCAGGTTCAGTGTGTTCATATTGAAATTGAGGTCTTTGATCCATTTGGACTTGAGTTTTGTGCATGGTGATAGATATGGGTCTATTTTCATTCTTCTACAGGTTGACATCCAGTTGTGCCAGCACCATTTGTTGAAGATGCTTTCTTTCTTCCATTGTATATTTTTAGCACCTTTATCGAAAATGAAGTGTTCATAGGTTTGTGGGTTAAAATCCGGGTCTTCTATATGATTCCATTGGTCAACTTCTCTATTTTTATGCCAATACCACCCTGTTTTCATTACTGCAGCTCTGTAATAGAGTTTAAAGTCAGGGATGGTAATACCTCCATAGTTCCTTTATTGTATAAGATTGTTTTGGCTATCCTGGCTTTTTTGTTATTCCATATAAAGTTGATTATTGTCCTTTCAAGATCAGTGAAGAATTTTAATGGGATCTTGATGGGGATTGCATTGAATCTATAAATTGCCTTTGGTAGGATTGCCATTTTTACTATGATGATCCTCCCAATCCACGAGCAAGGGAGATCCTTCCATTTTCTGGTATCCTCTTCAATTTCTTTCTTCAATGCCTTAAAGTTCTTGTCAAATAGATCCTTCACTTCTTTGGTTAGAGTTACCCCGAGATATTTTATGCTGTTTGTGGCTATCGTGAAAGGTGATGCTTCTCTGATTTCCCTCTCTGCTTCCATATCCTTTGTGTATAGGAGGGCGACTGATTTTTGGAGTTGATCTTGTATCCGGCCACATTACTAAAGGTGTTATCAGCTGTAGGAGTTCTTTGGTGAAGTTTTGGGGGTCGCTTATGTACACTATCATATCATCTGCAAATAAGGAAAGTTTAACTTCTTCCTTTCCAATTCGAATCCCCTTGATCCCCTTATGTTGTCTTATTTCTATTGCTAAAACTTCAAGCATATTGAAGAGGTATGGAGAGAGTGGACAGCCTTGTTGTGTTCCTGATTTAAGTGGGATGGCTTTAAGTTTCTCTCCATTTATTTTGATGTTAGCTGTCGGTTTGCTGTAAATAGCTTTTTATTATATTTAGGTATGACCCTTGTATCCCTAATTTCTCCAAGACTTTTATCATAAAGGGATATTGAATTTTGTCAAAAGCTTTTTCAGCATCTAATGAAATGATCATATGGTTTTTTTCTTTCAGGTTATTTATATGATGGATTACATTGATAGATTTTCGTATGTTGAACCAGCCTTGCATCTCTGGGATGAAGCCTACTTGATCATAATGGATAATTTTCCTTATGTGTTCTTGGATACGGTTTGCCAGTATTTTGTTGAGGATTTTTGCGTCAATGTTCATGAGTGAGATTGGCCTGTAATTCTCTTTCTTGCTTGAGTCTTTGTGTGGTTTTGGTATCAGAGTGACTGTAGCTTCATAAAAGGAATTTGGCAATGACTCTTCTGTTTCTATATTGTGAAATACCTTAAGGAGTATAGGTATTAGGTCTTCTTGGAAATTCTGGTAGAATTACACATTGAAACCGTCGGGTCCTGGGCTTTTTTTGGTAGGGAGGTTTTTGGTAACAGCTTCTAATTCTTCACGACTGACAGGTCTATTTAGGTTGTTCACCTGGTCCTGATTTAACTTTGGTATATGGTATTTATCTAAAAAAGTGTCCATTTCTTTTACAATTTCCAGTTTTGTGGCATACAGGCTTTTGTAGTAAGATCTAATGATTCTCTGAATTTCCTCTATGTCTGTGGTTATGTCCCCCTTTTCATTTCTGATCTTATTAATTTGCAAATTCTCTCTCTGCTGTTTGATAAGTTTGGATAGGGGTTTATCAATTTTGTTGATTTTTTCCAGGAACCAGATTTTTTGTTTCATTGATTCTTTGGATTGTTTTCTGTGTTTCTATTTTGTTGAATTCTGCCCTCAATTTGACTATTTCCAGTCTTCTACTCCTCCTAGGTGAGTCTGCTTCTTTTTTTTCTAGAGTTTTCAGGTGGGCTGTTAAGTCTCCAATGTATGCTTTCTCTGTTTTCTTTAAGTGGGAACTAAGGGCTATCAACTTTCCCCTTAGGACTGCTTTCAAAGTGTCCCATAAGTTTGAGTATGTTGTTTCTTTATTTTCATTGAATTCAAGGAAGACTTTAATTTCTTTCTTTATTTCTTCTTTTATCCAGGTGTGGGTCAATAGTTGACTGTTCAGTTTCCATGAGTTTATAGGCTTTCTGGGGTAGTATTGTTGTTGAATTCTAACTTTAGTCCATGGTGATCAGATAAGACACAGGTGGTTATGGATATTTTTTTGTAACTGTGGAAGTTTGCTTTATTACCGAGGATGTGGTCAATTTTCGAGAAGGTTCCATGAGCTGCAGAGAAGAAGGTATATTCTTTCCTATTTGGGTGGAATATTCTATAGATGTCTATTAAATCCAATTGATTCATTACCTCCATTAATTCTCTAATTTCTCTGTTAGTTTTCTGTCTGATTGACCTGTCCATTGGTGAAAGAGGAGTGTTGAAATCTCCTACTATTAGTGTATGCGATTTGATGGCAGTCTTGAGTTTTAGTAATGTTTCTTTTTACGTGCGTGGGTGCTTTTATATTAGGGGGCATAGATATTCAGGATTGAGACTTCATCCTGCTGAATTGTTCCTGTTATGAGTATAAAATGTCCCTCTCCATCTCTTTTGATTGATTTAAGTTTGAAGTCAACTTTTTAGAAATTAGTATGGCCACACCTGCTTGTTTCTTAGGTCCATTTGCTTGATAAATCTTTTCCCATCCCTTTACTCTAAGTAGGTGCCTGTCTTTGTGGTTGAGGTGTGTTTCTTGTAAACAGCAGAATGTTGGATCCTGTTTGTGTGTCCAATCTCTTAGCCTGTGCCTTTTTATAGGTGAGTTGAGTCCATTGACTTTAAGGGATATTAGTGACCAGTGGTTGTTAACTCAGGTCAGTTTTTTTAGTCATAGAGTTTGTGTGTTTGCTTTCTTTTAGTTGTGCTGGTGAAGGGTTTGTAGATGTTTGAGTTATTGTGGTCATTGTTGGATTCCTTGGTTTGTGATTTTCCTTCTATTACTTTCTGTAAGGCTGGATTTGTGGCTACGTATTTTTTAAATTTGTTTTTATCCTGAAAAATTTTGTTTCCTCCATTTATAGTGAATGAAAGCTTGGCTGGGTTTAGTAGTCTGGGCTTGCATCCATGTTCTCTTAGCTTCTGCAGTACATCTATCCAGGACCTTCTGGCTTTCATGGTTTCCATAGAGTAGTCAGGTGTAAGTCTGATAGGTTTACCTTTATAAGTAACTTGACCTTTTTCCTTTGCAGCTCTTAATATTCTGTCTTTATTCTGTATGTTTTGTGTTTTGATTATTATATGGTGAGGAGATTTTTTTTTTTGGTCCAGTCTATTCGGTGTTCTGTATGCTTCTTGAACCTTCAAAGGAATATCTTTCTTTGGGTTGGGAAAGTTTTCTTCAATAATTTTATTAAATAAATTTTCTGGACCATTGAGCTGTACTTCCTCTCCTTCTTCTATCCCAATTATTCTTAGGTTTGGTCTTTTTATTGTGTCCCATATTTTCTGAATGTTTTGTGATGAGAATATGTTGGTTTTGCTATTTTCTTTGATCATTGTGTTTATTTTCTCTATGGTATCTTTAGTGTCTGACATTCTTTCTTCTATCTCTTGTAATCTGTTGGTTGTACTTGTCTCTGTGGTTCCTGTTCGTTTACCCAGGTTTTCCATCTCCATCCTTCCCTCGGTTTGTGTTTTCTTCATTACTTCCATTTCATTCTTCAAGTCTTGAACCGCTTCTTTTATCTGTTTGATTGCTTTTTCTTGCTTCTCTTGGTTTTCTTGGGTATCTTTGAGCGATTTATTCATTTCCTCTACTTTTTTGTTTGTCATCTCCAATTGTTTATGGCAGTTTTTCACCTCCTGTTTAAGGTCCTCTATTATTTTCATATAATTCACTTTTGATTTGATTTCTTCTAATTCTTCTGGAGTAGGGTGTACAATTCTACATGTTTCCAGATCCCTGGATTCTGGTGATGTCATGTTGCCTTTCAGGTTGTTGGAGGAATTCTTGTATTGGTGCCTTCCCATCTCTTGCTTCAAATGGGGCCAGGAGAGGCCTGGTGTCTTGGTCCAGTCTTTGCTGTGACTGACTCTCTGGGTGTATCTCTTCAGCGTAGAAACAGGAACCAACCAGTCCAGATGGAATTCCTCAGCACAAGTCAGACGGCAACCCCTGGAGCACAGGCTGTAGGTGCCCAAGCTCCCTTGCTGGGAGCCTTGAGACCTGCCCGGAAGGCAGGCAATCCCCTGCTCTGGGTAGATAGCCTTAGTGAAGGAGCTTAAAACCGTTCTGAGCACTGGTCCTAGCAAACCGCAGGGCAGTGTTGGGGGGTGGGGTGCAGGGGGATTGGGTCCTGCCTAAGAAAGGCAGCCCTGCAGAATAAGCTGGGGGAGGGGGTTTGTGCTAGCTTCTGAGGCACACTGCGCCTGGATAGTAGACACTCACCCGTCCAGATGGAATTCCTCAGCACCTAACCAGGGCCACCTGGTAGCTCAAGGATCCAGGGACAGAGGATGGAGGTGGGAGGCAGCGCAGGGTGCAGGGAGAACACTGGAGATCCTGGAGCACCAGATGTAGGTGCCCAAGCTCCCTTACTGGGAACCTTGAGACCTGCCTAGAAGGCAGGCACTCCCTGCTCTGGTTGAGTAGCCTTAGTGAAGGAGCTTAAAACCGGTCTGAGCACTGGTCCTAGCAAACCGCAGGGCTGTGTTTGGGGGGTGGGGTGAAGGGGGATTGGGTCCTGCTTAAGAAAGGCAGCCCTGCAGAAGGAGCTGGGGGGAGGGGGGTTTGTGCTAGCTTCTGAGGCACACCGCGCCTGGATAGTAGACACTGACCCATTCTGATGGAATTCCTCAGCACCTAACCAGGGGCCACCTGGTAGCTCAAGGATCCGGGGACAGAGGATGGAGGTGGGAGGCTAAAGGCGTAAACCACAAACAATGCCACACCAGTTTGGGATTACTATTACTAGGGTAGTATTTATTTAAAGAGGGAAAACTTACAGATCACAATCCCAGACAACAGCTCTCTGCACAACTAGAGAAAGAGTCTAGTCGCCAGACCAGCAGGAAGTCAAGAGGGAGCGAGCAGGTGAAAATAGGGGCTTTATGAATGGAGAGAAACCAAGCCCCAATAAGCTGGTATCTCAGCAGCTATTGGTTGGAGGGGCGGAAAGACCTCCTGCAACACCTCCCCCTTTTGTTTAAGTAAGAGAGTTCTAAACCTACTATGAAATTATATACAATAAGTACAAATATCATATTCTAACTAGCTTAGGACTTGTATAATAAATAACTTGGCCATGTCATGAGAGAAAAGTAACTATAGTTATATAGTCTTCAACCTCATCAAAGATCTGAGAAGAGAAATAATGTTACCTGGGTAATTAGGAAGTTCAGTAAAACAACTTCCAAAACCTGCAACAAATCACAGGGACAACTAGCTACCTGGGCAATCACCCAAAGTCACATTTGCAGCGTTGAAGCAACCAACTTCGGCTAAGGCCTAACATAACTGACATAACATTTTCAAAGGCAAGCAACTTTTCAAAACTATCTTACCCTGTCTTGGCAGGATATGACAGTCCTGTTTTATCCATTGATGCACGCTCTGTATCTCTGTCAGTGGTTAAGGTATGGGCATTTCTTTGCCCCAAGGCCAGTTCTGTCAAAAAGAAAGGCTCCAGGTGGAGTGTCTTTGGTGCTCAACATTGTCTCGGGAATAGAGCGGTGTTGCCAGGAGCAATTGTGTCTCACTACCACAAAACTCTGAGTTAGATTAAAGGCCATTTTCTACAGCTCTTTGAAGAGGTTGAAGATCATCTATCTATACTGAGTATAATCTCTATATATCTAAATAACCTAATTAGTCTAATTATAAATGGCAAACTTAGATGACTATTAATCTACATAATTCTCAATATCTATCTAACTTAAAGACTAAGACAATAAACATCTGTGTAACAATGAGGATAATGACCTCCAAATATAAACAATGTACAAATATACATTGCAATATGGTAAATATCGATACAATATATGTCAATACATAAAAAATATTTTAAACAGGGGTAGAAATATGCATGCATACAATAGTCAATATAATTTAACTTTGTATCAATATACAAGTATCAATACCAATATATTTGTCTAAAAATTATAACTCACAATTACAAATCCATTATCCCATCACCCTCTTTTTTTTTTCAAAATGATCCCTGAGCTTATGAAATTCCTCCCCCAACCTCCCAACCCCTAAATGATGTCCCTAAACCCCTAAACCCAGGGGCAAACTTTACAGGGAGAGGGGACATCGTCCTCTAGAATTATTTCCAGCTGTCATGGGGGTGATGTTCTTTCTGGGGGATCCTGTGAAAGTAAAATGATGGTTAAATTTCAAGATCAATGTCTTTTAAAATTGCAAATAGTCTCTGAGTATTTTGTGGAGGTCTGGCCAGAATGTTGTACAAGATGTGCACCATTTCAGCTAACCAAGTTGGGATCTTCTTGTGCAGCTGGTACCCAAAACAGGTCTTGTAGTAGCGCTATCAGTATCATGACGTCATATCAACCAGGTAGAGTTGTTGTTGTGGGGCCCCATCTTCTTCCTGGAAACTTCAAATGTCACTTCAGAAAAGACTCATTGTTTATTGTAAAAAACTTAAACATTAATCATATAGACATATATAGGCATATATATATATATATATATATATATATATATATATATATATATATATATTCAATGAAAGGCATGATAGATATATTCAATGAAAGGTATGATAGATATGAAGAAAAGCAAAGATGTTTTCTAAATTCCTATTTCTTTCTGTCCCATATCATGGCTCTTGACATGAGACAGAACCTCCAGAAACTCTGAGTTTTTCTCTTAATAACAGGCTTGGAATTGGAGCGGGACTGAGCCAGAGTCCAACTTCAAAACCAGCTTTATAAATTTAGAAATATGGTTTAGTACGTGTTACTTACCCATTCAGTTTTCTTGATATTTCATATTGGGCAGGTATTTTTCCATTTGTCAGTATCCAAATATCCAGGGTCCCTTGAATTTTTCGAAGGTGAGTGTTTTCCTGTGGAGATAAGAACAGAACCCTGCCCCCATTCTATATGTTTTTTCTTACCACCTGTATGAATATCATTGTGGATGAGTTGTCATTTCTCCCTTTCCAAGAGGTTTCTCCTCTTCAAATCGAAACTTTATTAATTTTGATGGTATCCACAATTTTTCTTCTACTTTGGAAACAAGAGCAAAACCCCTTCCCCAACGTAGCACATCTCCTGGCTTCCATTGAGAGGTCAGCACATCTTTGAAATAAATCGGTTGATTTAGTTCAGCAGACTTTTCCATTATCCAATGTCTTTCTGCTGCTGTCGTTCCTTTCTCATTAGCGTTAAGAAAATTCAAGGTTAATAAAGCATTATAATCTATTTCTGGGGGTATTTTCAGTCCCTTTCTGTTTGTTCAGCATATCCTTTATAGTACGATTTGATCTTTCTATAACTGCCTGACCTGTAGGATTATTTGGTATACCTGTAATGTGTTTTATATTATAATAATCAAAAAAGCGTTTCATTTTCATAGATACATATGCTGGACCATTATCTGTCTTTATTTGTGCAGGTATACCCATGATGGCCATAACTTCCAATAAATGTGTGATTACTGAATCTGCCTTTTCTGAGCTCAGGGCAGTAGCCCATTGAAAACCTGAATACGTGTCTATGGTGTGGTGTACATATTTTAATTTACCAAATTCCATAAAGTGGAACACATCCATCTGCCAGATTTCATTTCTCTTAGTACCCTTTGGGTTACTCCCTGCAGGCAAGGGTATTTGATTATAGAAAGAACAAGTATGACATCTCTTTATAATGTCCTTAGCTTGTTGCCAAGTAATGGAAAATTATTTCTTTAGGCCTTTACTATTGACATGATGCTATTTATGAAATTCTGAGCCCTGCAACACACTTCCAATCAATAATTGATCAATCTCAGCGTTGCCTTGTGCTAGAGGACCAGGCAGACCTGTATGGGACCTGGATGTGTGTTATGTACACTGGACAAAGCCTGTTCCTGATTATGTCCTGTACCTGGATAAACAATGAAGTCAACTCTGTGTCATCTGGTATAAATTCAGCGGTTTCAATATGCAAGATAACTCTTTCTGCATATTGTGAATCTGTAACTATATTAAGAGGTTCTTTAAAATCCCTTAGCACATAAGAATGGCATATAATTCTGCCTTCTGGACAGAATTATAAGGGCTTTGTTCCACCTTACTCAATTCATCTGACTTGTAACCTGCTTTCCCTGATTTATTTGCATCAGTATAGAACGTACAGGCTCCAGTTATTGGAGCATCACGTACAATTTTAGGAAGAATCCAAGAAGTTCTCTTTATAAGGTTAAGTCTACCACTTTTGGGATAGTTGCTATTAATTTCTCCCAAAAAATTAGCACAAGCTCTTTGCCACGGTTCATTGTCTTCCCATAACTTTTTTATTTCTTCAGTTGTAAAAGGCACTATAATTTCTGCTGGGTCTATACCTGCTAGTTGGACGAAGTCTCAGCTTACCTTTTATAATTAATTCAGAGATTTTTTCCACATAAGTTTTTAATTTTTTACTCGGTTTATTAGGTATAAATATCCACTCTAAAATAATATCTTCCCTCTGCATTAGAATCCCTGTAGGAGAGATTCTGGAAGGCAATATGACTAGGATGCAGCTAAGATTTGGGTTCACCCTATCCACATGTGCTTCCTGTAATTTTTCCTCAATCATTGTCAGTTCCTTTTCTGCTTCAGCTGTCAGTTTTCTTGGACTATTCAAATCTTTATCACCATCTAAGGTTTTGTTTAAATGAACTATTAGATCAGGTGTTATCCCAACAGCTGGTCGTAGACTGGAGATGTCTCCCAACAATCTTTGGAAGTCATTAAGAGTCTTTAACCGGTCTCTCCTAATTTGTGCCTTTTGTGTTTAAATTTTCTCTAACCCTATTCTGTAACCTAGGTAATTAATAGAATTTCCTCTTTGAATCTTTTCAGGGGCAATTTGTAATCCCCACCTAGGGCAAGACTTTCTTTACTTCTTCAAACATCCTTTCTAAAGTATCTTTATTTGAATCTGATAATAAGATGTCATCTATGTAATGATAAATTATGGACTTGGTAAATTGTTTACGAATTATTTCCAATGGCTTACTTACAAAATATTGGCACAATGTAGGACTATTGAGCATACCCTGTGGGAGGACAGTCCATTGATATCTCCTATTAGGCTGAGAATTATTATAAGTAGGCACCGTGAAGGCAAATTTTTCTCTATCCTTTTTTTGTAACGGTATAGTGAAAAAACAATCTTTCAAATCAATAACTATAAGAGGCCATCCTTTTGGTAATAGAGAAGGCAAAGGAATTCCAGATTGTAGTGGGCCCATAGGTTGAATTACTTAGTTGACAGCTCTTAGATCTGTCACCATTCTCCATTTACCAGATTTCTTTTTTTACAACAAACACAGGAGAATTCCAAGGGCTGGTTGATTCTTCAATATGGTGAGCATCTAATTGCTCTTGCACCAGCTGTTCCAATGCCTGCAATTTATCTTCAGCTAGAGGCCACTGTTTGATCCATATTGGCTTCTCAGTTAGCCATTTTAAAGTGTAGGGCTATTGGTACCTCTAAAGGTTTGGTATTTGCTATATGTTCTTGTACAGCCTGAATGGCTGGTGACCTTTTCCATAATACCTCATCATATCTTTCCCAGAATTATGAGTTCCTGGAACTGCAGGAATGTTAATCTGGGTATTCCATTGCTGTAACAGGTCACGGCCCCATAAATTTATTGCAATATTGGCTATATATGGCCTTAGTCTTCCAATTTGCCCTTCAGGCCCTATGCATTCCACCCATCTTGTGCTTTGTTTTACACGAGATAGGGTTCCAATTCCCAGAAACTGAACATCTACCTCTTGAAGAGGCCAATTTGGATGCCAAGATTCTGGGGTAATAATACTCACATCCGCACCTGTGTCTAATAAGCCTTCAATAAAAGTGCCATTTATACAGACTTTTAGCTTTGGTCTTTGGTCGTTAATAGAAGTCTGCCAAAATATATGTTTACTCTGTCCTACTGGGTTTTTTGACTCATCCTCCACACGTAATTCTCCATTTAGACTAGTATTACTTTTTAAGAAATTGGAGCCTTTAGATTTCTTGGTGAGGCACGTTCTCCACTGTGACTGGGAATGACTGGGCCACTGTTGGCTTGGGGGCCTGCGAGGCCCCTCAAGGAGTTTCCCGACGGGATCGGGTTGCCTTGTTTGTCTGTTGTTGACCTGCATTCGTTGGACCAATGACGGCCTTTACCGCATCTCCTACATATACCTGAAGGCCTAGGTCCCCTATTTTTGTCATTCCCAGAAGAGATATTATTTCTAGAAATTCTGTGCCTGCAATCCCTTTTCAGATGTCCTAATTTTCCACAATTAAAACACCTGGCAGTTTGATGTCTCCTCATTGCTGAGGAAATCGCTTCTCCTACCCAAGATTCATCATTATAGCTAAATGTCTCAACATTCATCGTATGCTGAATCCATTCATCCATAGGTGCTGATCTAGACTTTAAAGGCCCAATTATCTTTTTGCATTCTATGTTTGCATTCTCAAACGCTAGAGATTCAAGAAGTATTCGTCTAGAATCTGGGTCTGTTACCCCTACATCCAGAGCCTTAATTAATCTTTGCAAAAAGTCAATAAAGGGTTCTCTCTGTCCCTGCCTAATTCTGGTATATGATTCAACACTTTTTTGCTGGATCTTGTATCCTATTCCAAGCATTTAAAGCTGCTTGGTGACATAGATGCAGTACTTCATTGTCATAAAGAGCTTGGACCTGTGGATCAGCATATTCTCCTGCACCAAGAATTTGATCTTGGGAAACCTCGACACGTTTTGCTCTTCCTTGCTGTTCCATATGTTTGGATTCTTCTCTGAAATAAATTCCAAACATCAAGTAAGGTCCCTTATCTAAAACTGCAGACACTAACTGATGGAAATCATAGGGGGTAGCTCTAGCATTAGAAGCCCAAGTCCTTATCATTTCCTGTACATATGCATTTTGCAAGCCAAAGGTAACAATAGCCTGTTTAATTTCTTTCAGATCATTCATTGCTATTGGCATCCATCTAGCTTCTCTGACTCCCTTTGAGCCTTTAGAAGTTGACGCTTTGTCAGAATTAAGTATAGGTTATGCCGCTAAAACCCTGGGTAAGCCAGTTCTAATAGCTGGTGTTGGCTTTGTATCCTGTCCTTGTGCCTTATTACTCTGTTCACCAGTTCCAATCATTTTTTCAAGCATTTCCAAGTCTTTTTATTATTTTGTTTATTATTGCCTCTTTTGAATCCTGAATCTCCAGAATCTCCTGACCTGCATGAGTTCTTGAGAGTACCATAATCTTCCTAAATGATAGAATATTCAAAAAAATACTAAAACCCAGTAACCAGTAAATTAAGTTATCCTTATAGTCATATAAATTTTGCATGATTAGACCCATTGTATTGGTAGCCCAAACAGTGAAAGTCATGTTGGAAACAAAAACTGCCATATTACCTATTATCCAGCTGGCCTCGAACTCACCGAAATCTGAAATCCGCCTGTCTCTGCTTCCCGAGGGCTGGGATTAAAGGCGTGCACCACCACCTGTCCAGTCGAACTCACAGAGATCCGCCTTTCTCTGCCTCCCGAGTGTATGCCACCACTACCTGTCGGGCCTCAGAGATCGTCCTGCCTCTCTGGATATTATGGGCCTTAAGGCCAAGTGTATCTCGGACTCGGCACTGGTTAGAGGAAGCGAGGGCTCGTTCCCGCCAAGCCGAACTTGTGGCCGGCAGCCGGAGGGGGGATCCTAAAAGCCAAACGTTCGTCGGGCGCCAGGTAAAGGCATAAACCATGAAAAATGCCACACCAGTTTGGGACTACTATTACTAGGGTAGTATTTATTTAAAGAGGGAAAACTTACAGATCACGATCCTGGACAACAGCTCTCTGCACAACTAAAGAAAGAGTCTAGTCGCCAGACCAGCAGAAAGTCAAGAGAGAGCGAGCAGAAGAAAATAGGGGCTTTATGACTGGAGAGAAACCATGCCCCAATGGGCTGGTATCTCAGCAGCTATTGGTTAGAGGGGTGGAAAGACCTCCTGCAACAGGAGGCAGCGCAGGGTGCAGGAGAACACTGGAGATCCTGGAGCACCAGCCGTCCAGATGGAATTCCTCAGCACCCAACCAGGGCCACCTGGCAGCTCAAGGATCCGGGGACAGAGGATGGAGGTGGGAGGCAGCGCAGGGTGCAGGAGAACACTGGAGATCCTGGAGCACCAGATGTAGGTGCCCAAGCTCCCTTACTGGGAACCTTGAGACCTGCCAAAAGGCAGGCACTCCCTGCTCTGGGTGTGTAGCCTTAGTGAAGGAGCTTAAAACTGGTCTGAGCACTGGTCCTAGAAAACCGCAGGGCTGTGTTGGGGGTGGGGTGCAGGGGGATTGGATCCTGCCTAAGAAAGGCAGCCCTGCAGAAGGAGCTGGGGGAGGGGGGTTTGTGCTAGCTTCTGAGGCACACAGTGCCTGGATAGTAGACACTCACCCGTCCAGATGGAATTCCTCAGCACCTAACCAGGGCCACCTGGTAGCTCAAGGATCTGGGGACAGAGGATGGAGGTGGGAGGCAGCGCAGGGTGCAGGAGAACACTGGAGATCCTGGAGCACCAGCTGTAGGTGCCTAAGCTCCCATACTGGGAACCTTGAGACCTGCCCGCCTTATTTAGTTTCTTTAGGATATCAAATTATAGACTCACTGACCTTTATATATCTCTAGAAACCAATTAGGAGTGAGTACATCCCATGTTCATCTTTTTGGGTTTGGGTTACCTCACTCAGGATAGTGTTTTCTATTTCCATCCATTTGCATGCAAAATTCACAAAGTCATTGTTTTTTATCGCTGAGTAGTATTCTAATGTGTATATATTCCACAATTTCTTTATCCATTCTTCCATTGAAGGGCATCTAGGTTGTTTCCAGGTTCTGGCTATTACAAATAATGCTGCAATGAACATAGTTGAACAAATGTCCTTGTAATATGATTGGGCATCTCGTGGGTATATTCACAAGAGTGGCATTGCTGGGTCCATGGGTAGGTTGATCCTGAATTTCCTGAGAAACCACCACACTGCTTTCCAAAGTGGTTGAACAAGTTTGCATTCCCACCAGCAATGGATGAGTGTACCCCTTTCTCCACAGGCTCTCCAGCAAAGGCTATCATTGGTGTTTTTGATTTTAGCCATTCTGACAGGTGTAAGATAATATATCAATGTTGTTTTGATTTGCATTTGCCTGATCACTAAGGAGGCTGAGCATGACCTTAAGTGTCTTTAGGCCATTTGAACTTCTTCTGTTGAGAATTCTTTGTTCAGATCAGTGTTCCATTTTTTTAATTGGGTTAATTACCATTTT
The DNA here is from genome assembly GCA_963919715.1 of Microtus obscurus. Taxonomy (NCBI): domain Eukaryota; kingdom Metazoa; phylum Chordata; class Mammalia; order Rodentia; family Cricetidae; genus Microtus; species Microtus obscurus. The sequence continues at coordinate 2,107,433 of CAWTZC010002527.1, read as the reverse complement.
AAAGTCTAGTTTCTTGAGATCTTTATATATTTTGGAGATCAGACCTTTGTCTGTTGCGGGGTTGGTGAAATTCTTCTCCCTGTCAGTGGGTTTCCTTTTTGTCTTAGTAACAGTCTCCTTTGCTTTAAAGAAGCTTCTCAGTTTCAGTAGGTCTCATTTATTCAATGGTGACCTTAATGACTGTGCTGCTGGGTTATACCTAGGAAGCGATCACCTGTGCTCATCTGTTGTAGGATACATCTGTTGAAATGAGGAGCGGCCGGGCTGTGTTCCCCTGTACCCAGCTGCCCGCATGGCTTAGCTTATGCCCCGAAATAATTACACGGAAACTGTAATCTTTTAATCACTGCCTGGCCCATTATTTCCAGCCTCTTATTGGCTAGCTCTTGCACCTGGACTAGCCCATTTTTGATAATCTGTGTAGCACCCCAAGGTGTGCTTACCGGGGAGATTCTAGCCTGCTTCTGTCTGGCAGTTGAGTGAAGTAATTTTTTGAGGGTGTTCACAGCAACCTTTCAGGAGGGCGTGGTCTATCATACCAAATCAGAATAGATGTAATCCATAGGGTCTGGTCCTCTGTGAAAACAAAAGAAGACCCTCTCCGAAGCATCATATCCTTAGACCCAAATTTTGAAATCATACGTTTATATCCATTCTGGTTTAGCTTGGCAGCCCATGTAATGAAATGACTCTCTGTACTTAGCTCCTTTACAGTCAAAAATTTTAAAGAAAACACAATGTACATAATCCAGACTCTCTGTGAATTTTCCATTTTTACATGGCTTATTTTTCTTTATTTGTTTTACTCTCTTAACTATCTGTACTCTCTCTCTTTAAAGACTTTACCTTTTTAATTTTAAAGGCATTAACTTTATTTTCTCTCGATATATATTTATTTCTCTCTCAAGCCTACGTACATTCATCCAACACTGTGATCCATTTAGTGGTGTGTCTGAATCTGTTTTATTGTGAATCTGTAATTTTTTTACTATCCAGGAGCATTTCTTAAAATGTTAAGCACTTCTTAAAAACTTAAGATGCACCATGTAGGGGTAATACGGTACTGCCTGTGTCCTGCAAAGTCTAAACCTTAAGTGCGCTGTTATCACAGTAATTACGGTAGTTGCTGCTTGAGATCAGCTCAGTTCAGCATGGCAGACCTGAGCGGCTCCTGCCTCAGAGCCATTTGGTGCCCCTGAGCTGCGCACAATTCCAGGCATACAGCAGTCCACATTGCCATCAAGCAAGCCATAGCACTTTATTCCAAATGCTCCATTCAAAAGCCCTGTCTCCCACAGGAGCCAGACAGAAATCGTAATGGCGGCACAGCCTAGAAAGCCGGCATTTTAAAACAGCCAGTTTTTTTCTGCTGCTGAGTCAGGACAATTTCTTTGCAGTATGCAACCCAGAAACAGCAAAAAGCTGTCTTAAATTTTTTCTATGTCCTTTTTAAGCCCTCTCAGGTTTTATGTGGAGTTCATTAGCACGTTGGTGCACCACCTGTTGAAATGAGGAGCGGCCGGGCTGTGTTCCCTGTACCCAGCTGCCCGCATGGCTTAGCTTATGCCCCGAAATAATTACACGGAAACTGTAATCTTTTAATCACTGCCTGGCCCATTATTTCCAGCCTCTTATTGGCTAGCTCTTGCACCTGGACTAGCCCATTTTTGATAATCTGTGTAGCACCCCCAAGGTGTGCTTACCGGGGAGATTCTAGCCTGCTTCTGTCTGCAATGCGGGCATCATGGCGACTCCTTGACTCAGCTTCCTTCTCCCAGAATCCTCTTCTGTCTACTCCACCCACCTAAGGGTTGGCCTATCAATGGGCTCAGGCAGTTTCTTTATTTTAACCAATGAAATCAACAGATTGATATAGGACACTCCCACATCACTTCACACTTTCTCTTCTCTCAGGTTCAGTGTGTTCAGATTGATATTGAGGTCTTTGATCCATTTGGACTTGAGCTTTGTGCATGGTGATAGAAATGGGTCTATTTTCATTCTTCTACAGTTTGACATCCAATTGTGCCAGCACCATTTGGTGAAGATACTTTCTTTCTTCCATTGTATACATTTAGCACCTTTATCGAAAATGAGGTGTTCATAGGTTTGTGGGTTAAAATCCGTGTCTTCTATATGATTCCATTTGTCGACTTTCCTATTTTTATGCCAGTACCACACTGTTTTCATTACTGTAGCTCTGTAATAGAGTTGGAAGTCAGGGATGGTAATGCCTCCAGAAGTTCCTTTATTGTATATGATTGTTTTGGCTATCCTCGGTTTTTTGTTTTTCCATATAAAGTTGATTATTGTCCTCTCAAGATCAGTGAAGAATTTTGAAAGGATCTTGATGGGGATTGCATTGAATCTATAAATTGCCTTTGGTAGGATTGCCATTTTTACTATGTTGATCCTCCCAATCCAAGAGCAAGGGAGATACTTCCATTTTCTGGTATCCTCTTCAATTTCTTTCTTCAAGGCCTTAAAGTTCTTGTCAAATAGATATTTCACTTCTTTGGTTAGAGTTACCCCGAGATATTTTATGCTGTTTGTGGCTATCGTGAAAGGTGATGCTTCCCTGATTTCCCTCTCTGCTTCCATATGCTTTGCATATAGGAGGGCAACTGATATTTTGGAGTTGATCTTGTATCCAGCCACATTACTAAAGGTGTTTATCAGCTGTAGGAGTTCTTTGATGGAGTTTTTGGGGTTGCTTATGCACACTATCATATCATCTGCAAATAACGAAAGTTTAACTATTTCCTTTCCAATTCGAATCCCTTTGATCCCCTTATGTTGTCTTATTGCTATTGCTCAAACTTCAAGCAGTGTATTGAAGAGGTATGGAGAGAGTGGACAGCCTTGTCGAGTTCCTGAATTAAGTGGGATGGCTTTGAGTTTTATGTTAGCTCTCAGTTTGCTGTAAATAGCTTTTATTAAATTTAGGTATGAAAATTTGCATGAAATTTGAAAAATGGTGTTATTACCAAAAGAAATCTACAGATTCAAATCTATCTTTATCAAATATTCCATGAAATTCTTCACAGATCTTGAAAAAACAACATTTAGTTTAACACAGAAAAAAAAACCTCAAGATAGCTTAAACATTTATGTAAAATAAAGAAATTCTGGATGAATCATAATCTGTGAATTCAAGCTCTATTATAGAGCTTTATAATAAAAATAATTATGTATTTGCATTAAAAACACAATTGTGGAACAATGAATTGAAGATTCTGATACCAATCCACATTTTATGAGCATGTGATTTTGACCAAGAAGCTAAAATTATTCAATGAATAAATGAACGAATTTTCAATTAATTGTGCTGGCTTAAATGGATGTTCTTAGGTAGAGAAAGGCAAATGTATTCTTATCTATGATCCTGTGAAAAATTAAAGAGAGTGTTGATCAAAGACGTCAAAATAAATCTAGTTGCACTGAAAATTATAGAAAATAAAAAATAGCCTTGAATTCATTGTCCCAAAAGTGAATGTTAGGAGAATCCATTGCATCTCATATTTCAGGAATGAAGACACACTCCTCTTGTGTCACACACACTTATTCATCTACTTGATACTCAAACAAGACATGTGAAAAATTTGCTATTTTTTAGGAGAACTAACCTCATGGGTAAGATTAAACTAAATGGATGAAGTAAGTGAATTAATTGTTCCAATATAAAATAACAGTAACACATTGAAAGCAGAAAAATACACACCTAAAATAACAGACTACAAAGCAATCACTTAAGCTCTCTCCTCCTCCTCTCTCTCTCTCTCTGTCTGTCTCTGTATTTCTCTTTCTTTCTCACTCTCTCTTTCTCACAAACACACACTCACAACCACATATACAGAATGTAAAATGACACCGATGCTCTATGTTCAATGCCAAAGGAAACTAGACATTACAGTTTTCTCTAATTCTTAGTAATTTGCTTTTACCCTTAGTAATGCTTTTTATATCCCAACAAGAACTCTTTCCCTTACTAAGTCATGAGTCTAGAGATGCAGCATGATTACTACTAAGAACACTGGTAAGCTTCTTTGAGAAGTCCACTCTCTCTTTGCCTGAAATTATATTGTTCTTCCTCCTTAATATGCTGAGTCTTGGGAACAACGTTTTTGCCAAAAACAACTCTTTATTCTTGAGGACAAATTATGAGGTCTCAGCAGGAACTTGTTTTGTAATTTTTCTAAAATCCTGTTCCATATATCTTGACCCAACAGTTTTTTTTTTCTGTTGTAACAGAAGAAGAGATAGTTGATTAAATAAGGCCCTCTGCAATTCAATATCTTGGTAAACTTTGTTTGTGGGTGCCTTATCAGTGGGATTACAATCTGATCTTTATGCATGAGCTGATATAGTGGAACATATTCACTGTGGTTGGATGCCTACTCAAACCTTGATGCAGAGGAAGGATCTTGGTCTTAAGCTCAACTTGATATGTCAAACTTCTTGGCATCCATATTATGCCTGGCACTTCCTGAAAGTAGGAAAATGCATAGGGAGTAGGCAGGATGTTATTGGATGGAATGAAAAGTGAGAAGGTATGAAAAACTGTACATGGTATGCAAAATAATTGAAAGAAAAAACAAATGAATAAAATGGGAAATACTTTGTTGTGAAAAGTAGATCAATCCTTTTTATGATTGCTGGATAATATGTTCTTATAACTTTAGTAACCATACATTATCATGTCTTTTGGAGGCTTCCCCCATTATCCCATCTTTATTTCCTCATAATAATAGCTAGGACATCCTATGTTTACTACAGGCAATAATAATACTGTGATTTCTTCAAAATATTTAGGTGTAGCAGGTCCTTTTGTTTATGTGTTGCTTTCATTAGTGAATAAAGAAAATGCTTTGGACCTACAGTATAGCTGTAGAAGAACATAGCTAGGTGGAGAAAAGTAAACTAAATGCTGGGAAAAAGACAGGTGGAGTCATAGAGTGGCTCCATTATACCACTGAAAATAGAGGCAGAGAATCTTATCTGGTAAGCCACTGTCATGTGATGATATACAGATTAATAAAAGTGGGTTAACTTGTTGTATGAGGAGCGGCCGGGGCTGTGCGGCCCGGCTGCGTTCCGGCCGCCCGCATGGCCCAGCTTAAGCCCTGAAATAACAACACACAAACCGTATACTTTTAAACACTGCCTGGCCCATTAGTTCCAGCCTCTTATTGGCTAGCTCTTGCACCTGGACTAGCCCATTTCTGATAATCTGTGTAGCACCCCAAGGTGTGCTTACCGGGAGATTCTAGCCTGCCTCTGCAGGGACTGGGAACATCATGGCGACTCCTCCTGACTCAGCTTCCTTCTCCCAGAATCCTCTTCTGTCTACTCCACCCACCTAAGGGTTGGCCTATCAATGGGCTCAGGCAGTTTCTTTATTTTAACCAATGAAATCAACAGATTGATATATGACATTCCCCACATCACTTCCCCCTTTTTCTGTTTAAACAAAAAGGGAAGGCTTTCATTTTAACATAATAAAATTACATATAGCAAAACAGTTATCAAGTAAGAATTACAGTTACAATATTTATATCTATTTTATCTTTTATCATAACTAAGAAAACTATAACTATCCATTCTTCAACTCCATCAAAGACTCCAGAAGGATATAATACTATTTAAAAAAACAAGAAATCCAAATTCTAGAAATGACAGAGACATCTCGCTGCCTGGACAGTCACCCAAAGTTCCTCTGTACCAGTGGGGCATCCATCTTCGGCCTTCAGGCCCATAGTATCCAGCAGACAGTTCCATGAAGCAGGAAATTCCAAAGACAGTTCAGTCATTTTCTGCTGTGTCCTGCAATGTCTCGTAGACCTTTTCATGAATCAGGAACCCAGAAAGACCATCTCACCTTTAGGCAAGTTCAGCAGTCCTCTCTCTGTGGGTTCTTTGTGTGCAGTTTATGCAATAGTCCAGGCAAGAACAGTCTCTTGTCCAATGGCTGGCTATCAAACTCCATTAGGATCTTCTTCGATGCCCATCTTCTTCTTGAAGTAGATTGGGGCTGTCAGGAGCAGACATGTCTCATTGTCATGAAAACCTCTAAGTTATTACAATATTTTAAATGCCATATTCTGCAGTCTTTGAAAGATATGAAGAATGCCTATCTAACTGAAGTATACTCTATATATCTAGAAAATCTAACATGACTACAAGCTTGACTATTATTTATGATTATTCATCAACAACCTATATTTCCTAATTATACATTACATTTTCAAAATGAACTACACAATCACAATACCTTGATCAAGATCAGAAATACATATACAAATAACAAAATTGACCTTAAAATCCACACCAATGCAAATTATTTATATCTATATCATATCCCCCTTTAAATATAAAAAAAGTTTATAAACCCTATTTGGGAACATTGGCGCAGTTTTCTCTCCAGACTGCTTCCTGCTGAACGGGGCGTCGTTAATTAGGTCTTTCACGGTATAACCTGTGATAGTTTCATCTCAGTTGGCAGTTGAGCGAAGCAATTTTCTGAGGGTGTTCACAGCAACCTTTCAGGAGGGCGTGGTCTATCATACCATATCGGAATAGATGCAATCCATAGGGTCTGGTCCTCTGTGAAAACAAAAGAAGACCCTCTCCGAAGCATCATATCCTTAGACCCAAATTCTGAAGTCATACCCTCATGATATCCATTCTGGTTCCACTTGGCAGCCCATATAATGAAATGTCTCTCTGTACTTAGCTCCTTTACAGTCAAAAATTTTAAAGAAAACACAATGTACATAATCCAGACTCTCTGTGAATTTTCCATTTTTACGTGGCTTATTTTTCTTTATTTGTTTTACTCTCTTAACTATCTGTACTCTGTCTCTTTAAAGACTTTACCTTTTTATTTTTAAAGGCATTAACTTTATTTTCTCTCTATATATATTTTTTTCTCTCTCAAGCCCACGTACCTTTATCCAACATTGTGACTCATTTAGTGGTCTGTCTGAATCTGTTTTATTGTGAATCTGTAATTTTTTTACTATCCAGGAGCATTTTTTAAAATGTTAAGCACTTCTTAAAAACTTAAGTTGCTTCTTGTACAGTTAATACAGTACCGCCTGCATTCTGCCCAGTAGAAACCTTAAGTGCGCTGTCATAAGGTAATTACGGTAGTTGCTGCTTGAGACCAGCTCAGTTTATCATGGCGGAGCTGAGCCGCTCCTGCCTCATATCTATTTGGTGCACCTGAGCTGCGCACAGTTCCAGGCACACAGCAGGTCCACATTGGAGCCGCACTCAGCAGTTTGAGACTGAGTATGCGGCATTTTGAAACGCTTTGAAACCAGAGTTCACGCTGGCAGCACAGCCCCAGGAAGCCGCACTTTTAAAATGACGCAGCTTTTTTTTCTGCTGCTATTGCTGAATCAGGAAATCTCTCTACGACACGCCACCAACAAAGAACAAAACTCTGTGTTAAACTCTGTTTTTTCTCTGTTTAGAATTAAGCTCTCTCAGGTTTTTAAGTGGATTTAGCCCATCACGTCCGGGCGCCAATCTGTTGTATGAGGAGCGGCCGGGCTGTGTCCCCTTTACCCGGCCGCCCGCATGGCCCAGCTTAAGCCCCGAAATAACAACACACAAACCGTATACTTTTAAACACTGCCTGGCCCATTAGTTCCAGCCTCTTATTGGCTAGCTCTTGCACCTGGACTAGCCCATTTCTGATAATCTGTGTAGCACCCCAAGGTGTGCTTACCGGGGAGATTCTAGCCTGCCTCTGCAGGGACTGGGAACATCATGGCGACTCCTCCTGACTCAGCTTCCTTCTCCCAGAATCCTCTTCTGTCTACTCCACCCACCTAAGGGTTGGCCTATCAATGGGCTCAGGCAGTTTCTTTATTTTAACCAATGAAATCAACAGATTGATATATGACACTCCCACATCATTAACTAATATATGAGTTAGCCAATAAGACTCTAGAGCTAGTGATTTACTTAATAGTTTCTCTGTGATTATTTTGGTTCTGTGAGGTAAATCAAACAAACGACCCTCTCCTCCTACACTATTTGAGGCTTGGTTTCCTCAATAGACTGGTTTCTTCCTTGCCCTTTTGTGTATGTTTTGAAGCCATAACCTATCTAAGAGCATAAGTTTGCATTATGCTACTGAAAATTGCACATGTGATCATATGGCATCTTCACCAGGGTAGCTTTTTGTGTATGATAATACATGAATGAAAGACTATCTAAATTATTACCCTTAAGATTCTATACTGTGGTTTCAGAAATTAGGAGTGAAATGCTACAAAATTAAAAATAAATTAGGGAGGTGGACAAAATGCTTTAATCCCAGCACTCACGAAGCAGAGCCAAAGGATTTTGTAGGCTGTGGCTGCTTGCTCGTTTCTGGCTGTCCAGACCATAAAATTATCACACAGGAACTAGATTATTTGCAATACTGTTTGGCCAGTAGTTTAGCCTATTTCTGGTACTTTTATATCTTAAATTAACCTATTTCTATTTATCTCTGTGTAGCCAGGTAGCTGTGCTTTACCAGGTAAGCATTTGTTTGGTGTCTGTCTCTGGCAAGGCAACCTGGCTTTTCCCTCTGAATCTGCCTAACTTTCTTTCCTCTATCTGCTTACCACTTGCCCTATTCTTCTAATCCACTGACTGAAACAGGTTTATTCACTGACCAATAAAAGCTACATGATGACAAAAGGCCTTCCCATACCAGATCACTGTAAGTTCTAGGTCATCCTAGTCTACAGAGTGAGTGTGAGGACAGCCAAAGATATACAGAGAAAGCATGTCTCCAAAAAAAAAAAAACAGATAAAACGAATGAAAAAAAAGTTTCAGTTATATTTGAATATAATTTTGTGATGTAAACTCTGGCATCAGTGAAACATGGACACATGAAAGTATTCTGATTGTGCAATTTCAAACAACATTGCACCCAGCCACTTAATAATTCAAAGCAAAGCAAATGCACAAGATAGTCATGAACACATGAATACCTCCTAATTACACATGAGATCATTCATGACAACCCTGGAGAAACACCAACCTCTTTTAGCTGTGTTCATGATATTTCTTTATCTTCTGAACACAGTCTACGGACCTTCTGGACTACTGGCATTCACAAGTACAAGCTTGGAGAACTCAACTGGAGCTTGTTATTGGAGTCAACTCTCATCCCTCTATGTATGCTATGCATATAGCATTCAGCTGACAATTGTATACATTTATGTGGTTATGGTGCCTGTAGTGGTAGGCTCAGAACCTGAGCTGAATTTACCAATCCTGATCCCAATGCTTGTTGCATCTTGAAGCAGGAATAGGATTTTGAACCTAACCCCAATGTGATAAAACATGGTCTGTTGACTCCCATGGGATACCTGCTGCTTTCTTCATGGAGAAAGAGTGATATAAAGAGGTGGTATATGGAAAGTGGGTGGAGTGATCTGGAAGACAGAAGATAATTTGTAGCAAAATATGGATGGTATGAACAATTAAAAAAACATTAAATAAAAATATAATTTTACTGAGAAATATATGCTTCTTTTCTGATTGTCGGGCTACAATCTTTTTTACCTTCAGCTATCACTGGTTCTTATTTCTGTGTGCATATTCCAATACACATCCATTTTTTTCTTAAGTCTTGGATAGAGCTAATAGTAGATAGGTTATCTTACATCTATTGTATAAAAGAATTAGAGTGTGATGTCTATTGATTGATTAAATGATGGCTTCCTTTCTAGGGGAGAAGCATGATGACATAGCATTTTGCTACTTAATGCTACACATGTGCTATTAAAACTACAAGTGAAATATGCAGTTGAAGCTACAGGTCTCCAATTTCTTTGGATTGATAAGGCAAGGGGCTGTTTGTTTGCAGAAAACTTACCTGACATGTAGTTGCTCCATGAAATCAAAATTCAATTGTCTTAAAAAGGGATATTTAAAAATGAAATAAGGAAATAGTAAAGAAAAAAGAAGAAAGCAAGAAAGAAAAAAGTAAAGAAGGAAAGGGAAAAAGAAGTGAAGAAAGGAAGGAAGGAAAAAGGAAGGAAGGGAGAAATAAAGAAAAGGAAAAAGGAAGCAAGGCATGAAGATAAACTATGAAAAATTAAAAGAATGAAAACCACATGATTCCAAGTGTAATTGTAATAGAAAGGAGTAGAAACACACAATAGAAGATGAGTTATGTAATGTGTGAAATAGGCAAGGCAATAGAAATGGAAAATCTAAGAGGTAAATAAGAACCAGTAGTAGCTGAAGTTAAAATGATTATAGCCCAGCAATCAGAAAAAGAGGCATATATTTCTTTCTCAGTAAAATTATATTTTCTTTCTTTATTTATTTGTTTATTTTTCATACCATCCATATTTTGCAACAAATTATCTTTACAATTGAATAAAAAAGTGCTATTATTTAGTTAGTAATGCATAGTAATACATTCATACATAAATATAGATATACATATATTATAAAATCTGCTACAGTTGCTAATATATTTATATAATATATATCTTCTTGTAAGTAAATATTCTTTGTTAAAATTAATGAGAAAAAGTTCATGAAATTCTAGAAAAGTATAGTTCCTTTGATAGACTCTGATGTTGATTTTTTTGTAATTAAAAGAAAGAAATATTAATATTCACTGAATGATTTGCTAATCCCTTTAGATGACTTTCTCACATTCTCAGAACACCAGCGGTTCTTCTTCTTTGTGTAGTTTGGAGGTCACCTGGTGTTTTATTCATACACTTTAGCATATCTATTATCCGTTAGTTTTGATAAGGTTGTCATACTTGTAAAATTGAGTAAGACTGAAGGGTAAATTCTTGCATAATTTGCAGGATTGCTGTCCACAAAAAAGGGAGAAATAACCGAATCACATAATAATTACAAATTTAAACTTTTCTCACTTTGCACATTAGAACATTCACTCTACTACAAGGTGAAAGACCAAACTAGTAAGGACCTGTTGAGAACTCAAAAATAAGTAAGGTGAGGGTTTAGAGAGGCCATAAAGACCCAGGATCACAGTATGTTCCTATATATAGTTAGGATTTCTGTGTTCTATTCTGAGAAGAGAGTAAGGAAGTTCACGCTAGGTTTTTTCTCACACAATAGCTATATGTTGACTCCCTGGTAGTTATAACTTTGTTTTTCTGTTAAAACTGTCCACAAAAGTAACTTAGAAATGTGTTTATATTTTTTTCTTGGTCAAGAATTCCAGAGTTCTGGTTACATACACTAGAAATGATACTCTTAACTTTAGTAATATATTTTAAGAAAAATTAGAATTCAAAAAACAGAAAGAACCCCTATTTTCTCCCTGCAAAAGAAATTTACATTTAATTAAAACTCTTCCATGGGATAAGAATAGTTATGAGTATATGAGTATATAAAAACCTACCACACCAATGCTCAGAATCATAAAAACATACAGACACACATACACAACATATAATAAATGGTAATATTTATAATATTTATAAAAGAGTACAATATTAGGTGGCCTATAGTATGAATCAATTCTGAAGGCCTCTCAATATCCACCTTATTTGAATACTAGAGTACTGTTTCAACATATGAAAACAATTTCTGAAATGCAATGTGTAGTTTACCTCATTCTTCAGCACTGCTCATGCTGGGCATTTATAAAGAAAATAAAGAAAAAGGAGTAAAAAGAAAAAAACAGAGAAAATAGATGAAGAAAAACCAAAAAAAAGAAAAACAGAAGGAAAGCTCCATCCATAAAATACATCTACTTTATCTTAGGAAATAAAGATTTAACTCAATTTAAACACACAGAAAGGAACCAAAAATGTACCTAGTAATCAAAAAAAAAAAACCAATTCTGATTTGGAGTATAATTTTACCTAGAAAATTAAGCTGCTGTTGCATAGTTTTACTCATTTTGATAAGACATGAAAAATACCTTCCCCTTACCTGTGTAACAAGGAAATGCTACTATTTTATGTAATTCTGTGATTTTCACAGTTTGAGTTAATGGAATAATTTCAGATTTAAAGGTTGAACAGTAATCGCCTTTATATTTCACTCAAACATTCCTCTTATGAAATTGGCATCACCCCAATGTTCCAAGATCATATGAATAGTAATATAAATGGAAGTATATCCTTAGGTAGTGAATAGTACAGTAGTTGCATATAGAAATATATTGACAGTGGGAAATGAGGCAATGCTTATGACCTATCATTATGCAATAGAAACACCCTGTCATGTAGGGGCATAGAGGAGCGAGGCTATTTTCAGGACCTTAGAATCAAAATGCCTTATAATGAATTCAATTTTCCCAGGTTGTAGTGACATTCTGGTTCAAACCTTGTAAATACCTTCAGATAGATGATGTTGAGCAGCACCCAAATTTGAGAAAAATCACATTATCCATCAAGCTTAGTCTCATCTGTGAAATGACTTAAATTGTTGCTGAACATAGGAAAGAATACCGCACTCACCCTTTGGTGAATAACATTGAGTTATTGCCTCTTAGTCAAGAGATTTACTTGTCTTGCATGAGGACATTAAATAGCAATAGTCTTTTTCAGGTATTTCTCAGACTATATTCACAGAAATTAGGTAACCTTGCATTGGGTAATAATTCCCATGCCTAAGCCTTTTCCATGGCTTTATTATTGATTGGAATTGGAAACTCACTTAAAATGTGGGTTCACATTAAAAGGTAGACAATAGTATGACTTCAGAACCTTAAAATACTCAGCTGCTTCTCAGCTGTTATCTGCTTCTTGAGCTACTGATATGAGTAGAGAGTATTTGACCAGGGTTCACATACAGCCATTATAACCTAACAGTCTGTCATTATATGGTAAACTTATACATGCTAAACCAACCACATTCACTCACATTCTCTAACTATATCCTCCTTTAGTTTATCAGAGCCTATTTCTGAGGTGTAACTATTTTTATACCCCTTATACCACAATTAAATACTATACAGTCTAGCACACATGTAAGTGAAAGCATCACTTTCATGGCCATTCTGGTACACTAATGAGCACTTAGATATATATCTCACATATTTCCCAAATAGTGACAATAGTTGTGTGCCTCTGAATCAATCATCCCATTGTAATTCAACAGGAAAAAATTGAGCTTCATACTCTTTTTTTTAATGTGAACTTGACCCCAACATCAAGCTACAAATAAGTAGAAAAAAATTGATGAGTGGATAAATGTTCACATATGAAGAAACACCGATAGACAATAAGGAACAGACTAATACATACCTTCATTTAAATGATGCACACACACACAAGCACATGTACAGGAGATAAAAAATGATACCTATTCTCAAAAGCTCACATGCTCACATATATTCTTTGCCTTTGGTAAATGAAGGTGAAAATTTTCTTTAGATTCTTAATATGTTGCTTTCTTTTCCTTGGGAAAAGCTTATATTACCCTCAGATAAAGTTTACCTTTTGCCAAGTCATGAATATACAGAGGCAAATTGTTCATTGTTGAGATCTATAGAAAAAGAACATTTTTTCTTTGATAACATGACATCTTCACTATTTATCAACCTAAGTCAAGGAGGCTTCTTTTTCTGACAGCTTTTTCTTTACTCAAAATATTAGGTCTCAATAGAGACTTGTTATTTAATTTAATGTCCTTAAATGATGATCTTTATGGTTTGAGCATGCAATTTTTCTTATTCTTAGAAAAGAATAAAAAAAGGTTGACCTTTGTCCACTGCATGTGGCTTACAGTTGCATAGCTTTGTTTTCTTGTGTGTCCCCTAGAAGTGTAATCTGGACCTCTCATGTCAGAGCTGACATTTTGGAACGTATTTCCCATTCTAGGATGATTTGCCAAGAATTAATGCAGGCAAATGTGTTTTGTTCTAGTCTCAGCTTGATAGTTGATGATTTATTGATTGAAATGGTTGACCTGTCCCTGTCATAATTGAAGAACTGTGGATGCCAGAATGTAGGAAGAAGGATAGTGATGTCGATGGGAAGAAAATAAATACTGTGCATGGTATGTAAAATAAATAAATGAATTTAATATAGAAAAAGGAATATATAACCATGGTAGAGCAGGGTAGATATTTCTCTTTTTTATCACTAAACTATAACTGATGCTTAATTATACAACTCTGGATACTTGTGTCTGTATGTGTTTTATACTGTAAACACATCTTGGTTTTTGGTTTCATCTTAAAACTTGGAGAGAGCTGATAGTAAATATGTCACCATATAACCTCTACATACAAGAATCACAGTGTGATACCTTCTTTTTATCTGAGGCTTGGATTCCTCCCCAGAAGATATACATAAAATGATTTCCCACCAGCCATTATATGGATTTGTGAAGTCAAACCTTATCTTAGCCAATAATTAAGGCCCATGCTACCCATTATTCCAACTGTGATTTCCCTGCATCTTCACTAAGAAGGCTATTTAGCTATGGAATATCATGGATGGAAAGATTTTAAAATATTGAAGATTACTGTACTCCAAAGAAAGTAGGAGTGACTTGTCACAAATTAAAATAAATCAGGTGTTTCAGCACACAACTTTGTTAAGTAAGTTACAAAGACTTTGAAATCTGGAAAAATTAAACTCCTACTATTCCACAGGTTCTCAAAAGTATCCCACACAAGTTTGAATGTCTCTGCTTCTACCTGTGCTCTCCCTGATACATGGTACAACAATTTTACAACATGTTGTTGCACATTCACTTCCGCTTAGCATAGAATCAGGCCTAACCAGTATTTCAAGCACCCTTCACATTGTATTGATAATGGACATGAACATGCTGTTGGCTTGCAGAAACATTGTCTTTCATTTCATTTTTGTATGAACTCGATCTTAAACTTATTTGAAGGATGACACTTGAAAATCTGAAAAAAAATAGAGAGAAAGGTAGTAAAGAAAGTATGAAGGAAACCAAAACAAAAAAGAAAAAGCCAGGTGGAACAATATATAACCAGACATGAAAATGATTAGGAGAGAATAAGAGATGCTGAATGATGTAAAGTGGTTAGAAGGAAAGAAGGTAGGAAAGAAGAAGCAAAAAAGGCCAAAGGTTGGAGTCTGGAAAATGTTTCATTAAAATTATTTAAGGAAGTGTATTTATATATATATATATATATACATATATATATATATATGTATATATATATATACATATATATATATATGGATCAAGAATTGATAAATGTATTAATATATATTTAATAGCTACATAATCATAACAAAACTTAGGAAAAGGGTCATGACTCTGCTAGGAATTGAAGATAGTTGGTTTTGTAGACACATATGGAAAGGATTTTGTTGTATAATTTTATCACATAAAGGAAGCACTATTAGTATTTAATGAATGATGTAATGATGTAATCCTATGATGTAGGATTCCCCTCTGTATCACGTGAGTATATTTTAATATAATTGGTTTAAAATGAGGCCATTTTGGCCTATGGCAGGGCATAAAAAATTTAAGCAAGACAATTAAACTGAATAAAGTAAGAAAAATGCAAATCAGGCAGATAAAATATAACCACTCAAAAAGCAAGATATGAGATAACAAACCATACATCCTGTCATAAAATGTAAAATAATAGAAATAGTTTGATTTAATATGTATTTGCCTTCTAGGAATATACCTGAGTGGATGATCAAACAATATAGTAAGTATGGAGCTTTTACAGGATTATTCTGGTTTGGGTGGCCAGTCGGAAAAAAAGTGCTGTCTATGTTTATTGTTTTATTTCCTTTGAGAGATTGTTTCTTTGAGTCACAGAATGTTTAACCTTTTTTCTTCTTCGTCTTTTTCTTTTTTTACATCTTTGTGAAGTGTAACTAAATATGTTAGTTGAGGCTTCCTGGTGTTTCATTGACACGCTTTAGCATATCTATTCCCATTTTTTGAATTTGATAAGTTTTATACTGGTAATACTTTGTAAGCATGGAGAGTACATTTGGGCATATCTTGAAGGATTTGTTATACACAAGCATTGAGATAAACAATTTAAGAACATAGTTATAAAAACTCTCATTTAGAAAAGAAGCATGGAATGCTTTCAGCTCCAAGGTTAGAGGACAGAATAACAAAGAACTATTGAAACCCAGGTTATGAAGAATAGGAGGGTTTAGAGAGGTTGTAAACACTCAGACACACTCTTTGTGACATTTGTAGTCAATTATATTGGATCTCTGCTAAGAAGAAAGGAAGAAAACTTAGGCAAATTCCAAGATTGCATGAATTTCTTACTTATACTTCTGAATTTCTATAATTTTTCTTTACTACTGAATCTGGTCTATGGAAGAACTAGGATACCCTGCTTTCAGAATAAAATACACAATTATAACACTGTACATTAGCTTTTCCCTGCTTATATATGCTTTGAGCCAACTCTCTTCCTGTTTGTTTAAAGAAAAAAATAACTATTAATATTATGCCCTCTGCACGTGTCTGACAGTTGTATAGCTTTTCTGTAGGTAGAGCCCCAAG
The DNA here is from genome assembly GCA_963919715.1 of Microtus obscurus. Taxonomy (NCBI): domain Eukaryota; kingdom Metazoa; phylum Chordata; class Mammalia; order Rodentia; family Cricetidae; genus Microtus; species Microtus obscurus. The sequence continues at coordinate 2,090,944 of CAWTZC010002527.1, read as the reverse complement.
AAATGGAAACAGAACTTGTCTCTGGACAAGAACTGAATTTTTGGTTCCTATTTCCCATGCTGAGGAAACTCTTCAAGCTTTGATACAGGGATAGACCCTTGATACTAACCTCAACTTGATAATCCAGTCTATGCTGACAGACAGGGGTTCTTGGCTTATTTGGAAAAATGGAAAAGTTGGATTAGATGATGTGGGAGTGATTTCTTATTAATAAAGAAACTGCCTGGCCCATTCGATAGGCCCACCCTTAGATGGGTGGAGTAAACAGAACAGGATTCTGGGAGAAATAAGCTGAGTGAGGAGTCGCCATGATTTTCCTACCAGAGGCAGAGGCAGGCTAGAATCTCCCTGGTAAGCACACCTTGGGGTGCTACACATATTATCAGAAATGGGCTAGTCCAGGTGCAAGAGCTAGCCAAGAAGAGGCTGGAACTAATGGGCCAGGTAGTATTTAAAAGAAAACATTTCTCTGTAATTATTTCGGGGCATAAGCTAAGCCATGCAGGCAGCTGGGTGATGGGGACACAGTGGCGCTGCTTCCTATTTCAACAATTAGACATGCAGGATTTGGGCAGAGAGAATATCAACCTAAAAGTTATATTGTGAAAATTATGGATGATACGTAAAATAAATGAAAGAAAAAATAAAGACTATAAATATGTTGAGGATAGATATGTCTCTTTTATGATTGTTGGGCTATAACCTGTGGTAAACTCAATTATATTTCAGGATTATTTCTGTGTGTTGCTTCCATCATGTGTGCAGTTTGCTTCTTATTAAAACTTGAATAGTGCTCATAGTATATGTGTCACCCTACATCTAATATAAAAAAAGTATCACTGTGTTAAGACTTTTAAATTTGGGGCATTTTCTTTCTCTCTTAAGGACAGACAAGCAATGCTTTCTTTCTTGCCATTTTATGGACTTGGTGAAACTAAATATATGTTATAAGTATGCCATTTGCTTTGCAGTACTGTACCTGGAATCAGGCAGTATCTTAACCAGGAAGGCTCACTTGATAGGGAAAATCATAAATTGAAGGCTTCGTAGATTTGAACCTTTCAATTTTATGATAGAATTTGAGGTTGTGGGGCTGAAATGCCACAAAATTAAAAATGGATGCGATATTTCAGCATTTAAATATGTTAGATAAGCAACGGAATTATTTAAATCTGAACACGTGGAACACTTTCTATGCCACAGCATGGAAGTCTCTGTTTTCATTTAGGTTCACCCCGAAAGTCAGCAGAGTGTTTTGCTATTGATACTACAAATGCAGTAGTAAAACCAAAACATCCATCTGCAATCAAACCTATAGGAATCCCTTTACATTATATTATTAATGGTGATGTTTTTAGTTTGCAGAAAAAATTTTCTGTTGTGTAATTGGTCTGTGAAATCAATCTTTGGCTGTCATAAAGGTAAACATTTACAAAAGAGAAAAGATGAACGAAAGGAAGAAAAAGGAAAAAACAGAAAGAAAGAGAAAGAATGAAAGAAAGAAATGAAAGCTTTAAGAAAAATGAAAGGATGAGAGTCTGGCTGAAGTGCAACTGGTTACCCGTTCTACTGCAGGCCATGAGCAAAGCAGTCACCATGAGGCACTGCAGGGCCTTCGCTGGTGTGTTATGGCGGCGCTGGTGGCAGCGGCAGCAACAGCAGCTGAGGAAGCGGCAGTACTGGTGGACAGGCCGCCACAAAGGCAATGGCTCTGGCTGCACTGCCATGGGGCTATCTGGGGTTCCGGAGAAAGTGTTTGCGGGGCAGTCAAAGATCTATGCCTACATAAAGCCAAACAAGTGCTTCGGAATGTGCTACCCTTTTCAGGAAGAAAACTCAGTTGTACATTACGAGGTCAAATGCCAGGGGAAATCATTATCTGGAATCTTCAGGAAGCCAAAAGAGGAAAGAAATGCTGGAAATATGATCCAAAGTTCCGTGAAGTCCGATGAACAGAAGATGGAAGAGGCCAGGAGAGGTCCCATGACATCTTTTCCAAACCAAAAAACTGAAGCAGCAGATCCCTCCCAAACTCTGCCCTCATCATGTGATTCTATCAATACAGTGGCTCCCAAGCAGGCCCTGAAAAAAACACCTCAATGGCAAGCAGGCCCCTCAGAAAAAATCTCAAGGGAAAACACAGCAGAAGAGAAAACTGACAGATTTCCACCCAGTGCGAAGGAGCTCCAGGAAGAGCAAAGCTGAGCTACAGTCTGAAGAAAAGAAAAAAATTGATGAACTGATTGAGAGCGGGAAGGAAGAAGGCTTGAAGGTTGAACTCATTGATGGAAAAGGCCGGGGTGTAATTGCTATGAAGCAGTTCTCCCAGGGAGACTTTGTGGTAGAATACCATGGCGACCTCCTTGAGCTCACCGATGCCAAGAAGTGGGAGGCTCTGTATGCTCAAGACCCCTCCATAGGCTGCTACATGTACTATTTTCAGTATCAGAGCAAAACCTACTGCGTGGATGCCACTCGAGAAACTAATCGCCTCGGAAGGCTGATCAATCATAGTAGGTATGGGAATTGCAAGACCAAACTGCATGACATTGATAGTGTGCCTCACCTCATCCTCATTGCCTCCCGCGACATTGCAGCTGGGGAAGAGATCCTGTTCGACTATGGTGACCGCAGCAAGGCCTCCATTGAGGCTTATCCTTGGCTGAAGCATTAACCATGTGGCATCCCTGTCTCCCTACCACCCTGCCTTCTTCTTCAAAGGAAAAAGTGCCCTCAAAATGAATCGATTTTTTAAAACACACTTACTCTTACGTAAAAACTTCAGATGTTTTCAAAAAGTCTATTAAAGATGCATTTTCATGTAGCATTTAAATATGTCTTACAGGTTTCCAAGGTGGACTTGAACAGATGGCCCTGTATTATGAAAACATTTATATTCTCATTGTTTTCGTACAGTTGTGCATACAGGTGAGCATTTGTGCTTCCCAGTGCAGTTGAGGACAGGGCTGGCATAGGCATACACATTGACTTGTGTGAATATTTTTTAGCAAATGTATTGCAGCAAGCTCATCTTTCCCTCTGCTTTCTGCAAAGGTTACTGAGCCTGGGGCTTGGAAGCTTTGTGGGGAACAGACTTCTTCCAAAGGGAGAAAGAACATAATCACAATGTAATCTTCAAATTATACAAAACTCACTTTACACAAAACAATGGTTTGCATGCAACTCCAAAGATAGTGTCTAGAATAACCAGAATCCATTAAGACCCAAAGAAATAAAAAATGGAGTGTTTATAGACGCCAAAATAACCAGGGACATGCTATGGTGCTTGAATAGTTAGGGTGACTTTTTTTCACTACCAAGAAGCCAGGAAAAGAGTTCAGGTAAGATTGCTCTTTCACAATATCCATATATAGTTTCCTGGATTTGTAGGATGTTGCTTTCCATCTATAGTGGGACACCAAAAAAAAAATACCACACACCCACATACACACACACACACACAGAGAGAATATGATTTCTGTCTCATCCTGGTCTGGAACTCTAGAAGTCTGCATAGCTGAACTAAAACTAGACATTAAGATGGGGTCTATTGACATTTAAATGCTTAAAACTTCACAGAATGAACTTTACCTTCTCCTAAAAACAAAGATTTATTTCAATTGAAACACTGAAAAGGAACAAAGGAAAGTACTGCATATATTAATTAAACAATTCTGCTTCGGGGTAACATGTCACTAAGAAGTCACGCAGTTATGACTTGGTTTTAGTCACTTGGTTCATTTTGAAAAAATAATTGTCCCCTTGACCTGCCTACCAATCAAACCCATTTCTACAGACAAATCTAGACACGGGTGTTTCTCACAGCATGAGTCAATGGAAGTTTGTTCAGTTTAAAGACTGCAGCAATATAATTATCAATTAATTCAATCTTGCCTCTAGTGAAATGGTACCACACAAATCTTGACACAATATATACAAAAAATATATAAAGAAAAATAAATTCTTAATTGGCAAAAACTACTGTAGTCTCAGAAAGAAATCCATTAACAGTGGAATAAGATACAGCGACCAGTCTCATACTGCAACAATAACACTGCGATGTATAGCACTCCAGGACTTGAGCTAAGAAGAACCTCAGCTATATCAGGAACCCATAATCAACATGATGTATAATAACCCAAGATTTCTTGTAAGGCACTGACATTCTGGATCCAAGCTTTTAAATACCTTCAGATAGAGTATGTTTTGCATTTGCCATATTAGAGAAAAACAAACCCCACTCTAGTCTAAGTTTAAAACTTTGTGGAACAGGGTAAAAATAGAAAACTTACCCTATGGGAGATAATGTTGATTACTTATGTATCTTTCTCAAAAATTTTAATTCAGATGGAGAAGAACATACACCAGCTAAAGGCATTGAATAGCTTCTTCAATGATTATAAACACTGAGATTAAGTGTCCTCTCCTTGGATAACACTTTCAGTTAACCAATATCCAAGGTTTTGTTTTTGGGTTGATTAGGAGATTCACTTCCAATGCATGTTGATATTAAAGGTTGTAAAATGGCATATGCCTGTGGAGAATAAAATACATAAATGACACTGAATCTTGACTTCTTCTGTGCTTCTTGGAGTCATGTAAGAACAGAGAGAATTCTGCCATTGTTACCAGGCAACAATTTGCATGTCACTATATAATCTACCTCCAAGTTTTAAATCAACAACACCCACTCATGTCCTCACATTATATCCACTTTTACTTTATACCAAAGACACAATTTCCCTCTGTCTCTTAACTATTTTTAACTTCTCTTACACCACAGCTACCAACAAGAAATGTGGTCCAGCATATTTGTCAGTGAAGCTATCATTATACAGATCTAGGATATTTACATTGAACATTCAGATCTATTCTATATAAATTGCAGTTCTCAAATCTACAGAATGGAAACGACATTATGAGTCTTATACTTCTTACTTTTTCAACCCTATCTTACTCAAGTGAAGACATGTCTACTTCATGCAGTTTTCTTTTGGGAAATTAGACCACATATGAATGAAAAAAATGAATGGATGAAAGCTGTGTGTTCTAGTATAAACACAAAGTCTCAAACTGAAGGAGAGAAAATCCACACATTCATTTCACAGATGAACACAAACACCCACACAAGCACAAATATAAGGCACCAAAAATGACTGTGATGCTCACAATACATATGCTGACATATGTTCCTTGCCAAATGTAACCAGAAGTGACAGGTTTCTCTAGATTTTGTAATTTGCCTTTTTGTCTTTAAGAAATGTATTTTATATCCCAAGAAGAAGCCTCCTCCTCTTGAACTCATGAGCCCATACATGAAAGCTGAACACTGTTGAGAACTTTGGTAAGATCCATGGAAAAAGACTGACATCTGTCACTAAAGGCATGGTATTCTCCCTCTTAAACAACTCAAGTCAGTGAACACCACTTGTTGCAGTCAAGTGCTCTTTTCTCATAAAGGCTAGTTGTGAGGTCTCAAAGAGTAGTTTCTCTGAATTTATTCATTGAAAAATTTATTTCTATATTTTGAGCCAATAGCCATTCCTGTTGTCACAAAAGAGGAGATTATTAATTATTGATTAAAATAGAACATCTGCAGGTGGTTTATAGTTATGTATAGTTTCTTGCTTGTGAAACCTCTGGGATTGGAAACAGAATCAATCCTGGTGCATGAGATGACCCTGTGGAAATAAAAACCAAACATGGGATAACAGCACAAAGCTTTAAGCATGGAGAAGGATTTTAGTCCTTATCTCAACTTAATATGCCATACTTTGAAGACTCACATGGGAGCCCCAGTTCTTTCTGAGATGAAGAAGAGTGTATTGGGCTTGGGAATATTCAGTGTGTGGGTGGAGGATATCAAAAGGGAGGATTAGGGGGAAAAATTTTTGATACATAAAACAAGTAAAAATAATTAAAAATGAAAGATGAATGCATAATGACACTGAGAAGTGTTACTATGTCTCCATACTGATCGAGGATTAAAACACATGTTTATTTATGTTTATGTGTTTATGTTTATTTTCCAAATAATACAGAATTCAACCTTCTTAAAACATGGAAACGTTGTAAGTCTTGACATGGAATCCTACAATTATTACTTTCAAGAGTCTGAGTGTGATACTTCTCCATTATGGAGTGTTGGAATCCTCTTTAAAGGACAAACAGAATACAAGTTGCATATTTTGTGAAGATACATGCTATGATCAATTTTATGTAAGTCATATGCCAGATAATATTCTTCCTGTGATTCCCAGTACAATCACAAAGAAGACTATCTAGATATAAAAACCATGGATAGAAAATTTCTAAATATAAACCTTAGAATTCTCTATGAGATTTTGAACAAATACAGATAAAATGCTACAGATTAATATGAATCAGGAACTTCAGAGTATAACATTCTTAACTTTGCCACAGAGTAACTGAACTATGGACACATGAAATTCTTCCTATTCCATGAATTAACAACATTGCACACTAACATGGAAGTTCAGCTCCTTCTGTTCACCCTAAGAGATTATATACATTATTTCATAAATTGATGTGAACCGTTCACAAGCAAAACCAATATCTTGATTTGTAATTTTTACTAAAGAGCTCCCATCACATTATATCAATAATGGGTATGGTATTTGCATGAAGATATACTGTGTGACATGTCCATGTTTCATGAATTGATACTACAGATCTCTTTAAGGCATACATTTACAAAAAAAAATGTAAGGCACGAATAGATATCAAAGTCAGAAAGTAAGAAAAGATACTTAACAAAAGACTTGATTAAACCTGAAAATGAATGGGAGGGAATAGTGAAGATGAAACATGAGAAGTAGGAACATGGCAGTAAATTAAGAAAGAAGAAGCCAAGAATTCCCCAAGTGGTAGGGGGCCTGAAAATAAGACAGTACTCTTTAATTAGGGATAATTATTAATACATAGAGGTCTGCATAACTGTACTGGAAACATTACAGTTCCTTGTGATCCAAAGAGTTTAAAGCATTGTAGAATTCACAAAAAAAAAGGACATCTAGTTCTTTGAGAAAATGAAAGCCCCCCCCTTAATCATACAGAATAAAGAAAGAATATGAAGATCTGCAAATGAAAAGGGGCAGGTAAAATATAAAGGCACACCTATCAGAATTACAATGGAATGTATTCTCATTGGACACAATGAAAGCCAGAAGGTCATTTTCAAGGGTAATGTAGAAATTAAGAGACCATGGATGACAACCCAGACTAATATACCCAGCAAAACGTTCAATTATATCCAGCAAAACTTTCAATCACCATAGAAGAACAAAAGAAGATATTCAGTGAAATAACTAGTTTTCACCAATACCTAGCCAAAAACCCAGCCCTGCACAAAATAAAAAACGGAAAACTCCAAGCAAAGGAAATTGGTAACAACAACAAAAACAGAGGAAAAAAATGATAATCTTGATGTGGGAGTGATTTCTTATTAATAAAGAAACTGCCTAGGCCCATTCAATAGGCCCACCGTTAGGTGGGTGGAGTAAACAGAACAGGATTCTGGGAGAAAGAAGCTGAGTCGCCATAATTTTCCCACTCCAGACAGAAGCAGGTTAAGATCTTTCCCTGGTTAGCCAGCTCGTGGGCTACATAGATTAATAGAAATCGGTGAGGTCAATATGTAAGAGCTAGCCAATAAGAGGCTACAACTGATGGGCCAGGCAGTGTCTAAAAGAATACAGTTTCTGTGTAATTATTTCAGGGCATAAGCTAGCCATGTGGGCGGCCTGGTGCAGGGGGACGCAGCCCAGCTGCTCCATATTACTACATAATCTCATAGCAGGAAATCACCAATAAGGGAAAATGCACAAATTAACATCATCAACAATGACAACTTAATTAACAAAAGAAAGCAATCACTAGTCATTAATATCCATTATTATAAATAAGTGCAACTCACATATAAAAAGGCACAGTTTGAATACCAAAACAGAATCCATCCTTTTTCTGCCTACAAGAAACACATCTCAACCTCAAAGACAGACCTTGTCTCAGAGTAAAGGGTTATGAAAAATATTCCAATCAATTAGATCTACCAATCAATGGGTGTATCTATCCTAATATCAAACAACATAGACTTATAGCTAAGAATTGGTCAAAAGAAAGAAAAAGTCATTATGTATTAGTCATAGGAATAATCCATCAACACATTTTTGAAATATGACCTGATGATTCTCTGTATTTCCTATGTCTGTTTTTATGTCCCTCTTTTCATGCTGGTTTTGTTAATTTGGGTATTTTATTTCTGCCTTTTGGTTAGTTTCTATAAATGTTTTTTATTGAGTTGATTTTCTCAAAAACAAACTCTTTGCTTCATTTCTTTTATTGTTTTCTTTGTAGTTCTTTTTTCTTTTTTTGATTTCAGTTCTTAATTTGATTATTTCTTGCTGTCTGAATCTCTTAGGTGCTTTTTTGCTGTAAAGTTTTCAAATGTTCCATTAATTTACTAGTATAGGATTTTCCATCTTTTTTAATAGACATTTAGTGCTATGAGCTTTACCTCTTAAAACTGCTTTCATTGTGTCCCATAAATTTGGGTTTGTTTTGAAGTCATTTTCACTGAATTTTAGAAAGTCTTTAATTTCTCTCTTTATTTCTTCCTTGACCCATTGATGACTCAGGTGAGCATTGTTTAATTCCCTTGTGTTTGTGATATTTCTGGAATTAGAATAGCTGTTGACTTCTAGTTTTAAACCATGGTGATCTAATAAGGTATATTGGGTTATTACATTTTTTGTAATTTTTGAGATTTGATTTGTAACTGATTATGTGGTCAATTTTTGATAATGTTTCATGAGGTGCAGAGAAGGAGGTATATTCTTTTATGTTTGGAATGAATATTCTATAGATGTCTGTTAAGTCCATTTGAGTCATAACCTCTGTTACTTTTCTTATTTCTCTGTTCACTTTTTTTGTCTGACTGTCCTGTCAAGTGGTGAGAGAGAAGTTATGAAGTATCCCATTATTAGTGTGTGGGGTTTGATGTATGATTCAATTTTTAGAAGTATTTCTTTTAAATATGAAGGTGCTATTGAAATAAGAGTGGGGGGCTGTGTGCCTGCTGCCCAGCTCCTGGCCATCAGCTAGCTTATGCCCCACAATAATTACACAGAAATACAGATTCTTTTAAGCACAGCTTGGCCCATTAGTTTTAACCTCTTATTTGATAGCTCGTACATATTGATCTAACCTCATTTATAATATTCTGTGTAGTACCACGAGCTGGCTTACCAGGAAAGATCTTAACCTGCTTCTGTCTGGGGGAGATAATCATGGCAACTGCCTGACTCAGCATTCTTTCACCCAGAATTATGTTCAGTCTACTCCACCTATCTAATTTTCTGTCCCATTAAAGGGCCAAGACAGTCTTCTTATTTAACCAATGAAATCAACACAAAACAGAAGACTCTCCCTCATCAAGGTGCCCTTGTATTTGGGAAATATATGTTCAGTATTGAGGTTTACTTTTGATATTAGTAGGTATTGAGGAATTTTGTTTTCTACTTATCTGAGAAATGTAAATCAACACAACACTATGATTTAATCTTACATCATTAAAATGGCCTAGGACAAAAACACTGATGACAATTTATGCTGGAGAGGTTGTTGGGAAAGGGGACACTGTACTGCTGTTGAAAATGCAAGACCGTTTGTATATGAGTGTGACAAGTTCTCAGAATATTCAATGTTCTTATTGCAAATGAGAAGGTAACATTTTTACAGAGATATATTAGGTAATTGTCAAACATTCTAAATTAAATCATCTGGAAAATTGAAGTATGTCTTAACCTCAGAATGGAAAACTAGAAAAATGTGCTATGTTGGGAAAGGTGTTTTGTCTTTGTTTTCATAAGAGAAGAAAATCTATGGATATTAATAAATTTAATTAAAATTATGGCTGGGTGGTGGTGGAGCACGCCTTTAATCCTAGCACTCAGGAGGCAGAGGCAGGCAGATCTCTGTGAGTTTGAGACCAGCCTGGTCTACAGAGCTAGTTCCAGGACAAGCTATAAAGCCACAGAGAAACCCTATCTCGAAAAACCTAAAAATAAAAAAAAAAAAAACTTCAGTAAAAAGGAGAAACCCATTGATGAACAGAAATAACATCTCATTCACAGATAGGACAACACTACAGATTGTCAGGAAATCAAAAAAAAATGTTGGTGTCAGGGTTCTATCCTTGCCTTTGCAGTAAAATACCCATTTTTGAAAAGTCAGGAGACCTTGGATATATATATGCATAAAAAAAGAAAAGAGCAATATCCTGAAAGAATATCCAAGCAAAGAGATATCTAACTAATTATACCAATATCCCTGCAGTTTCAAATCTCACTAACTTAAAATACCTATCTCTCTATTTCTCAGTATAATGGTAGGGATCATTCACTTAAAAATCATAGTTGGCTTTGGAGTTAAATGATGATATTTTTGTCTGACTGCAACCATGTTGTTGAAAGAAGAATTTAGTTTCTGTCTCATACTAGGAGGCAACTGGCATGGACCAGAGAGAAGGTAACAAGTAGGTGTAGCAGGAGCCACAGGCACTTCCCGCCACCCGGCTAGCTTTACCCAAAATAATCACATGGAAACTGTAATCTTTTAAACACTGCTTGGCACATTAGCTCTAGCCTCTTACTGGCTAACTCTCACATCTTGATTAACCCATTTCTAATAATCTGTGTAGCACCACAAGGTGGTAGCTTACCAAGAAAGATCTTAACCTGCTTCTGTTCCAGAGAGGCAACTGTCTTACTTGGATTCTTTCTCCCAAATTCTGTTCTGTCTTCTCCACCCACATAAGGGCTGGCCTATCAAAGGCCAAGTCAGTTTCTTTACTAACCAATGAAAGTAACAGATAGACCCTCCTCCATCATTTCCCCTTTTTCTTTTTTAAAAAAAAACAAAGGCTTTCATTTGAACATAGTAAAATTACATATAAAAAAACAGTTATCAAGCAAGAATTATAGTTTCACTCTTTTATATCTATTTTCTCTTTTATCATAACTAAGGAAAATATAACTATATATTCATTCTTCACCTCCATCAAAGACTTTAGAAGGATATAATATTACCTAAGTAAACAAGAAGTAAGCAACTTCCAAAACTCTAGAAATGAGAGACAACTCACTGCCTGGGCAGTCACTCAAAGTTCCTCTGTACTGTTGGGGCATCCATATTTGGCCTACAGGCCCAAAGTATTCAGCAGACATTTCCACAAAGCAGGAAATTCAAAAGACAGTTCAATCATTTTCTGCTGTGTCCTGCAGAATGTCTCAGACTCTTTCATGAATCAGGAACTTTGAAATATCATGTCACCTTTAGGCAAGTTCAGAGTTCTCTCTCTGCAGGCTCTTTGTTTCCAGTTCATGCAACAGTCCATGCAAGAGCAGTTTCTTGCCCAAATGGCTAACCAATCCATTAGAGGGTCTTCGATGCCCATCTCCTCTTGAAGTAGATTGGTGCTGCCAGGAGCAGACGTGTCTCATTGTCATGAACAGTCCGAAATTATTAAAACATTTAAAATGCCATATTCTAGAGTCTTTGAAAGATATGAAAAATGCCTACTTAACTGAAATATATCTCTATAAATCTAGAAAATCAACTAACATGACTACAAGCTTGAATATTATTGATAATAATCCATTAATAACCTATTATTCCTAATTATACATTTCGTTAATAAATGAACTATACAATCACAATACCTTAATCAAGAGCAGAAATACATATACTTATAACAAATTGACCTTAAAATACATACCAATGCAAATTATTCATATCTATATCATATCCCCCTTTAAATGTAAAAGCATATTTATAAACAATATTTGGGCACAGTTATTTCTCTCCAAACTGCTTTTGTGCTGAATGGGAGCCCTGTAATTTAGGTCTTTCATAGTATAACCTGTGTGCTAGTTTCATCTCAGTTGGCAGTTAAGCAAAGTAATTTTTTGATAAATTAACAGCAACCTTTAAGGACGGCGTGTTCTAACATATCATATTGCGATAATGGCAATCCACAGGGTCTGATCATTTGTGAAAACAAAAGACCCTCTCCAAAGCATCATATTCTTATACCCAAATTGTGAAATCATTAAACCCTTACGATATCCATTCTAGTTTAGCTTGGCACCCCATATAATGAAATGTTTCTCTGTACTTAGCTCCTTTACAATAAAAAACTTTAAAGAAAACACAATGTACATAATCCAGACTCTCGGTGAATTTCCATTTTATGGCTTATTTTTCTTTATTTCTTTTAATCTATAAGTATTTTGTACTCTGTCTCTTAAAAAGACTTTACCCCCCTTTTTTATATTCTTTTTCTTCCTCTCTCCCAAGCCTACGTACATTCATTCAACACTGTTACCCATTTAAAGGTCTTTTATGTCTGAATCTGTTTTATTGTGAATCTGTAATTTCTTTTACTGCCCAGGAACATTTCTTGATTTGTGCCTTTAAATACGCTAAGTGCTTAAGAATCTAAGCTGGGGACATTGGAGCCACTTGTGCCTCTGAGTTGCAGAACAGGGGGCTGCTCTGATGTTGGCTCCACCTCTCTCCAATTTCAAAGTGGAGGATGTACCATTTTATGGTAGCTCAGGGGCTGCCAGATAGGAGCTGCACTCAGGATTTTAACTCTGAGACTGAGCATGAGGCACAGAAACTCTCTTCATCTATGTTAGAGCCAAATAAGACAGGCAGAGCACTGAGCAGCCTGGAAACATCTCTTTGCATGGCGGTAGAAATCTGCCATGCTCTCCTGCCTGCCTCAGCCTCATCCCAGTCTGACTAGGTGGGGAGTTCAAGCATGTTCTTAGAGTACTTTCGTCCCAATCCCTAGTGGGAAAAAAACATCCAGTCCCATAAAAGCTACTGGAATGCTTTAAAGCTGGAGTTCATGTTGGTGGCATACCTCCTGAAACCGTGTGTTAAAATGGCTGCAGCTTTTTATTTCTGCTAAACAAATTTTTTATTTCTGAAACCTGAAATTTATTTTAAAGTACATCCTAGCAAACAGCAAAATGCTGTGTTAAACTCTGGTTTTTCTGTGTTTAAAATTAACCTCTCTCATGTTTTATGTGGAGTTTGTTACCATGTTGGGCAGCCACTCTGTTGGAGGAATGGCAGGTGATCCCCACAACCTGGCTAGCTTTACCTAAAATAATTACATGGAAAGTATATTCTTTAAACACTGCTTGACCCATTAGCTCTCGCCTCTTACTGGCTAACTCTCACATCTTGATTAAACCATTTCTAATAATCTGTGTAGCACCACAAGGTGGTAGCTTACCAGGAAAGATCTTAACCTGCAACTGTCTTGGAGAGGAGAATCATGGCTACTGCCTGACTTGCTTCTCTCTCCCAGCCTTCTGTTCTGTCTTCTCCACCCACCCAAGGGCTGACCTATCTAAGGTCAAGGCAGTTTCTTTATTAACCAATGAAAGTAATGCATATACCGTTCTCCTTCAGTAGGGACTACGGTTATCAAAACTCTGCTTTCAAAAGTTTACTTCTCTGCATACGGTCTTTTCATCTTGATGTTACCTTTTTTGAATATATGTTTATTGAAATTCAAACTTTGAATTTTAATGTAAATATGGTATTGTAATTTATTGTAATACTTTAATATAATAAGGGTACAATTTTTTCAGAATCCAAAGGACACAAACTGCATAATGTTGTCATCAAATCACCACAGGCACCATCATTGGATCCATATTATAATTATTTCAAAGACAGGTGCTGATATACTGGTAGAGAGACCACTCAACTTGAAGATGTACTCTTTTACATTGGTAAATCTGAAGATGAGATTGAACAAGGATATACTCAAGCTGGTAACACAAGGCATGGTGGAAAACCCTATTGAACCATGATATACAGAGCACTAAGCATTTATACTTTGTGTTTGCTATCACAAGAAAATTTTCAGTTATATATATATATTTCTTTTTATGTGTTCATGCCGGGTGAAAATGGCACACAACATTAATCCCAGCACTCTGGGAGGCAGAGGCAGGTGAATGTCAGTGAGTTCGAGACACCAGCCTGGTCTACAGAGATAGTTCCAAGACAGGCTCCAAAAAAGCCACAGACAAACCCTGTCTCGGAAAAAACAAAAAAAGAAAGAAAAACCATTTATTGTTCATGCATTTCTAGCGTTTTGTATTGACAGAACATGTGTAGTATCTGAATCCTTTGTTTCATGACACAAAATCAATAGAAAACTGATAGATATTCCTAACTTAAACATTCAGTTTTAGAAAATCTGCTTCATTTGATTGTTGTACATAATGCATCCCTACTTGGGGTATCTATCTTCTTCTGAGGAAACTAGATCTCAACATTTTCTCGATTGAGCAACATATTTAGGTCACTTCTCAGTTTATATTTTTGGATGTAGTGTTTATGCTCATGAAAAACTTTGTCCTGGGGGATGTCACTTTTTTTTTTTGTTTTTTTGTTTGTTTGTTTGTTTCCTGAGAACGCGGTTCTCTTTGGAGCCTGTCCTTTTGAACAGAGAAGTAGAAGGCACATAAATCTATATGTCATTGACACCTCTCAACAGAAGTTCTTAATACCAAACAAGCTGCATCATCTTCCTAATCAAAAACCTCTCCACAGTCTCTCTGGAAAGTGCTCTCTAAGCATTAGAGTGCAATTGCTGTAGGAATTGGGAAGTTATATAAGCAAGATTTGGTTTGGAATTTATGGTTGTTTGAGTAACACCCTGCTCAGACATTCTTTCTTGCCAAAGCAAATATGACCCTTTGATATCAGAATCATTGTGTTTTTGCAATACATTTTGAAATCTCATGGAGATTACTGTTAAATCAGACAAATGAGCTAGGCTGGCAGCATATGGTTTTGTAGTATCCACATCCCACAAAGAAGTTGCAGACATTTTAAAAGATCTAATTTGGAATCCTTCATGTAACACAACTTAAGTTTTAACCTTTTTTTATCGGGGTGACAAGATCAATTTGAAAGGTGTTGAGGTCATAAATTCTTCTAAGTAACAGGAAATTTTGACCAAACAAGTAGTCACACAGAAGGTCAATCACCTTCAACAAAAGAAGTTCTTTGAGAAAATAATTTCATCCCAAAACAGTGTCTCATAACCAACCCATGGCTCACAAAATCTACCCATTCCTCTCCTTTTTGCTTATTTAGAGCCTCATTTATACACTTCAGTTATCAGCACACCTGATATTCTCATCCCTCCAATGAGATCCACACAATCATTATCCTAATTTTGTTCAGAGAAAAACAAAACAGATATTCTGTTTCACATACTCACCCTCAGAAATTCACACAGGTGTAATGGACAGCAAAGCTCCATAACACTTATAGACACTCAGGTACTCCCAGCAATTATAATATTCAGTAGGATTTACTCACATGGAAAGGATGTCAATACACCGCTGAATAATCACAAGTTTTTTTTTTTGGCATTCTGCATATTCTGAAATAGAAAGTTGTTTTTTTTCTTCTTTTTTTTCTTTTGGTTTTTTGAGACAGGGTTTCTCTGTAGCTTTGGATCCTGTGAACTCCCTTTGTAGAACAGGGCTGGATCCGAACTCACAGAGATCTGCCTGCCTCTGCCCCCTGAATGCTGGAATTAAAGGCATGTGCCACCACCACCCGCTTAGAAAACTGTAAATAAAACTTATGTAGAATATATGAAATACTTGAATCTATGTTTCTTCAATCAAGCCCAAATGTTAGGGACTGCCCAGTATAAGAGACTGATGTTAAAAAATTTAGCTTACGTGGTTTCCAGAGAAGAATATATAATGAGCATAAAACTAACTTTGCTGATTGACATATTGTCTTAAAGGATTAGGATGGATAATTCCCCTATCATGTGTGTGTTTTAAATTAATACTTAATCTATATCATTTTCTAAATCAAAATGTTTCCTCATGCAATATAATTTGATCTTGATTTCCTCTTAAAATCAGTTTCCCACCTATACACTAAAGGTAAGGATGCAGAGAGGGAATTCAGAAAAGCATTAAATTTCAGGACAGCCACAAATAGCATAAAATATCTTGGGGGTAACTATGACTATGGGTGAAAAATCTATTTGACAAGAACATTAAGTCTTTTGAGAAAGAAATTGAAGAGGATACCAAAAATGGAAGGATCTCCCTTGCTCTTGGATTGGGAGGATCAAAATAGTAAAAATGGCAATTGTACCAAAAGCAATATATAGATTCAATGCAATCCCATCAAAATTCTTCACAGATCTTGAGAGGACAATAATCACCTTTATATTTTAAAAACAAATAACCCAGGATAGCCAAAACAATCTTATACAATAAAGGAACATCTGGAGGAATTACCATACCTGATTTCAATCTTTATTACAGAGCTTCAGTATTGAAAACAGTTTGGTATTTTCATAGAAACAGAGAAGGCAATCAACAGAATCAAGTAGAAGACCAGGATCTTAACTCAGAAACCTATGAACATCTGATTTTTGATAAAGAAGCTAAAAGTATTCAATGGAAGAAAGAAAGCATGTTCAACAAATGGTTCTGGCAGTACTGGATGTCAACCTGTAGAAGAATGAAAATAGATCCATATCTATCACCATGTACAAATCTCAAGTCCAAATGGAATAAAGACCTCAATATCAGTCTGAATACACTAACGCTGATAGAAGAGAAAGTGGGAAAAAGCTCCAGCTCAGCCTGTTTGGGTGCTGGGACAGGGTCCGAATCTGGGAGGGCAACCGGGAGGGTAGTAGCTCCCCTTTGTCTAGGTGAACTGCATGCCCTGTGGCAGCAAGGTCGCCCTTTGTTCGTGAGACACCCAAGAAGCAGGGGGAGAACAGATCCGGGTGCCAGGAGAGACATCACTGCAGTGAGTGAGTTTCTGACCTGGCGGCAGCCCGGGACAGGGAACTCAGACGTTTCTCACCCTCCTGCACTTCCTGGTCAGTCTGCAGGGGCTATACTGCCCGATACTTCTTCTCTATTCCTATCCCACCCAGCTGGCATCCACGGCCCCCCCCCACCTCATCTAACCCCCCTCCTCTTTAAACCACACAACAGCTCCCAGCTCCCTGTCCTGGGTGCTGGGACAGGGTCCGAATTGGGAGGGCATCTGGGAGGGTAGTAGCTCTTTGTCTAGGTGGCCTGCCTGCCCTGCGGCAGCAAGGTCGGCCCTTTGTTTGTGAGACAGCCAAGCAGCAGGGAGATCAGGTCCGGCTGCCAGGAGAGACATCAATCTAGGGGAGTTCAAGCTCAGCAGGACGGTCCCTGCTTCCACACTGAAGAGATACACCCAGAGACTCAGTCACAGCAAAGACTGGACCAAGACACCAGGCCTCTCTTGGAAAGGCAACATGACATAACCAGAACCCAGGGATCCTGAAATAAGAAGAATTGTACACCCTACTCCAGAAGAAGTAGAAGAAATAGACTCAAAAGTGATTTTTTTGAAAATAATAGAAGACCTTAAACAGGAGGTGAAAAACTGCCATAAACAATTAGAGATTACAAACAAAAAGGTAGAGGAAATGAATAAATCGCTCAAAGATACCAAAGAAAACCAAGAGAAAACAAGAAAATGCAATCAATCAGGTAAGGGAAATGGTTCAAGACCTGAAGAATGAAATGGAAGTAATGAAGAAAACACAAACCGAGGGAAGGTTGGAGATGGAAAATCTGGGTAAATGAACAAGAACTACAGAGACAAGTACTACCAAGAGATTACAAAAGTTAGAAGAAAGAATGAGACACTGAAGATACCATGAGAAAATTAACACACTGATCAAAGAAAACAGCAAAAATAACAAATTCTCATCACAAAACGTTCAGGAAATATGGGACACAATAAAAAGACCAAACCTAAGAATAATTCGGGATAGAAGAAGGAGAAGAAGTACAGCTCAATGTTTCAGAAAATATATTTAATAAAAATATAGAAGAAAAACTTTCCCAGCCTAAAGAAAGATATCCTTTGAAGATTCAAGAAGCATACAGAACACCGAATAGACTGGACCAAAAAAAAAACATCTCCCTCACCATATAATAATCAAAACAAAAAACACACAGAATAAAGAAAGAATATTAAGAGCTGCAAAGGAAAAAGGTCAAGTTACTTATAAAGGTAAACCCTATCAGACTTACACCTGATACTCTATGGAAACCATGAAAGC
Source organism: Microtus obscurus (assembly GCA_963919715.1). Taxonomy (NCBI): domain Eukaryota; kingdom Metazoa; phylum Chordata; class Mammalia; order Rodentia; family Cricetidae; genus Microtus; species Microtus obscurus. The sequence goes on along the minus strand of CAWTZC010002527.1, from coordinate 2,072,733 downwards.
CACAAGGTCCTAGATAGATGACTGCAGAAGCAAAGAGAACATGGATGCAATTTCAGACTACTATACCCAGCCAAGCTTTCGTTCACTATAAATGGAGAAAACAAAATTTTCCAAGATAAAAACAAATATAAACAATACGTAGCCATAAATCCAGCCTTACAGAAAGTAATAGAAGAAAAATCACAAACCAAAGAGACCAACAATGACCACAATAACTCAAACATTTAGACACCCTTCACTAGCGAACTAAAAGAAAGCAAACACACAAACTCTCAGACTAAAAAAGTGACCGGAGTTAGCAACCACTGTTCATTAATATCCCTTAATGTCAATGGACCAACTCACCTATAAAAAGGCACAGGCTAAGAGATTGGATACGCAAACAGGATCCAAAACATTCTGCTCGTTTACAAGAAACACACCTCAACCACAAAGACAGGCACCTACTTAGAGTAAAGGGATGGGAAAAGGTGTATCAAGCAAATGGACCTAAGAAACAAGCAGGTGTGGCCATACTAATTTCTAACAAATTTGACTTCAAACTTAAATCAATCAGAAGAGATGGAAAGGGATATTTTATACTCGATAACAGGAACAATTGATCAGGATGAGGTCTCATCCTGAATATCTATGTCCCTAATATAAAAGCACCCATATATGTAAAAGAAACATTACTAAAACTCAAAGCCGCCATCAAACCGCACACACTAATAGTGGGAGATCTCAACACGCCTCTTTCACCAATGGACAGGTCAATCAGACAAAAACCTAAAAGAAAAATAAGAGAATTAATGGAGGTATTGAATCAAATGGACTTAACAGACATCTGTAGAACATTCCACCCAAATAGGAAAGAATATACCTTCTTCTCTGCAGCTCATGGAACCTTCTCTTCGAAAATTGACCACATCCTCGGTAACAAAGCAAACTTCCACAGTTACTAAAAATATCCATAACCAACTGTGTCTTATCAGATCACCACGGACTAAAGTTAGAATTCAACAACAATGCTACCCCCAGAAAGCCTGCAAACTCATGGAAACTGAATAGTCAACTATTGACCCACACCTGGATTAAAGAAGAAATAAAGAAAGAAATTAAAGTCTTCTTGAATTCAATGAAAAAAAGAATCAACATACTCAAACTTATGGGACACTTTGAAAGCAGTCCTAAGGGGAAAGGTCATAGCCCTTAGTGCCCACTTAAAGAAAACAGAGAAGCATACATTGGAGACTCAACAGCCACCTGAAAGCTCTAGAAAAAAGAAGCAGACTCACCTAGGTGGAGTAGAAGACTGGAAATAATCAAACTGAGGGCTGAAATCAACAAAATAGAAACACAGAAAACAATCCAAAGAATCAATGAAACAAAAAGCTGGTTCCTGGAGAAAATTATCAAAATTGATAAACCCCTATCCAAGCTAATCAAACGGCAGAGAGAGAATTTGCAAATTAATAAGATCAGAAATGAAATGGGGGTCATAACCACAGACATAGAGGGAAATTCAGAGAATCATTAGATCTTACTACAAAAGCCTGTATGCCACAAAACTGGAAAATGTAAAAGAAATGGACACTTTTTTTAGATAAATACCATATACCAAAGTTAAATCAGGACCAGGTGAACAATCTAAATAGACCTGTCAGTCGAAGAATTAGAAGCTATTATCAAAAACCTCCCTACCAAAAAAAGCCCAGGACCAGACGGTTTCAATGCGGAATTCTACCAGAATTTCCAAGAAGACCTAATTCCTATACTCCTTAAGGTATTTCACAATATAGAAACAGAAGAGTCATTGCCAAATTCCTTTTAGGAAGCTACTGTCACTCTGATACCAAAACCACACAAAGCCTCAACCAAGAAAGAGAATTACAGGCCAATCTCACTCATGAACATCGACAAAAATTCTCCACAAAATACTGGCAAACCATATCCAAGAACACATTAGAAAAATTATCCATTATGATCAAGTAGGCTTCATCCCAGAGATGCAAGGCTGGTTCAACATACACAAATCTATCAATGTAATCCATCATATAAATAAACTGAAAGAAAAAAAACATATGATCATTTCATTAGATGCTGACAAAGCTTTTGACAAAATTCAACATCCCTTTATGATAAAAGTCTTGGAGAGATTAGGGATACAAGGGTCATACCTAAATATAATAAAAGCTATTTACAGCAAACTGACAGCTAACATCAAACTAAAACGGAGAGAAACTCAAAGCCATCCCACTTAAATCAGGAATACGACAAGGCTGTCCACTCTCTCCATACCTCTTCAATATAGTGTTTGAAGTTTCAGCAATAGCAATAAGACAACATAAGGGGGATCAAGGGGATTGGAATTGGAAAGGAAGAAGTTAACCTTCCTTATTTGCAGATGATATGATTGTGTACATAACGACCCCAAAAACTTCATGAAAGAACTTTTACATGTGATAAACACCTTTAGTAATGTGGCCAGATACAGGATCAACTCCAAAAAATCAGTCGGCCTCCATACACAAAAGGATATGGAAGCAGAGAGGGAAATCAGAGAAGCATCACCTTTCACGATAGCCACAAACAGCATAAAATATCTCGGGGTAACTCTAACCAAAGAAGTGAAGGATCTATTTGACAAGAACTTTAAGGCATTGAAGAAAGAAATTGAAGAGGATACCAAAATGGAAGGATCTCCCTTGCTCGTGGATTGGGAGGATCAACATAGTAAAAATGGCAATCCTACCAAAGGCAATTTAAAGATTCAATGCAATCCCATCAAGATCCCATTAAAATTCTTCACTGATCTTGAAAGGACAATAATCAACTTTATATGGAATAACAAAAAACCCAGGATAACCAAAACAATCCTGTATAATAAAGGTACTTCTGGAGGCATTACCATCCCTGACTTTAAACTCTACTATAGAGCTACAGTAGTGAAAAACAGTGTGGTATTGGCATAAAAATAGAGAAGTTTACCAATGGAATCGTATAGAAGACCTGGATCTTAACCTACAAACCTATGAACACCTCATTTTCAATAAAGGTGCTAAAAGTATACAATGGAAGAAAGAAAGCATCTTCAACAAATGGTTGCACAACTGGATGTCAACCTGTGAAGAATCAAAATTGACCCATACCTATCACCATGCACAAAACTCAAGTCCAAATGGATCAAAGACCTCAATATCAATCCGAACACACTGAACCTGATAGAGGAGAAAGTGGGATGCACCCTACAACAGAAAGGCACAGATGATCACTTCCTTGGAATAACCCCAGCAGCACAGTCATTAAGGGCAACATTGAATAAATGGGACTTACTGAAACTGAGAAGCTTCTGTAAAGCAAAAGACACTGTCACTAAGACAAAAAGGGCAACCCACTGACTGGGAGAAGATCTTCACTAACTCCGCAACAGACAAAGGTCTGATCTCCAAAAATATATAAAGAACACAAGATACTAGACTTTAACATGCTAATTAACCGAATTAAAAAATGGGGCACTGAGCTGAAGAGAGAATTCTCAACAGAAGAAGTTCTAATGGCCAAAAGGCACTTAAGGTCATGCTCAGCCTCCTTAGCGATCAGGGAAATACAAATCAAAACAACATTGAGATATCATCTTACACCTGTCAGAATGGCTAAAATCAATAACACCAATGATAGCCTTTGCTGGAGAGGCTGTGGAGAAAGGGGTACCCTCATCCATTGCTGGTGGGAATGAAAACTGTGCAAACCACTTTGGAAAGCAGTGTGGTGGTTTCTCAGGAAATTTGGAATCAACCTACCCATGCACCCAGCAATGCCACTCTTGGGAATATACCCACGAGATGCCCGATCATATGACAAGGACATTTGTTCAACTATGTTCATAGCAGCATTATTTGTAATAGCCAGAACCTGGAAACAACCCAGATGCCTTCAATGGAAGAATGGATGAAGAAAGTGTGGAATTTATACACATTAGAATACTACTCAGCGGTAAAAACAATGACTTCGTGAATTTTGCATGCAAATGGATGGACTATCCTGAGTGAGGTAACCCAAACCCAGAAGGATGAACATGGGATGTACTCACTCATAATTGGTTTCTAGAGATAAATAAAGGTCGTGAGTCTCATGAAATGATATCCTAAAGAAACTAAATAAGAACGTGAACCCAAAGAAAACATACAGCTATCCTCCTGGATATGGGAAGTAGACCAGACTGCTGGGACAAATCTTGGGATCTTGGGGGTGTGGTGGGAGGGGGGTTAAGGGGAGAAGGGAGAGAAATGTGAGAAGGGGGAGGGTGGGGGGAATGGGGGAAACAGGATGATTGGGATAAAGGAATGTTGGTTAGGGGATCAGAGAAGCACACATCTTAATTAAGGGAGCCATCTTAGGGTTGGCAAGAGACTTGGATCTAGAGGGGCTCCCAGGTGCTCAGGCTATGTCCCCAGTTAGTTCCTGGGGCAGCTGAGGATAGGGAACCTGAAATGACCCTACCTATAGCCATACTGATGAATATCTTGTATATCACCATAGAAACTTCATCTGACGATGGATAGAGATAGAGACAGAGACCCACACTGGAGCACTGGACTGAGCTCCCAATGCTCCCAATCTGGAGCAGAAGGAGAGAGAATAGAGCAAAGAAGTCAGGACCACAAGGGGTGCCCACCCGTGGAGACAGTGGGGCTGATTCTTTGAGAGCTCACAAGGCCAGCTGGACTGTGACTGAAAAAGCATGGGATTAAACTGGAATCTCTAAATTTGGCGGACAATGAGGGCTGCTGAGAAGCCAAGGACCATGGCAAAGGGTTTTGATTCTGTCTTCATATTCTGCGCTTTGTGGGAGCCTAGCCAGTTTCGATGTTCACCTTCCTAGACCAGGATTGAGGGGAGGACTTTGGACTTTCCACAGGGCAGGGATCCCTGACTGTTCTTCAGGCTGGAGAGGAGGGGGAGTAGTGGGGGGAAGGGAGGAGAAGAGGGAGGAGTGGAGGGAAATGGGAGGCGGGGAGGAGACAGAAATTTTTTTTTTTCAATAGAAGAGAAAGTGGGAAGTACTCTACAACATATGGGCACAGGAGACCACTTCCTACATATAACTCTAGCAGCACAGACATTAAGGGCAACATTGAATAAATGGGAACTCCTGAAAATGAGAAGATTCTGTAATGCAAAGGACACTGGCACTAAGACAGAAAGGCAACCCAAAGACTGGGAGAAGTTCTTCACCAACCCCGCAACAGACAAAGGTCTGATCTCCAAAGTATAGAAAGAACTCAAGAAACTAGACGTCAAAATGCTAATTGACACAATTAAAAAATGGGGCACTGAATTGAACAGAGAATTCTCAACAGAGGAAGTTCAAATGACCAAAAGACCATTAAGGTCATGCTTAACCTCCTTAGTGGTCAGGGGAAATGCAAATCAAAACAACATTGAGATACCATCTTACACCTGTCAGAATGGCTAAAATCAAAGACATCAATGTTACCCTTTGCTGGAGAGGATGTGGAGGAAGGGATACCCTCATCCAATGCTGGTGGGAATGCAAACTTGTGCAACCACTATGGAAAGCAGTGTGATGGTTTCTCAGGAAACTTGGGATCAACTTACCCCAGGACCCAGCAATCCCACTCTTGGGAATATACCCAAGAGATGCCCTATCATACTACAAAATTATTTGTTCAACTATGTTCATAGCAGCATTACTTGTAATAGCCAGAACCTGGAATCCTAGATGCCCTTCCACGGAAGAATGGATGAAGAAAGTGTAGAATATATACATATTAGAGTACTAATCAGTGGTAAAAATCAATGACTTCTTGAATTTGCATGCAAATGGATGGAAATAGAAAATACTATCCCTGAGTGATGTAACTCAGACCCAAAAAGATGAACATGGATGTATTCACTCATAATTGGTTTTTAGCCATAAATATAGTACATTGAGCCGATAATTTGCAATCCTAGAGAAGCTAAATAAGAAGGTGAACCCAAAGAAAAACATAGAGTTAGCCTCCTGGATATTGAGGTAGTCAAGATTGCTGGGCAAAAATATGGGAGCTGGGGGGGTGGGGTGTTATGGGGGAAAGGGGAGATGGGGAGAGAAAAGTGAGAAGGGGAGGATAGGGGGAACTGGGGGGGGGGGAGGGATGGTTGGGATAATGGAAGGATTAATATGGGAGCAGGGAGACATTTATCTTAATTAAGGGAGCTATTTTAGGGTTGGCAAGAGCCTTGACTCTAGAGGGGTTCCCAGGGGTGCAGAGAGATGTACCCAAGTAGGTCCTTGGGCAGCTGAGGAGAGAGAGCCTGAAATGGCCAGATCCTATAGCCATACTAACAAATATCTTGCATATCACCATAGAACCTTCATCTGGCGATGGATGGAGATAGAGACAGAGACCCACATTGGAGCAATGGACTGAGATCCCAAGGTCCAAATAAGGAAGAGAAGAAGCAAGAACATGAGCAAGGAAGTCAAGAACGTGAGGGGGCCACCCACCCATTGAGACAGTGGGGCTGATCTATTAGGAGATCACCAAGGCCAGCTGGACTGGGACTGAAAATTAATGGGATAAAACTAGACTCTCTGAATATGGTGGACAATGTGGGCTGCTGAGAAGCCAAGTACAATATCATTGAGTTTTGACCATACTGCATGTACTGGCTTTATGTTTGCCTAGCCAGTTTGGGGAGGAGGCAGAAATTTTTAATTTAAAAAAAATTGAAAAAAATAAATAAAATTTATTTATTTATAATTAATTTTCTGTGCATGTATAGTTTACCCAGTTGTATACTTCTGCACCATTGTGTGCAATACCCATGGATGCCAGAGGTGTCAGATTACCTGGACTTGGATTATGGACACTAGGAGCTTAATCTGGGTGTCCTACAAGATCACTCAGAAATCTTAACTGTACGATGGAGGAAGGTCATTGGTTAAAAAATAAAGAAACTGCTTGGCCCTCATAGGCTAGAACGCAGGTTGGTGTAGTAAACTGAACAGAATGCTGGAAGGAGGAGGAAGTGAGGTAAGATGCCTCAGACAGACGCCATTTCCTCTCCTCTCTGGGACAGACACGATGAAGCTCTGACCCAGGATGGACATAGGCTAGAATCTTCCCAGTAAGCACATCTTCGGGTGCTACACACATTATTAGAAATGGGCTAGTCCAGGTGCGAGAGTTAGATGAGAAGAGGCTAGATATTATGGGCCAATGCAGTTTTTGTGTTGTTCTTTCAGGCACAAGCTATCGAGCCAGCTGGGAGCAGAGTGACAGGAATGCAACCTGCAGCTTCAACAATAGAAAGGCTCCCAGACGTGTGGACAACTGAATCCACTGTAAGCCTGAGAAAGCTTGGGAAAGAGTAAAGCATGTTTTCTTGGTAGCAACAATTTCTCAGGTCTACTCTGCTTGCTAGAGGCAAGCAAGCACTCTCATCTAAGAGAGGCTTCCTGACTCAGCTTTAGCTGCAAAAGCCTGCAGTTCATTAAGACATCCTGCCACAAAACACTTAAATGGTATTGAAAATCTGACTGCATGCTTGTTTGTTTTCAGCTGTAGCAGGAAAAATTTGTGCTGTTTTAAAATGCTGGCTTTCTGGTCTGTCAGGGCAAACTCTGACTCTTTGAGGCAGGAGGTCAGCTACAGAGAGAGAGCATTTGAGTGTTGTAGCTTGTTTGCTGGCAAAGATCTTGAAACACTGTAGACTTGTGGCACTGAATGCGGCTCTGGCCGGTACCTCAGCCACAAGGTTGGAATGGCAGGTAGCTAACGAATGGGCTGGATCCAGTCATCAAAGCCACGGCTTTAATCCTACCCATATTGCTCAGTAATTTAAAGGCTCATGTTGTCAGAAAAAGAGAGAGACAGATGCAGTAAGAGAGATTAAAAAAACTTTAAATTTTTTTATAGTGTGTTAAAAAATATGCAGGCTAAAAGTTCAAGTTCTTAAAGTCAAAAACAAAAAAAAAAGGAAGAAGAGTAGTTGGGTGTGTTAGTACACACCTTTAATCCAAAGACTTGGGAGGAAGATGGAGATTGACCTCTATGACCTCAAGGTGTGGCAGAACACACCTTTAATCCAAATGCCTGTAAGGCAGAGTCAGGTGGATCTCTGACAGCCTGGTCCACAGAGTTATTCCAGGTCAAAGCTATAACCTGTCTCAAAAAGAAAAAAAGTTGAAAGTAAAAATAAACAAAATAGAGGTTAAAATAAAGCTACACAAAGATGGAAAATATACAGAGAATCTTGATACTCTATGCTATTTTGTTCGCTTTGAATTGTTTGAATGCTGAGGAAGGAGCAACTGCTACTAAAAGATATTTGTTTGTAAATGCTGCTGAACCAATCCAACATAGATATTTTGAAAATACCTTGACTTATAAATTTGGATCTAAGGACATGATACTTTGGAAAAGAGTTTCTTCTATTGTTTTCACAGAGGATGAAACCCTGTGGATTGCTTCTATCCCAATATGGTATGACAGACCACGTCCTCCCAAGAGGTTGCTTTGAACACCTTCAAAAAATTACTTCACTTGATTGCTGACTGAGATGAATCTAGCACACAGGTTATACCATAAAAGACCTGAATAACAGTGCCCCCATTCAGCAGGAAGGAGTTTGGAGAGAAAAATCTGTGCCCATATTCCCAAATATTGATTATAAATGTTCTTTTACATTTAAAGGGGGATATGATAGAGATATGAATAATTTGCATTGGTATGGATTTGACTTTATTGATATAAATTTAAGGTCAATCATGTTATATGTATATGTATTTTGGATCTTGATTAAGGTATTGTGATTGTGTAGTTCGCTTAAAAATGTAACGTATATAGGTTGTAAATAGATAATCATAATAGTCAAGTTTGTAGTCATGTTAGTTAAGATTTACTAGATGTACATAGATATGTTTTAGATAGGCATTCTTCATATCTTTCAAAGATTATAGAATATGGCATTTTAAATGTTTTAATAACTTAGGGTTTTTCATGACAATGATGCACTCTGCTCCTGGCAGCACCAATCTACTTCAGTAAGAAAATGGGCTTCAAAGAATATCCTTATGGAGTTTGATAGCCATTTGGGCAAGAAACTGCTCTTGCCTGGACTGTTGCATAAACTGGACACATAGAACTCAGAGAGAGAGGACTGCTGAACTTGCCCAAAGTTGAGATGATCTTTCAGGGTTCCTGATTCATGAAAGAGTCTGCAAGACATTCTGTATGACACAAAAGATAGTGACTGAACTGCCTTTGAAATTTCCTGCTTCATTGAAATGTCTGCTGGAAACTATGGGCCTGTAGCCCGAAGATGGATGCTCCAATGGTACAGAGGAAGTTTGGGTGACTGTCCAGGCAGCGAGATGGCTCTGATTTCTAGAGTTTTGTAAGTTGCTTACTTCTCATTTACTTAGGTCTTTGATGGAGTTGAAAAATAGATAGTTATAGTTTTCCTTAGTTATGATAAAGATAAAATAGATATAACTATTGTAATTCTTACTTGATAACTATTTTGTTATATGTAATTTTGCTATGTTAACGTTAAAGCCTTCAATTTTTTTTAATTAAACAGAAAAAGTGAAAATGATGGAGGAAGATCATTGGTTAAAAAATGAAGAAACTGCTTGGCCCTTATAGGTTTGAACATAAGTGGGTGGAGTAAACAGAACAGAATGCTGGGAGGAAGAGGAAGTGAGGTAAGATGCCTCAAACAGATGCCATTTCCTATCCTATCCAGGGCAGACATGATGAAGCTCTGACCCAGGACGTACATAGGCTAGAATCTTCCAAGTAAGCACACCTTGGGGTGCTACACAAATTATTAGAAATGGGCTAGTCCAGGTGCGAGAGTTAGCCAAGAGGCTAGATATAATGGGCCAAGCAGTGTTTAAAAGAATACAGTTTGTGTGTTGTTATTTCCGGGCATAAGCTAGCCAGACAGCTGGGAGCAAAGCGACAGGAATGCAACCCGCAACTACGCACGACAACCATAGATCCACCACTTTATCCCATCTTCCTTTTCATGTTTAAATGGTTAATTCTGGAAATAGATCTTGGGTCTTCATCCTTGTAAGACAGGTGCTTTCTTAACTGACACATTTTCACAAAATAGTGATTTGTTTTCTTAAGACAAAAGGTACTAGAGCCAATATGTACCTGATGGTTAAAATTAGAGTAAGCTGAGGTGGAATTTCCTTTGTGTCTGAGCCCGCTGACCTGCAAGCATTGGGGATAACTCATAAACACAGAAAATGGGAGATCTAAATTTTGGAAAAGTATATTGGGACAATTCTAGGGATGTGTGACCAACTTTTGAGGGAGAAAGAATGTTTCTGGTGTCTAGATTGCCTTGACTGCAGGCAGGACACAATGTTCTCCATAGAGTGAACAAAGTCCAGGGAAAGTAATGACCTTATGAAACTCCATTTTCCCCAACTCAGTGCCCATGAAGAAATTGAGAGCTTTTTGTGACCATCTTCCACCCCTCCCTGAGAATATAATGAGTCAGATTCTGCACCATGGGCTCTGCAGAATTTAAGAATGTGGTTTTATTGCTCCTGTGTCCTGCTCTAAATGGAAACCTTGTTTCGATTGTTCTCTTCATGATTTTGGGCTCAACAGCATATTCCCTGAGAGACAGCCAACTATTGGGGCTCATTGCCATATTTCTGCATTTAGACCCGTGTTTATGAAATGCTTATGATGAGGATCCTGTCAGAATAAAAGGTAACAGGACTCACAAAAAAAAGCCTAAGTTCTTACCTCCTCCCTCAAGAAGGCATCAGAACATATCAATGTGACCAAAGGGGCTTCAGATTTTCCTATGGACAAGGCAGTTTCAGAATGTTTCAATCTGAAAGTGAGAGCCACAAGAATTACACATCTAAATCACTGATCCTCAGATTTGATCCTTGTGACCAAAGGGGATTCAGAAATGTGCCCTCTAATGTAGATTGGGTTAGAACTTCAACTTCTGCCCCAGGAAGACACAAACACAATCCTTCTGCCCATGGAGGCTTCAAACCTTACAAGCCTGTCAAACTAAAGTTCTACAGATGCACACATCAAGGAGGGTTTGTGGGCCCTACTGTCTCTTATCATGCCATATTTACATCTTCTTATTACAGGCCAGCCTCATATTTTCCTACTCTGTGGCCCACATGATAACAGGAGTTTATAACTTTTCTTTCTCATAAAATGCCCGTTACACCTTTGATTTTCATTTTTGGCTATCTTAGGTGCACATTAAGGCACCAGATTGGTCCATCTGAGTATAAAAATGAAGATATTTTGCATCTCATTATTAATAAGTCACAGTTTCTACATAGAATATGACATACAATCTATTATTACCCACTGAGAATAGCATGTGCTTTTTATGACTAATATTGCTCTCGACCTATTAGTGGGTGAAATACCAATTCCCTGTCTTAGAGGTTCAGAGTGTTTCTTATTCAAATCTTCTGACTTCAACGTCTCTGTCCAAAAATAAAACAACCTAGGTGCCTAAAGTTCTAGAGCATTAGAACATCTACCAGTGCCCTAAATCCAGTGCATATGCCTTAACTTGATCAACAGAAATAAAGAAAATAAAGAAATAACATAATCAGAATGAGTTAGCTGAATTGGTTCAGAACCTAGCTGAGAATTGCCTCCTAGCATGTTGGAGATTGATCACACTGCTTCCTGCCCTGCAAAACATTGATATTCTAAATTCCCATGAAGATATTATCAGGAAAATGTTCAGGCTTCTCTAATTACTCAATGGACTCTTGATATACCATGCTTCCCACAAGAGTCATTGACCTTTCTGCATTCCCCAAAATAGCATAAGACTCTCTGTCTCTGAAAACAGAAAATTTTGTATTCAAAATTTCCTGTTTGTCTGTGGTTATACATAGGAAGTGGTTGCCTATGTACATGTGTTATAGAGTACATCCCCTTTTCTATTCTATCAGGTTTAGTGTGTTCAGACTGATATTGAGGTCTTGAATCCATATGGACTTGAGTTTTGTGCATGGTGATAGATATAGATCAATTTTCATTCTTCTACAGATTGACATCCAGTTTTGCTAGCACAATTTGTTGAACTTGCTTGCTTTCCATTGTATACTTTTAGCTCCTTTATCAAAAATCAGGTGTTCATAGGTTTGTGGGTTAAAGTCCGCGTCTTCTATTTAATTCCATTGGTCGGCTTCTCTGTTTTTATGACAATACCAAGCTGTTTTCAATACTGAAGCTCTGTAATAGAGTTTGAAGTCAGGGATGGCAATGCCTCCAGAGGATCCTTTATTGTATAAGATTGTTTTGGCTATCCTGTTCTTTTTCCACATAAAGTTGGTTATTTTCTTCTCAAGGTCTATGAAGAATTTTGATGAGATTTTGATGGGGATTGCATTGAATCTATAGATTGCTTTTGGTATAACTGCCATTTTTACTATATTGATCCTCCCAATCCAAGAGCAAGGGAGACCCTTCCATTTTTTGGTATCCTCTTCAATTTCTTTCTCAAAGCCTTAAAGTTCTTGTCAAATAGATATTTCACTTCCTTGGTTAGAGTTACCCCAAGATATTTTATGCAATTTGTGGCTATCGTGAACATTGATGCTTCTCTAATTTCACTCTCTGTTTACTTATTGTTATTGTATTATGAGGCAAATGAGTTTTTGGAGTTGATCTTGTATCCTACAACATTACTAAAGATGATTATCAGCTGTAGGAGTGCTTTGGTAGAGCTTTTGGGGTCGCTTATGTATACTATCATATCATCTGCAAATAACAAAAATTTAGCTTCTTCTTTTCCAATATGAATCCCTTTATTCTACTTATGTTGTCTTATTGCTTTTGCTAGAACTTCAAGCACTTTATTGAAGAGGTATGGAGAGAGTGGACAGCCTTGCCGAGTTCCTGATTTTAGTGGGATGGCTTTGAGTTTTTCTCCATTTAATTTAATGTTGGCTGTCAGCTTGATATAAGTGTCTTTTATTATATTTATGTATGACCCTAAATATCCCTAATCTCTCCAAGACCATTATCATAAAGGGGTGTTGAATTTTGTCAAATGTTTTTTCAGCATCTAATTAAATGATCATATGTTTTTTCTTTTAGTTTATTTATATGATTGATTGCATTGATAGATTTGCATATGTTGAACCAGACCTGTATCTCTGGGATGAAGCCTACTTGATCATAAAGGATATTTTTTTAATGTGTTCTTGGTTTGCCAGTATTTTATTGAGAATTTTTACATCGAAGTTCATGGGTGAGATTGGCCTGTAATTCTCTTTCTTGGTTAAGTCTTTGTGAGGTTTTGGTATCAGGGTCACTGTAGCTCCATAAAAGGAATTTGGCAATGACCTTTCTGTTTCTGTCTTGTGAAATTCATTAAGGAGTTTAGGTATTAGCTCTTCTTTGAAATTCTGCTAGAATTCCGCATTGAAACCGTCTGGTCCTGGGCTTTTTTTGCTAGGGAGGTTTTTGATAACAGCTTCTAATTCTTCGCGACTGACAGGTCTATTTAGATTGTTCACCTTGTCTTGGTTTAACTTTTGTATATGGTACTTATCTAAAAGAAATGTACATTTCTTTAGAATTTTCCAGTTTTGTGGCATACAGGCTTTTGAAGTAAGATCTCATGATTCTCTCTTTATTTCTGATCTTATTAATTTGTGTGTTCTCTCTCTGTAGTTTAGTTAGTTTGGATAGGGGTTTGTTGATCATGTTGATTTTCTCCAAGAACCAACTCTTTGTTTCATTGATTCTTTGGATTGCTTTATGTCTTTCTATTTTGTTCATTTCATCCCTCAGTTTGACTATTTCCTGTCTTCTACTCCTCCTGGGTGTGTCTGCTTCTTTTTTTCTAGATATTTCAGGTGGGCTGTTAAGTCTCCAATGTATGCTTTCTCCATTTTCTTTAAGTGGGCAATTAGTGCTATGAACTTTCCTCTTAGCTCTGCTTTCATCATGTCCTATAGGTTTGAGTATGTTGTCTCTTTATTTTCCTTCAAGTCAAGGAAGATTTTTAATTTCTTAATTTTTTCCTTGACCCAGGTGTGGTTCAGTAGTTGACTGTTAAGTTTCCATGTGTTTTTTTGGCTTCCTGTGGGTAGCATTGTTGTTGTCTTCAAACTTTAATCCATGGTGATCTGATAAGACACATGTGGACACTGATTTTTTTTTTGTATCTGTGGAGGTTTCCATTGTTACCGAGTATATGGTCAATTTTTGAAAAGGTTCCATGAGCTGCAGAGAAGAAGGTATATTCTTTCCTATTTGGGTTGAGTGTTCTATAGATGTTGGTTAAGTCCATTTGCTTCACTACCTCCAATAATTCTCTACTAGGTTTCTGTCTGATTGACCTGTCCATTGGCGAGAGAGGTGTGTTGAGTTCTCCTACTACTAGTGCATGTGGTTTGGTGTGTGCCTTGAGTTCTATTAATATTTCTTTTACATATGTGGGTGCTTTTATATTAGGGGCAAAGATATTCTGAATTGAGACTTCATCCTGATGAATTGTTCCTCGTATGTGTATAAAATGTCCATCTCAATATCTTCTGATTGATTATAGTTTGAAGTCAGTTTTGTTAGAAATTAGTATGGCCACACCTGCTTGTTTCGTAGGCCCATTTGCTTGAAAATCCTTTTCCCAACCCTTTATTCTGAGTACATGTATTTGTGGTTGAGATGTTTTTCTTGTAAACAGCAGAATGTTGGATCCTGTTTTCACATCCAATCTCTTAGCTTGTTCCTCTTTATAGGTGAGTTGAGTCCATTCATATTAAGTGATATTAATGATCAGTGGTTGTTTATTCCAGTTATTTTTATTGTTTTTGGTAGAGGAGTTTGTGTTCTCCCTTCTTTGAGTTGTGCTGGTGAAGGGTCGCTAGGTGCCTGAGTGACTGTAGGCAGTTTGGCAATGTTGGATTCCTTGGGTTGTAATTTTCCTTCTATTACTTTCTGTAAGGGTGGATTTGTGACTATGTATTCTTTGAATTTGTTCTCCTGGAAGTTTTCTTTTCTCCATTGTTAGTGAATGATAGCTTGGCTGGGTATAGTAGTTTGGGCTTGCATCCATGGTCTCATATTTTCTGCAGTACCTTTATCCAGGACATTCTGGCTTTCATGGTCTCCATAGAGAAGTCAGAGTAAGTCTGAGTGTTTACCTTTATAAGTTACTTGACCTTTTTCCTTTGCAGTTCTTAATATTCTTTCTTTAATCTGTATGTTTTGTGTTTTGATTATTATATGGTGAGGGGATTTTTTTTGGTCCAGTTTATTTGGTGTTCTGTATGCTTCTTGAACCTAACCTTCAAAGGGATATCTTCCTTTAAGTTGGGAAAGTTTTCTTCTATAATTTTATTAAATATATTTTCTGTACCATTGAGCTGTACTTCTTCTCCTTCTTCTACCCCAATTATTCTTAGGTTTGGTCTTTTTATTGTGTCCCAGATTTCCTGAAAGTTTTGTGATGAGAATTTGTTGGTTTTGCTGTTTTCTTTAATCAGTGTGTTTATTTTCTCTAAGGTGTTTTCAGTGTCTGAGATTCTTTCTTCCATCTCTTGTAATCTGTTGGTAGTACTTGTCTCTGGAGTTCCTGTTTGTTTACCCAGAATTTCCATCTCCATCCTTCCCTCAGTTTGTGTTTTCTTCATTACTTCCATTTCATTCTTCAAGTCTTGAACCACTTCCCTTATCTGTTTCATTGCTTTTTCTTGTTTTTCTTGGTTTTCTTGGGTATCTTTGAGCAATTTATTAATTTCCTCTACCTTTTTTGTTTGTAATCTCTAATTGTTTATGGCAGTTTTTCACCTCCTGTTTAAGGTCTTCTATTATTTTCATATAATTCATTTTTGGGTCGATTTCTTCTAATTCTTCTGGTGTAGGGTTTACAATTCTTATTTTGGGATCCTTGGATACTGGTGGTGACATGTTGCCTTTCAGGTTGTTGGAGGAATTTTTGCATTGGTGCCTTCCCATCTCTTCCTTCAAATGGAGCCAGGAGAGGACTGGTATCTTGGTCCAGTCTTTGCTGTGACTGACTCTCTGGGTGTATCTCTTCAGTGTAGAAGTAGGACCCGTCCCGTCCAGTTGGAACGCCTCAGCATACAGCAGGGCAGGCTTGAGGGGGTACTAGGGGGCTGAGTCTTGCATAAGAGGGACAGATCTGCAGAAGGAGCTGAGGGAGGGTAGTTTGTGCTCTCTTCTGGGACAATCAGTCCCTGGATAGCACACACTCACCCATCCTGATGGAACTCCTCAGCACCTAACAGGATGTAGTTCCTTGTCCCAGGCTGCCGCCAAACTCACTCAGCCCAAGATGGTTCTCCCGGTGCCTAGATATGCTCTCCTTGCTGGTTGGTCTTCTCGTAAACCAAGCGCCTACCCTGCTTGCTGCAGGCAGGGTATTGAGACAAAGGAGTTCCCGCCCGCCTGGGTGCCCTTAGGATGCAAACCCAGCACCCAGACAGGCTGAGCTGGGTGCTGTTATTTGCCCAAAGACAGCAGGGTGGGAGAAGTGGGGAGGGTCCTTGGTTCACGCTCAGTGAGGTAGGAAGAGAGAGGCAGTATGCAGGGGTACAGGCCCTGCCAGATGTAGTTCCTTGTCCCGGGCTGCCGCTGCAGGTCAGAAACTCACTCACCCTGAGATGGTTCTCCTGGTGCCTAGATCCGCTCTCCTTGCTTGCTGCTTGGGTGTCTCGTAAACAAAGTGCCGACCCTGCTTGCTGCAGGCAGACTATTGATAAAAGGAGTTCCTGCCTGCCCAGGTGCCCTTCGGATGCAAACCCAGCACCCAGACAGGCTGTGCTGGATGATGTTATTTGCCCAAAGATGGCAGGAAAGGAGAAGTGGGGAGGGTCCTGGATGCACGCTGATTAAGGTAGGAAGTGAGAGGCAGTATGCAGGGGTACAGGCCCACAGTATAGAATCTTAAGGGTAAAAATTTAGATAGTCTTTCATCCATGTATTATCATACACAAAAAGCTACCCTGGTGAAGATGCCATATGATCACATGTGCAATTTTCAGGAGCATAATGCGAACTTATGATCTTAGATAGGTTATGGCTTCAAAACATTCACAAAAGGGCAAGGAAGAAACCAGTCTATTGAGGAAACCAAGCCTCAAATAGTGTAGGAGGAGAGGGTCGTTTGTTTGATTTACCTCACAGAACCAAAATAATCACAGAGAAAATATTAATTAAATAATTAGCTCTAGATTCTTATTGGCTAACTCATATATTAGTTAACCCACTTCTATTAATCTGTATATCATCACATGACAGTGGCTTACCAGATAAGATTCTCTGCCTCTATCTTCAGTAGTATAATGGAGCCACTCTATGACTCCACCTGTCTTTTTTCCCAGCATTTAGTTTACTTTTCTCCACCTAGCTATGTTCTTCTACAGCTATACTGTAGGTCCAAAGCATTTTCTTTATTCTCTAATGAAAGCAACACATAAACAAAAGGACCTGTTACACCTAAATATTTTGAAGAAATCACAGTATTATTATTTCCTGTAGTAAACATAGGATGTCCTAGCTATTATTATGAGGAAATAAAGATGGGATAATGGGGGAAGCCTCCAAAAGACATAATAATGTAAGGTTACTAAAGTTATAAGAACATATTATCCAGCAATCATAAAAAGGATTGATCTACTTTTCACAACAAAGTATTTCCCATTTTATTCATTTGTTTTTCTTTCAATTATTTTGCATAACATGTACAGTTTTTCATGCCTTCTCACATTTCATTTCATCCAATAACATCCTGCCTACTCCCTATGCATTTTCCTACTTTCAGGAAGTGCAAGGCATAATATGGATGCCAATAAGGTAGACATACCTAGTTGAGCTTAAGACCAAGATCAGATTGTAATCCCACTGATAAGGCACCCACAAACAATGTTTACCAAGATATTGAATTGCAGAGGGCCTTATTTTATCAACTATCTCTTCTTCTGTTACAACAGAAAAAAAAACTGTTGGGTCAAGATATATGGAACAGGATTTTAGAAAAATTACAAAACAAGATCCTCCTTAGACCTCATAATTTGTCCTCAAGAATAAAGAGTTGTTTTTGGCAACAATGTTGTTCCCAAGACTCAGCACATTAAGAAGGAAGAACAATATAATTTCAGCCAAAGAGAGAGTGGACTTCTCAAAGAAGCTTACCAGTGTTCTCAGTAGTAATCATGTTGCATCTCTAGACTCATGACTTAGTAAGGGAAAGAGATCTTGTTGGGATATAAAAAGCATTACTAAGGGTAAAAGCAAATTACTTAGAATTAGAGAAAACTGTAATGTCTAGTTTTATTTGGCATTGAACATAGAACATCGGTGTCATTTTATATTCTGTATATGTGGTTGTGAGTGTGTGTTTGTAAAAAACAGAGAGTGAGAAAGGAAGAGATATAAAGAGAGAGAGAGAGAGAGAGAGAGAGAGAGAGACTTAAGTGATTGCTTTGTAGTCTGTTATTTTAGGTGTGTATTTTTCTGCTTTCAGTTTGTTACTGTGATTTTATATTGGAATAATTAATTCACTTACTTATCCATTTAGTTTAATCTTGCCAATGAGGTTAGTTCTCCTAAAAAAGAGCAAATTTTGCACTGTCTTGTTTGAGTATCAAGTAGATGAATAAGTGTGTGTGACACAAGAGGAGTGTGGTCTTCATCCCTGATATATGAGATGCAATGGATTCTCCTAACACTGACTTTTGGGATAATGAATTCAAGGCTATTTTTCATTTTCTATAATTTTCAATGCAACTAGATTTATCTTGAAGTCTTTAATCAACGTTGTCTTTAATTTTTCACAGGATCATAGATAAGAATACATTTGCCTTTCTCTACCAGAGAACATCTATTAAAGCCAGCACAATTAATTGAAGATGCATTCATTTATTCATTGAACAACTTTAGCTTCTTGGTCAAAATCACATGCTCATAAAAATGTGGATTGGTATCGGAATCTTCAATTCATTGATCCACAATTGTATTTTTTAATGCAAATACATAATTATTTTTATTATAAAGCTCTATAATAGAGTTTGAATTAACAGATTATGATTCATCCAGAATTTTCTTTATTTTACATAAATGTTTAAGCTACCTTGAGTTTTTTTCTGTGTTAAACTAAATATTGTTTTTTAATATTTGTGAAGAATTTCATGGAATATTTGATAAAGATTGATTTGAATCTGTAGATTTCTTTTGGTAAGATCACCATTTTTCAATTTAGGTTTTTTATTGAGAAAAGGAAAAAAAATCCCGCCTCCTCGCAGCCTCTCATTTCCCTCCCCTCCTCCCACCCTTCTCTGCCTCCCCCCACTCCTCTCCCCTCCCTCTCCTGTCCAAAGAACAATCAGGGTTTCCTGCCCTAAGGAAAGTCCAAGGTCAACCCCCCTCTGTCCATGTCTAGGAAGGTGAACATCCAAACAGTCTAGGCTCCCACAAAGGCAGAACATGAAGTAGGATCAAAACCCCGTGCCATTGTCCTTGGCTTCTCATCAGCCCTCATTGTTCTCCATGTTCAGAGAGTCCGATTTTATCCCATGCTTTTTCAGTCACAGTCTTTCTGGCCTTGGTGAGCTTCTACTAGATCAGCTCCACTGTCTCCACGTGTGGGAGCACACCTCGTGGTCCCGACTTCCTTGCTCATGTTCTCCCTCCTTCCGTTCTTCATTGGGACCTTGAGAGCTCAGTTCAATGCTCCAGTGTGGGTCTCTGTCTCTATCTCCATCCATCACCAGATGAAGTTTCTATGGTGATATGCAAGATATTCGTCAGTATTGCTATAGGTTAGGGTCATTTCAGGTTCTCTATCCTCAGCTGCCCAAGGAACTAACTGGGGACATTGCCTTGGACTCCTGGGAGCCACTCTAGGTTCAAGTCTCTTGCCAACCCTAAGGTGGCTCCCTTAACTAAGAATTGTGCTTCCCTTGCTCCCCTATCCAACCTTCCTTTATCACAATCATCCTGTTTCCCCAAGTTCCCCCAGTCCTCCCCTTCTCACTTATATCTCTCCATCCCCACTCATCGCCATCCCACCCCACCTCCAAGATCCCAATTTTCTCCCTGGCTAATTTGTCCACCTCCCATAGCCAAGGGGATAATTATATGTTTTTCATTGGGTTCATCTTCTTATTTAGGTTCTTTAGGTTCACCAGTTATAGACTCCGTGAACTTTGCTTATGGCTAGAAACCAATTAAGAGTGAGTACATCCCATGTTCATCTCTTTGGGTCTGGGTTACCTCACTCAGGATAGTGTTTTCTATTTCCATCCATTTGCATGCAAAATTCGAGAAGTCATTGTTTTTTACCACGGCCTAGTACTCTTCATCCATTCTTCCATTGAAGGGCATCTAGGTTGTTTCCGAGGTTCTGGCTATTACAGATAGTACTGCTATGAACATAGTTGAACAAATACTTTTGTCATATGATAGGGCATCTCTTTGGTATATTCCCAAGAGTGGTATTGCTGGGTTCAGGAGTAGATTGACCGCCAATTTCCTGAGAAAAACGAAACACTGATTTCCATAGTGGTTGCATGAGGGTGCATTCTTACCAGCAATGGATGAGGGTCGTCTTCCTCCACAGCCTCTCCAGCAAAGGCTATCATTGGTGTTTTTGATTTTAGCCATTCTGACAGGTATGAGATGATATCTCAAAGTTGTTTTGATTTGCGTTTCCCCTGATCGCTAAGGAGGTTGAGCAGGACCTTAAGTGTCTTTTGGCCATTTGAACTTCTTCTGTTGAGAATTCTCTGTTCAGTTCAGTTCAGTTTTTTAATTGGGTAAATTAGCATTTTAAAGTCTAGTTTCTTGAGTTCTCTATATACTTTGGATATCAGACCATTGTCTGTTGCATGGTTGGTGAAGATCTTCTCCCAGTCAGTAGGTTGTCTCTTTTTCCTAGTGACAGTGTCCTTTGCTTTACAGAAGCTTCTCAGTTTCAGTATGTCCCATTTATTCAATGTTGCCCTTAATGTATGTGCCGCTGGGGTTATACATAGGGAGCGATCTTCTGTGCCCATCTGTTGTAGGGTAATTCCAACTTTCTCTTCCAGGTACAGTGTGTTTGGACTGATATTGAGGTCTTTGATCCATTGTGACTTAAGTTTTGTGCATGGTAATAGAGATGGGTCTATTTTCATTCTTCTACAGGTTGACATCCAGTTGTGCTAGCACCATTTGTTGAAAAGGATTTCTTTCTTCCATTGTATACTTTTAGCTCCTTTATCAAAAATGTGGTGAACTTATTTGTGGGTCAAAATTCGGGTCTTCTATGTGATTTCATTGTTCTACTTCTCTGTTTTTATGCCAGTACCACACTGTTTTCATTACTGTAGCTCTGTAATATAGTTTGAAGTCAGGGATGGTAATGCCTCCAGAAAATCCTTTATTGTATAGGATTGTTTTGGCTATCCTGGGTTTTTTTTGTTTTTTGATATAAAATTGATTATTGTAATCCCACGATCTATGAAGAGTTTTGATAGGACCTTGATGGAAATTGCATTGAATCTATAAATTGCCTTTCGTAGAATTGCCATTTTATGTTGATCCTCCCAATCCAGGAGCAAGGGAGGTCCTTCCATTTTCTGGTATCCTCTTAAATTTTTTCTTCAATGCCTTCAACTTCTTGTCAAATAGATCTTTCACTTCCTTGGTTAGAGTTACACCAAGATATTTTATACTGTTTGTGGCTATCGTGAAAGGTGATGCTTCTCTGATTTTCCTCTCTTCTTCCATATCCTTTGTGTATAAGAGGACAAGTGATTTTTTTGGAGTTGATCTTGTATCCTGCCACATTACTAAAGGTGTTTATCAGCTGTAAAATTTCTATGGTGGAATTTTGGGGGTCACTTATGTTATCATCTGCAAATAACAAAAGCTTAACATCATCCTTTCCAATTCGAATCCCTTTGATCCCCTTATGTTGTTTCATTGCTATTGCTAGAACTTCAAGCACTATATTGAAGAGGTATGGGGAGAGTGGACAGCCTTGGCGTGTTCCTGAGTTTATTGGGATGGCTTTGAGTATCTCTCCTTTTACTTTGATGTTAGCTGTAGGTTTGCTGTATATAGCTTTTTATTATATTTAGGTATGATACTTCTATCTATAAACTCTTCAAGACTTTTATCATAAAGGGATGTTGAATTTTGTCAAATGCTTTTTCAGCATCTAATGAAAGGATCATAGGTTTTTTTTTCTTTCAGTTTTTTTTTATGTGATGGATTACATTGATAGATTTTTATATGCTAAACCAGCCCTGCATCTCTGGGATGAAGCCTAATTGATCACAATGGATAATTTTTCTAACGTGTTCTTGGATTCGGTTTCCCAGTATTTTTTTTGAAGATTTTTTGCGTCGATGGTCATGAGTGAGATTGGCCTGTAATTCTCTTTCCTGGTACAGTCTTTGTGTGGTTTTGGTATCAGAGTAACTGTAGCTTCATAAAAGGAATTTGGTAATGACTCTTCTGTTTCTATATTGTGAAATACATTAAGGATTATAGGTACTAGGTCTTCTTGGACGTTCTGGTAGAACTGTGCATTGAAACCTTCTGGTCCTGAGCTCTTTTTGGTAGGGAGATTTTTGATAACAGCTTCTAATTCTTCGCGAGTAATAGGTCTATTTAGATTGTTCACCTGGTCCTGGTTTAACTTTGGTATATGGTATTTACCTATAAAAGTGCCCATTTCTTTTACATTTTCCAGTTTTGTGGCATACAGGCTTTTGTAGTAAGCTCTAATGATTCTCTGAATTTCCTCTGTGTCTGTGGTTATGTCCACTTTTCATCTCTGATCTTATTAATTTGCATATTCTCTCTCTGCTGTTTTATTAGTTTGGATAGGGGCTTATCAATCTTGTTGATTTTTTTCCAGGAACCAGCTTTTTGTTTCATTGATTCTTTGGATTGTTTTTTGTTTCTATTTTGTTGATTTCTGCCCTCAGTTTGAATATTTCCAGACTTCAACTCCTCTCAGGTGAGTCTGCTTCTTCTTTTTCAAGAGCTTTGAGGTGGTCTGTTAGGTCTTCAATGTGTGCTTTCATTGTTTTCTTTAAGTGGGCACTTAGTGATATGAACTTTCCTCTTAGTACTGCTTTCATAGTCTGCCATAAGTTTGAGTAGGTTGTTTCCTTATTTTCATTGAATTCATGAAAGACTTTAATTTCTTTCTTTATTTCTTCTTTGATCCAGGTATGGTTCAGTAGTTGACTGTTCAGTTTCCATGAGTTTATAGGCTTTCTGAGGGTAGCAATGTTCTTGAATTCTAACTTTAGTCCATGGTGATCTGATAAGACAGAGGTGGTTATGGATTTTTTTTGTAACTGTCAAAGTTCGCTTTGTTACCGAGGATGTGGTCAATTTCGAGAAGGTTCCATGAGCTGCAGAGAAGAAGGTATATTCTTTCCTATTTGGGTGGAATGTTCTATAGATGTCTGTTAAGTCCATTTGATTCAATACCTCCATTAATTCTCTTATTTCTCTGTTAGGTTTCTGTCTGATTGACCTGTCCATTGGTGAAAGAGGAGTGTTGAAATCTCCTACTATTTGTGTGTGCAGTTTGATGGCAGCCTTGAGTTTTAATAATGTTTCTTTTACATATGTGGGTGCTTTTATATTAGGGGCATAGATATTCATTATTGAGACTTCATCCTGATCAATTGTTCCTGTTATGAGAATAAAATGTCCCTCTCCATCTCTTCTGATTGATTTAAGTTTGAAGTCAACTTTGTTAGAAATTAGTATGGGCACACCTGCTTGTTTCTTAGGTCCATTTTCTTGATAAACCATTTCCCATCGTTTTACTCTAAGTAGGTGCCTGTCTTTGTGGCTGAGGTGTGTTTCTTGTAAACAGCAGAATGTTGAATCCTGTTTGCGTACCCAATCTCTTAGCCTGTGCCTTTTTATAGGTGAGTTGAGTCCATTGACATTAAGGGATATTAATGACCAGTGGTTGTTAACTCCGGTCACTTTTTTAGTCACAGAGTTTGTGTGTTTGCCTTCTTTTAGTTGCGCTGGTGAAGGGTGTCTAGATATTTGAGTTATTGTGGTCATTGTTGGACTCCTTGTTTTGTGATTTTCCTTCTATTACTTTCTGTAAGGTGGGATTTGTGGCTATGTATTGTTTAAATTTGTTTTTATTCTGGAAAATTTTGTTTTCTCCATTTATAGTGGACGAAAGCTTGGCTGGGTATAGTAGTCTGGGCTTGCATCCATGTTCTCTTAGCTTCTGCAGAACATCTATTTAGGACCTTCTGGCTTTCATGGTTTCCATAGAGTAGTCAGGTGTAAGTCTGATAGGTTTACTTTTATAAGTAACTTGACCTTTTTCCTTTGCAGCGCTTAATATTCTTTCTTTATTCTGTACGTTTTGTGTTCTGATTATTGTATGCCGAGGAGATTTTTTTTTTTGGTCCAGTCTATTCGGTGTTCTGTATGCTTCTTGAACCTTCAGAGGAATATCTTTCTTTTGATGTATTGACACAGGACATCTCAATGGTTCAGAAAATATATCCTACCTTGGAAAGATGGAAATAGAAAGATGTAAGAAGAGTCCTGAGATTTGACTCTATCTTTGATAGATAGAAAAACATTCCCGCAAAAAATGTAAAACTTGTGAGCCTAGAGCTGGTATGGGGACAAAGGGATAGTACATTATTAGAGTACAACTGACAATGGAGAGATTAGAGTACATATTTTCAAGAATGAGTATAGCTCCTCCTGGGATACTGAGAATCTTTCTCATTTATCAGAAAATTCACTAGATGCCAGAATTAAGTGACTGTGAGGACATTTCTGTAAATCTAGCATTGTAAACTATAGGCCCAAGAAGACAAGAATTGTGAGTTTGAGCTTTTCTTTAGATTTATAGTGCTTGACTCTAAAATAATCAAATGCTCAATGAGGCACAGTGATGTGGTGGGAACATATGTGGTGGTTATAGAACTGTAATTTATGCATTATAGACTAAACTTGTAAGACACTTCGAAAGGGCAGGTTTTGCAGTAATTCATTTGGTTTCACAGTCATATAAACCGAAATTTGGAAAATGGAAATCAGAGTGTATATGTTTTAATAGCCTGTGTTATAATGGTTTGAAAGAAATAGGAGTAAGAGAAAAGGAAATGGTGAGAGTGAGAAGGGAGAAGAAGGACATGAGGAAGAAAACTGGGGAAAAGAGAGAAGATGGGGCAGGGATAAAAGGTAGAAAGGAAAGAAATGGAGTTGTAAAAGGACAAGAGACAGGATACTGTCAACATGACTGACTTTGTGTAAGGCAGTTCTTTTGGCATACATTCTTGTAATATCAGTACAAGGAATATTTGGGTAGGCAGGAATAAGAAAGAAAGAAGTGAAATAACCAGGAAAAGGGCATAATTAGAAGGTGGAATGTGTAATATGATAGTGAATCTACGGTTTTGTTTTTGCTTTGTTTTGAGATTGGGTTTGCCTGTGTATTCCCTGGCTTTGCTGGATCTCAATTTATTTACAGGGATGGACTCGAACATGGAAATTAGTGTGCATCTTCATATCATGTGCTGGCAGTTAAAATCTGTGTCACTTTTTCAAGGCACAGAAACACTCTTCAAATAAAAATAGAAGTTTGCATGTCATTGTTAGATGGTTGGTATTATACAGACTTAATTAAAAATTCTCTGTACTAGGAGATGGAGAGTATGGATGAATATTTTATGTTTGGAAAAAATAATAAGACTCATTTTAAAAATATTAATATCCAATCTGTGGTTTAATATTTATTCCTGACTCTGTAGCCCATTAGCTCATGCTTTTGTTAACTAATTCTTACATCTTAAAATTTCCCATTTCCAGTCTTTTATATTTTACCATGATGCATGTGATTTGTCACCTAACATCTTGCTTTTTAAAGGGATATGTATCTTTGCATATCTAGAAGAAATAACTAGAATGACTAAAATTTGGACTAGTATAGATAGACTATATTAACCTTCATCATACTTTTTCATTTGAACAGTATCACTTAAAAGACATATATGAAGAGAGATAAAAATGAAAAACTGATCATTTCCTGGATACCTCTGAGGCATTTTATTTCCTTGTTCAGAGTTTTAATTCTCCATAAAGTTGGCATCTAACCACAACAGTCTTTGAAAGGCATTTTCACAGATCATATTCAATGAGATTAAATACACATGACTTGGAGAAAATCTTAAGATGAAAGAATTTGGCTGTAGCCTAATTTGTTCAATCATTTCTTACCTATGCTGATATAAAATCTGTATAGGATACTTATACATAATATAGAAACCTCCAAGGAAAAGAGTACATCTCAGTTGTTCCTTGTTGTTTCATTTCTTGATATGAGCAGTGAGATTCCTACTTGGGTTGCCAGGTAACAGTTATGATCCTAGTGTTTGTGATAATCTAATACATCTTCATATTCTAAAAGAAATATTACTCACTGTTGACAACAATTTATATGATAATTTAATTTTTTCTAAAGACAAAATTGGTTTGTCATAAATCTTTATATTTTTACACCCATGAGTACCAACTACATCTCTGGAGTAAAGTGCACTTGAAAAAATGAATTCATTACTATGGCATTATAATAGATTGATGAAAATTTAGTTGCACTTCATTTACCTGATATGCCTTTTTCTATCCAAAAGCAGACAACACCACCCCCTCTTCCTAACCCTTACTCAGTATACTTTCAGTCAAACAGATACAGAGATCATTAATACCATTGTTTCAGTCTTTTCTGTCTTCTCACCAACAGCAGCCTATGGATTTCAAATGTGTTGTATGTTTCTGTGTACACAATTGCTAGTTAATAGTATAATCTACTCTCAAGGAAAGTAGACAACTCTGTTGACAAGAGTAGGTATTTTTTCTAAGTGATCTATGTATTATAACCTGTGAAATTCTGGAATCCTTGTTAGTATTTTGTCTCTAAATGGCATCTACTGTCGGCCTGTCTTTATTCTTTCCTAGCAGTAGATATGGAGATCTACATTTTCTACTCACAAGAGTCACTCTGTAATGTATCTGGGAATGTTCCACGCTTGATTTCTTGTTACCAAAGAAATAACAATAAATGATCTCTAGTTCATTTATGGTATTTTCCAAACAGACATGTCACACATAGCATTAAGGTTTATGCTATACATTATTCGACTTGTAATTCCTGTATGCTTTCACAAGGAATTCTGGAATTTTATGAAATGTGATGATTAGAAGATTTTATGAATTTTGACTTTGATATGTCTCCAGATGGTTTTGAACAAATAGAAGGAAATGTGACTAAATCAAAAGTTACTCAGTTATTTCATGATGAATGTTTATTACTCAGTCTACACAGGCAATGGAACCTGGAATAAGAAATCATTTTTTTGTTTCACTGTGTTTAAATACACGTAGTTCAAAGCATGAATATTTCTGATTCTGCTAATAATTATTATGATTATAGAACATAATCTTTGTTCTTTTATGCCATCTAATGTCAAAATTATTTGCCTAATATTCATAACTATCTACAGGGATCATAGACTAACTATTACTATTTTGGATGTTGTTTGTATGAAAAAAATTGTTTGCAATGCATTTGGACCATGATGACCATTTTAAGTGCTCTTATGGATGGCAATTTAAAATGAAAAAAAAAATTAGAAATGAGGAAATAATTGAACTAGCAAACAGAACAGAAAAAAGAAAAATATAAAAACAAATTTAAAAATAAAAACATATTTGATCAAACAAAAGATAAAGTTTGAAAAGTAGCTAGGAATGCATGTGCACAGATAAAAAACAAGGTAATGAGCACACAATTCCATAAGGGCAGAGAATTAAGAATGTAAAAGTTTTTCACTCAGTTATGTATACACATATACATCCAAATACATAAAAAACCTTTTAAACTTTTGTTAATGTCTATATAATTTTACAAATATATGTAAGTATAAATTGGATTGGAAAAACATGACTGATGAAAGAGGTGGAGGAAAGTGTACTATAGGAATTTAGAAAATTATGTTGGTATATTGAGTTTTAATTGTATTATTCTTTTATCTAAAGAAAAATATATTGTCCTAAGTAGCAATTGAAAGATTTGGACCCAACTTACCTCCATATCCAGCATTAGGACTTTTGAGTAACTTTTCTTTTGGATATATATTTATCCAAAAGATACTCAATTATACTACAAATTCATTTGTTCAACTATGCTCATAGCTTCATTATTTTTAGCCAGAACCTCAAAAAAAAGCCTAGACACTCCCCAACCAAGGAATGGATAAAGAAGATGTGGCACATTTACACATTAGAATAGTTCTCAGTTTAAAAATAATGACATCTTGAATTTTGCATGCCAATGTGTGCAATTAAAAATTACAATCCTGAGTGAGGCAACCCAGACCAAAAAATATGAAAATGGTATGTACTCACCCATAAGTGGACACTAGTAGTTATCAAAGAATATTGAGCCTATATTTCATGTTCGTAGAGAAGCCACATAATAATGTAAACCCTAAGAAAAATATATATTGCACCATGTGGAAAATCAAATCATACAAGGTTGCCTGCAATATTAAAGTTTAAGGAGAAGAGAGTGTAGAAGGGGAAGAGAAATGATGAATGGGAGAGTTGGGGAGAACTTTAGGAAATGTGATAGTCAAGATGGAGGAATGCCAGATATGAGAGCAAAAAAAAAGATAACTTAGTTGAGGGAGCCATTATAGGGTCAGCAAGAAGCCTGAGCCAGGCGATGGTTGTGCATGCCTTTAATCCCAGCACTCGGGAGGCAGAGGCTGGCAGAGATCAGCCTGGTATACAGACTAAAGAGCTAGTTCCAGGACAGGCTCCAAAGCCACAGAGAAACCCTGTCTCGAAAAAACAAAAAAAACAAAACAAAACAAAACAAAAAAGCAAGAAGCCTGTTCCGAGATAAATTCTCATTAATCCACAAGGATGATCCCAGCTGATACCCTAAGCAAGAGAAAAGATGGTGCCCAAACTGGACTTGCCCTGTACTGAGACTGATGAGTATCTTAAATATCTCCATAGAACCTTTATCCAACAACTGATGGAACTAAAGGTAGAGATCTGAATCAGAACACTGGACTGAGCTCTCAAAATACAGTTGAAGATCTGGAGAAATGAGAATATGAGCAAAGAATTCACTACCATGATGGATACACTCAGTGAACCACTACCTGAGCTAATAGTAGTTCAAAAGCCCCAGGTGCACTGGAAATGAAAAGCACAGGACCAAACTAGTCACTTTGAATGTGGCTGATAATTGCACAGATAGGGTAAACTGAGGGGCCACAGGCAGTACCACAAGAATATATCCTTTCTGCAAATTATTGCTTTATAAGAAACTATTCTATTTGGATGAATACCTTGCTTAGCCTAGATATAGCAGGGAGGGACTTGCATCTTTTCCAAAGCAATGTGCCATACCCTCTCTGAGGACTGTGGAGGGTGGGATGTGGTGCTACACAAATTATTAGAAATGGGTTAATCACGATGTGAGACTTAGCCAATAAGAGGCTGAAACTAATGGGCCAAGCAGTGTTTAAAACAATACAATTTGTGTGTTGTTATATCAGAGCATAAGTTAGCCAAATGGCCAAGTGCCACACAGCAGGAACTCAGCCCACAGCTACATCTACAAATGGTTCCCAGACATGGATAAATGAATCCTCAGAAAGTCTGAGACAGCTTGGGAAAGAATAGATTAAAGCATGATTTCTTGGTAGCAGCAATTTCTCAGGTCTTCTCTGCTTGCTAGAGGCAAGCAACCACTCTCATTTAAGAGAGGCTTCCTGACTCAGCTTTAGCTGCAAAACATTGCAGCTCTCTTTAAGAGTCCGGCCAGAAAACACTTACATTGTGTTGATAAACAGCTAACTGCATGCTTTTCAGTTTTCAGCTGTAGCAGGAAAAAAGCTATGCCATTTTAAAATGCTGGCTTTCTGGGTCATCCTGCCAGGGCAAACTCTGACTCTTTCAGGCAGGCAGTCTGACTGAGTGTAGTCTGTGAGCAGAATGCTGCAGCTTGCATGTTGGCAGGGACTTGAAACACCACAGAGTTGTAGCAATAAAAATGGCTCCAGTGGTACCTCCATCACGAGGATGGAAAACTAAGTAATTGGCTGGATCCAGCCATCAAAACCATGTCTTCCACCCTCTCCTTAAAGACTCATGTAGTCATAAAAAAGAGAGATATATGGTAAAGAGAGATTCAAAGACAAGAAAACCCCTAAATGGTATACAGTGTGTTAAAAATATATGCAGGCAAAATGTTAAAGTTCTTTAAAAAAGAAAGAAAGAAAGAAAGAAAGAAAGAAAGAAAGAAAGAGAGTAGTTGCATGTGGTGGTATACACCTTTAATCCCAACACTTTTTAGGCCTTCAAGAAGCAGAGGTAGATTGACCTCTGTGACTTCAAGATGTGGTAGCACATACCTTTAATCCCAATGCCTGGAAGGCAGAGACCAGTGGATCTCTGTGAGTTCAAGGAAAGCCTGGTCTACCACCAAGTAATTCCAGGACAAACATATACAGAGAACCTGTCTGAAAAAAGTAAAAATATATGAAATAGAGTTACACAAACTCCCTGACCAGCAGGAAAGAACAGCCACCAGATGAGGATTCTTCCCAAATCACGTTTTACTGGAGCCTCTTGGTTGAAGGGAGATCAGGAAGTGAGGGGCACTGAGCTCTAAGCTGCAACTGCTGCAACTGCTTAATATTGGAACTAGGGGTACATGCAGGCTTCATATTGGTCAAAGTGTCTTAGCAACCTGCTCCAAGCTCCCTGATACGTCCAGCACACTGAGGACACTGAGCATGCCCGAGATGGTGGCCATCTTGTAATGGCGGCAGCACGTCCTGGCTCCCTACAGTTTCCCCTTCTTGTTTGTCTCAAAGCCAAGTCAAAGGTCTTATTCCTGATCAGGTCTTCACCACATGATGTGAGGGCCAATCAAGGGAGGCGTGCGTCTATGGTATTCCTTCTCCAGTGCTATGGAACAAGATCTATGGAGGTGCAAAGGCAATACCGGAATGCAAAGGACTAGTGTACCTTCCTCCGTGCAATGTACAGAACTTCTGTGAGGGTGCAAAGGCTACGTATCAGTCACTATTGACTCTTGAGGACAGATAACCAAACTTGGGGGGGACTCACCCTTCTCCAGGGCAGCCAGTGCCTGCAGCATTATCACCTTAACACGGGATGCCTGAGCCTGAAGGTGACAAATTAACCAAAGGCAAAGCACACAGCCTCCTATGCAGCATGCAAAAAACATTCCCACCCCCACCTAATCCTTAGACAGGGAGAAGGCAGAGGAGATCCAGGACTGCAGTCCCTCCGCCAGGCTGAGATCTACGCATGATGAGTTGATTAGAACCACTGCGCATCTTAGGTCCTCCAGGGTGGCATCAAAGTCCGCAGACCAATTTCAGGAATGGGGTTAGGGTAGACTGACAGAATCCCCCATCTATGCTCCGCTCGACTTAGGATCATCTTCCACAGGGTCAGCAGTATCAGCATCCTGAGGAGCGATGGAGTCATTTTCTTGATGGACTTCAACAGTTCTGGTAATGTGACTCGGGACCCAATGAGGCACTTCTCTCCTTGGGGGCAGGGAAGACCGGAAAAAGGACCTCTCTCCAATCGCCTCTGGAACTCCACTGTGGGATGTCTGCAACCACAACATCAGGTCCTGTAGTAATCGGAGCGGCGGGGCTGTGTCCCCGGCACCCAGCCACCTGCATGGTTGGCTTATGCCCTGAAATAATTACACAGAAACTGTATTCTTTTAAACACTGCCTGTCCCATTATTGGCTAGCTCTTCTCGGCTAACTCTCGCTACGTGGACTAGCCCATTTCTTATAAGGTGTGTAGCACCACAAGGTGTGCTTACTGGAGAGATTCTAGCCTCGCGTCTGTCTGGCGATGGGAAAATCATGACCACTCCTCACTCAGCTTCCTTCTCCCAGCATTCCATTCTGTTTAATCTGCCTAACTAAGGGTTGGGCTATCAATGGGCTTAGGCAGTTTCTTTATGATAAAAAATCACTCCCACATCATTTCTCCTTTTTCTGTTTAAATAAAAAAGAAGGCTTTCATATTAACATAGTAAAATTACATATAGAAAAACAGTTATCAAGCAAGAATTACAGTTACAATATTTATGTCTATTTTATCTTTTATCATAACTAAGGAAAACTATAACTATAACTAACCATTCTTCAACTCCATCAAAGACTCCAGAAGGATATAATATTACCTAAGCAAACAAGAAATCAAAAGCTCCAGAAATGACAGAGACATCTCATTGCCTGGACAGTCACCCAAAGTTCCTCTGTACCATTGGGGCATCCATCTTCAGCCTACAGGCCCATGGTTTCCAGCAGACAGTTCCATGTAGCAGGAAATTTCAAAGACAGTTCAGTCACTTTCTGCTGTGTCCTGCAGAATGTCTCTTAGACTCTTTCTTAGAACCCCAAAGGTCATCTAATCTTTAGGCAAGTTCAGCAGTCCTCTCTCTGTCGATTCTTTGTGTCCAGTTTATGCAACAGTCCAGGCAAGAACAGTTTCTTGCCCAAATGACTATCCAACTCCATAAGGAGCCTCTTCAATGCCCATCTTCCTTTCAAAATAGATTGGTGCTGCCAGGAGCAGACATGTCTCATTGTCAGCCTCCTATGCAGCATGCAAAAAACATCCCCACCCCCACCTAATCCTTAGACAGGGAGAAGGCAGAGGAGATCCAGGACTGCAGTCCCTCCACCAGGCTGAGATCTACGCATGTTGAGTTGATTAGAACCACTGCACATCTGAGGTCCTCCAGGGTGGCATCAAAGTCCTCAGACCAATTTCAGGAACGGGGTTAGGGTAGACTGACAGAATCCCCCATCTCTGCTTTAATAACACTAAGTTATTAAAATATTTTAAATGCCATATTCTGCAGTCTTTGAAAGATATGAAGAATGCCTACTCAATTGAAATATATCTCTATATATCTAGAAAATCTAACTAACATGACTACAAGCTTGACTATTATTTATGATTATTCATCAACAACCTATATTTCCTAATTATACATTACATTTTAAAAATGAACTACATAATCACAATACTTTAATCAAGATCAGAAATACATATAACAAAATTGACCTTAGAATCCATACCAATGCAAATTATTCATATCTATATCATATCCCCCTTTAAATGTAAAAGAACATTTATAAACAGTATTTGGGAACATGGGCGCAGATTTTTTTCTCCAAACTGCTTCCTGCTGAATGGGGGGCATTGTTAATTAGATGTTTCATGGTGTAACCTGTGTCCCAGGGTCATCTCAGTTGGCAGTGGAGTGAAGTAATTTTTTGAGGGTGTTCACAGCAACCTTTCAGGAGGGCGTGGTCTATCATACCAAATCGGAATCCATAGAGTCTCATCCTCTGTGAAATCAAAAGAAGAGCCTTTCCGAAGCATCATATCCTTAGACCCAAATTCTGAAGTCATACCCTCATGATATCCATTCTGGTTCCACTTGGCAGCCCATATAATGAAATTTCTCTCTGTACTTAGCTCCTTCACAGTCAAAAATTTTAAAGAAAACATAATGTACATAATCCAGACTTTTTGTGAATTTTCCATTTTTACGTGGTTTATTTTTCTTTATTTCTTTTAATCCCTTAACTATCTGTATTCTGTCTCTTTAAAGACTTTACTTTTTTATTTTTAATGGCATTAACTTTATGGTCTATATATATATATATTTTCTCTCTCAAAGCCTACGTACATTCATCCAACACTGTGATCCATTTAGTGGTCTGTCTGAATCTGTTTTATTGTGAATCTGTAATTTTTTTTTTTACTATCCAGGAGCATTTTGTTTTGTGCCGTTAAATCAGTAAGCACTTAAGAATCTAAGCTGTGACATTCCTAGGTCAAAAACAGGTACTGCCTGCTGGCCCCGCCAGTCCAACATGGCGGAGCCGCTCATGCCTCTGATCCTTGCACAGTGCACCAGTAGCATGACAGAGCTGCTTGTGCCTCTGAGCTGTGGCATGCAATCTCCTCCTTTTAGGCACACAGCAGTCTAGTTGCCATCAAACAAATCGTAGCACTTTATTCCAAATGCTCCATTCAAAAGCTCTGTCTCCCCCACGAGCCAGACAGAGATCACAATGGCGGCATAGCACAGAAAGCCGGCATTTTAAAACTGCCAGTTTTTTCCTGCTGCTGAGTCAGGACAATTTCTCTCTGCCGCACGCTACCCACAGACAGCAAAATGCTGCGTTAAACTCTCTTTCCTTATTTTTAAGCCTTCTCAGGTTTTTAAGTGGATTTAGCCCCACGTTGGGCACCACCTGTAGTAATACAGAGCGGTGGGCTGTGTCCCCGGCACCCAGCCACCCACATGGTTAGCTTATGCCCGAAATAATTACACGGAAACTGTATTCTTTTAAACACTGTCTGGCCCGTTATAGGCTAGTTCTTCTCGGCTAACTCTCACAACTGGACTAGCCCATTTCTTATAAGGTGTGTATCCCCAAGGTGTGCTTACTGGGAGATTCTAGCCTGCGTCTGCCTGGTGTGGGAAAATCATGGCCACTCCTCACTCAGCTTCCTTCTCCCAGCATTCCATTCTGTTTACTCTGCCTACCTAAGGGTTGGGTTATCAATGGGCCTAGGCAGCTTCTTTATTGATAACCGAAATCACTCCCACATCAAGGTCTAGATTTTTTCTTTCTGTCAAAAAAGCATAAACAAACCCTCAATCCCAAATATATATAGGTCAGGTTTTTTTTCATAATGCATTGCACAAGGGCTTTTCCACCTTGCCTTAGCAAAGGTCAGCTTGGTGTTAACACGCCAGATCCGTTTGCATCAAGATCTGTTGGCAACTTTCATAAGTTGCTTTCAAGGAGCCTTGTTATGCTCCACAATTTTTATATGCAGTTCTTCCATTGGAAGAGGCATTTATAAATTTAGTATAAAATCCTTTAAGGGATTTTTTGCTATAATGTTAGTATTGCTTTTGGGCTTTGAATTGAGCAAAGGCAATTGTCCAGGAATCAATTCCAAAATTATCAATGAATCTATTGTTTAGTATAAGAAACATTGATCATAGTGGTGTTTTAAGGTCTTTGACAGCAAAGCAAGCTGTAATGCTGTGTCCATAAATAACAGTCAAAAGCTCCTATGGTGTTTTCTTGCCAGGAACCAAGCTGCAACAATGTATCCATAGCTCCAGAGTCCAGACTGCCTGCTTGAAAGAGTCAGAGTTTTCCCTAGCAGGATGGCCCAGAAAGCCAGCATTTTAAAACTGCCAGCTTTTTTTCCTGGTAAGGCTGAAAACAAAAATGCTTTAAGCAAATATCTTTTAGCAGCTGTTGCTCCTTCCTCAGCATTCAAATAATTCAAAGAAACCAAATGAATATCACTCCCTTCCTTAGTGTACCTTGTTTAGTGGCAAAATTCAGCTCTCTACCAAGCTTATTCCAGGATGCACACTAAGATTGCCAGAAGCAAGAAGCAACTGCTGTCATTCTTAGCTAAAAAAACCTTTCCAAAGCACTACGTAACAGCTTGTTAAGAGCCAGAAAAATCAGGTATGATGTTTGCCTTTTATTTTCATCTTTAAACCATCCACTTTGATCATGGCTCTGACTTTAAAACCATCCACTTTTGTCGTGGCTCTGACTTTAAATCATCCACTTTTTGCTGTGGCTCTGACTTTAAACTGTCCATTTTGTCAAGGCTCTAACTTTAAACCGTCCACTTTGGTTGCGTCACGTATTACTCCCACTCTCCCTTCTACCCCTGCGAGAGTGGAAAACCCGCTTTTTGTTGCGGATCCCCAGCCTTACCTGAGGACTGTCTGGTGCACCCCCTGATGGGCCACCATCTGTCGTGCAACACCGGAGCTCTTCTCAGGATGTCACTGCTCCACATGTCGGGTTCTGAATCCTCTTTGGCCCCTCACTCGGTACCAAAGCTTGTCCCAGCGTCCCAGGGTTTCGGCACCAGTTAGCGCAAACTCCCTGACCAGCAGGAAAGAACAGCCACCAGACGAGGATTCTTCCCAAATCACGTTTTGCTGGAGCCTCTTGGTTGAAGAAAGAGCAGGAAGCAAGGGGCCCTGAGCTCTGAGCTGCAACTGCTGCAACTGCTTAATATCGGAACTAGGGGTAAGTTCAGGCTTCCTATTGGTCAAAGTGTCTTAGCAACCTGCTCCAAGCTCCCTGATAGGTCCAGCACACTGAAGACACTGAGCATGCCCAAGATGGTAATACTGGGTACTCCAGCTGCCAGGAGCTAGGCGCCATCTTGTAATGGCAGCAGCATGTACTGGCTCCCTACAGATCTTGGACTTCCTGCAGGGCAGGGATTCTTGAATGCTCTTCATTCTCTAGAGAGAGGGGAAAGGAGGGGGAGCAGAGGGGTAGTGGAGTGAGGGAAGTGAGCGATAAAAGTGTGCGAGGAGGGGGTGATGGGGAATGGGAAGGGAGGTGGAAATTTTTTATTTTGCCACAACTAAAAGAATAAAATAAACAAAAAAGGAGAAGGATCTAGACTTGCTTGTGTTAGATAGAAAAGTCCTTGAGTCATTGTTGTTGGTTGCAATGTGCCTGTAATCATTGGGAGAAATGGAGACATTCCTAAATCATATGGTGTAAAAGACAGATGGCTATGTGTGCACTGGTGAAACTTATATAGTCCTAAGTATTCATGGGAAGATGCTGACAATTGTAGTGATTGTTGGTTATTTGGTGAAGAAGCTCAAGTTCCCTGAGTAAACTTGGTCATATAGAAAATGTGCTAGATCTTTGGATTTTGATAAAGAAGATTAATGGGATCTGGTGCCATGTTGTAAATGTCCTGCAGTTCCAGAATGAAATCACCAAGGTCCTGTTGGCCCTGTGAAAAGTGGTGATAAATCTGTGTCAAAACAATTGGCCTAGCTTATTTTGGAGAGATGCTTGTGGACCCAGAATTAATGTGGAAGATGCTCAATATTCTAAAGTCCCCGATCTTGATGAGAAAGAACCCATTGTACCTTGGAGATACATAGAATTTTGGCAATGCCTTTGATTACATGCAAGTTGGTTGATTCCTTAGAGTTTTTTGAACAAGTATATGAGCATCTGGTGAGTTCATTTAAATATCTGCCTTACCGTATCTGGAAAACACTGTTCCATTGTCATTGATCATGTTCTGTGGGACTTGGGCTATAAATTCAGGAAAAGTCTCACTGGCACATAGAATAAATATGTACACATCGATGCAGGATTTATATAGGTGGAGTAGAGAGAACAGAATGCTGGGAGAAAGAAAGCATAGTTGGTGAGATGCAATGGAGCCAGCCACCAGGGTAGACATGCTGAATCTTTTCTGGTAAGCCAACACCTCGTGGTGATACAAAAATTATTAGAAATTTGTTAATCAAGATGGGAGAATTAGCCACTAAGAGGCTGAAACTAATGGGACAAGCAGTATTTCTAAGAATACAATTTGTGTGTTTTTATTTTCGGTATAAAGCTAGCTATACCAGAGCTGGGTGATGACAAGCAGGGATGCTGCTCCTCACTACAAATGGTGAAAGCACCTGCTGCCAAGCCTGTCCACTTGAGTTCCCTTCCCAGAACCCAGATGAAAGAAGGAGAGAACTGACTCCTCTAAGTGTTCCTCTGACCTCCACAGTGTATCACATCATGTGATGTGCACAGAAATGAATAAATTAAAAAAAAACAATTTTTTTTGGTGTTTGGAGGCAAAACTTAATATCTCATATTCTGTACTAATATAATATATCTCAAAATTCTAAAGAGACTCCAAGCACCTACAATTCCCACCATTTATCCTAATTTACTTTATACTAAGGACACAAATTTGTTAGACTTATAAGTATTATAATTTCTTCTACCCCAAAACTACCTAATATGCTACAGGAAAGTACCCATGCAAGTGAATTTGTCACTATATTATTATAATAGATAAAGGAACATAAGACATATTTCTTATTCGCTAGGTTTTATAAGCTCGAAATGAAAAAAGCACCATTCATATTCTTTTGCTTTATTCCATTTACTTTCACTTAAATAAAATGTTTGCTAATTCCTGTGTGTCCACCTATTCAGAATTCTCACACTGATTAACCTATGTTCTTCATTTGTATTATAAGTTGCTTTGTATATGTTGCCAGTAAATGGTGTTATCCATGCTCACAGAAAAATAGAAAACACTGCTGACAAGAAAAGAAGTCTCTCCTGTCTGTTCTATTAATTATAGCATGTGTTTAACGAAGGCTCCATGTGCTTTACAGCCATGTTTATTCTGTTTTATTACTTGGAAAGGCACAGTAGTAGATTAGTGTTCTACATTTACTAATTTTAAACATTATTCTGAGATTTCTGCTTCAACATTCCCTGCTTGGTTTCATTTCTATAAACAAAACAAACACATAGTTATTTTATGGGATTTTTTAGTCAGATTTTTCCTACCATGTATTTAGATATTGTGCTATCAATTATTCCACCTTCATTGTACTATACCTTTCAGGAGTACTCACTTGCTTTAGAACATTATGGCTGAAACTTTTATGAATTTTGACCTAGAAGTTTCTGTATAGGTTTTCACCATATTAAATGTGTCAAGTATTTCAAGATGCATGTTGTTTAGGTTTTCCACAAAATTAACAAAGCTGAAAACCGGAATCTCTTCCTATTTTCCTACTTTTAAACACCAATTGACCAAAACTGACAGTCTCTCCTTATTATAATCATCATATATAGAAAAAGCCTAGTATTCTTATTGATGCCACATATTTACTGCCAGAACTAGATGCCTAATATGCACATTAGGATTTTTAAAACCAAGTAATATTGGGCATGTAGTTTTCTTTCAGAAATATTGTTTGGAAATATACTTCATCTATTATATTCAACTTAAGCTCTCTTTTTGGATCCTGATCCTTTTGAGGAATATGATGCTTAGCATGGATACAATGAGGGAGGACAGTGACAATTACTCAGGTGATTTGACAGACTATTGACTCCCATGGAAGACCTTTCCTTCTATGAGGGTTTTTGAGGGAGTAAAAGTAAGGATTAAGATGGGGAAGTGGAAGGAGCATACATAGAGGGATCTGGGATTGTTATATAAAATAAAAATATTTTATAAAATGAATAAATGCATTAACATTAAAATAAATTTACATTAAAAGTAGGAAAACACATTAGCGAATATTTTATGACAGAATCATTTGTAGCTGGGCAGTGTTGGTGAATGCCTTTAATAGCAGCACTCAGGAAGCAAGGAGATATGAGCATTATTATGAATTTGATGCCAGTTTGGTCTACAGAGCCAATTCCAGAACATGAGTCTTTAAAATTCCAAGAAAACAAAAATAAAAAAGAAACATAATGGAAATAATAAGTCAGTGCTGAAAAGTGATTAAAATCTCATGGGTACAAAAAAGAAGCAAGCAAGAAAGGACAAAAGGCAACAAAAATAGCTAACAGTGAAGTTATGTGTATTCACTAAGGGGTGGTACACACATATATAATCATTTGTTGTTGTGAGAAGAATTACTAAAGAAAGTGTTTGATAAAATAAGTAATGCAATGTTTATGTTTATGAGGTAATAGCTGTGACATTTTTTATTTCTGTATTGTTTGTTTAAACAAGATAATTATATTGAGTTACAAATATTTCTCTGATTATGGAAATATTTGTCACACACACAGTACACCTGAGTTTCTTCAGAATGTTTATGTAGTGTCAAGTCCTTCTGCTATTTTTTCTAGAAGTATTGGAACATCTATTCTCAGATTTGAAAGCTCATGTTAAGGCTTTCATACTCATGTTGATTCTGGTTTAATTTTAACAGGTGGTAGAGAAAAACAGGCTAATTGGGAAGTATTCTTTACTGCAAAGCAAATGAAAATATCAATCTTTTTCTAAACTTAAAACACTTGTAGAATTATTATAACCCCATCGGTAGAGCCCGAATAGGGAAATTGTTTACTTTCAGTGGATGTCAAAATGAATAATATGGGTAGAGCCTCAGTAGAAGACAATACTTCCAAACTTCAATCTCCATCCAATCTAAGTAATGGATTACAAAATGGAAGTTTCTGATCATACTCTAGTCCAAGGTTTTCCTCTGTGATAAATTCTCCTAATTTTCACTCAGTAAAGTACTCTTACTCTAACTAGGGAAGAAACTGGCTTCTATAATAGCCCCTGCCTTATTGTATAAATAGCTGAATCTCGGGGCAAGAAATCCCAATTGATACCATGAGAAGCTTTACCTAAAAAGTTTCCATTGTTCTTAAATAAAATCAAAGTAAATCTGGATTCTGTTCAGACATTTTCTGTTCTTAATCGTGCTCGAGAAGAAACAGGAACTTCCCTTAGTTTATCTCTCCCAATTGAATTTTTGTGTGTGTTTTAAATTTAGGTTT
The DNA here is from genome assembly GCA_963919715.1 of Microtus obscurus. Classification (NCBI taxonomy): domain Eukaryota; kingdom Metazoa; phylum Chordata; class Mammalia; order Rodentia; family Cricetidae; genus Microtus; species Microtus obscurus. The sequence continues at coordinate 2,032,250 of CAWTZC010002527.1, read as the reverse complement.
TGTGATGTGTGACTTTGTGGTTGCTCTTTTCTACCCTCCTGCCAGGAAACCATTTGTCTGAGCTCTAACACTTAGTAAAGCTTATATGAAAGAAAGTACCATTGAAAACCTAGCCACTAGCTAAATGCAACTGAGGTCAATAATTTTTTTTAATTCAGAGTTTTATTTCTCAGTGAAGGTGACATCTAACAATTAAAGATATGAAAATTTTATATACAGACTGTATTTAGTGAGACTAGGTTTTGGTGACTTGGAAACAACTGAAATACCATTTTTATGGATTTGGCAATAACCTATTTGGTTATTCCACTCCCTTCTATGATACCTTTAAATGTGATATAGGATACTCATGTGTGAGTTGCAAAGACATCCAATGGAAAGAGAACATATCACCTGATCCCTGTTTTGGGTTCTTTTATATAAGTGAAGAATACTTGTGGGTTTGCCAGGCAAAGAGTCATTATAGTCATTCTAGTACAAAATTCTAGTAATCTCCATAGTAATTAAACAAATTGCACCACCATTCACAAACTAAACATATATCCTTATTTAACTTTTCCTAAAGTAAATCTGTGATTTACTCTTTTTATTTCAGGTACCACATACCCTTTCTTACCATGTCTGCTGTAAACAACATATGCAAGTGAAGGAGTCATTGTTACATTGTAATAGATTGATGACCTCATAGATATTGTTCATATAATCCCCATGTCATATTTTCAAAATGCAGACAAAATAAGCAATAAGCATGATTTGTTATACATCACACTTTCAGTTGTGTATCTTCCTCTTTTGGATCTCATCAATATCTCACTAATGAATTCAAATATCTTAAAAATTACTATGTATAATGTATCCAGTAAATGTTTTTATCTACTCTCAAAAAAAAATTAGACAACTGCTCTGGGTTGAGTGAGTTTCTGATCCACAGCAGCAGCCGGGACAAGGAACTACTTCCTACAGGGCATATATTCCTGCATACTGCCTCTTCATAGCTCACCCAGCGTGCATCCAGAACTCTCCCCACTTCTGCTTCCCTGCCCTTTGGGCACATAACATCACCCAGCTCAGCCTGTCTGGGTGCTGGGGATCAAATCTGGAGGGCAGGAGAAATGGCTCAGCAGTTAAGACCACTGAATGCTCTTCCAGAGGACCCAGGTTCAATTCCCAGCACCCACATGGCAGCTCACAACTGTCTGAAAATCCAGTTACAGGGATCTGACACCTTCACACCAATGCCCATAAAGATAAATCAATCATAAAAAAATTAAAAAAAACAAATCTGGAGGGCAGCCGGACAGGCAGGAATTCCTTGTTTCAATAGACTGCCTGCAGCAAGCAAGAGTAGGTGCTTTGTTTATGAGCTAGACAACCAGAAAGGAGATCTGATCTTGAGCATCAGGAAAGCCATCACTGGAGCATCTAAAGAGCCATCACGGGAGAGTGCCATACTGGGAAGGTACATAAATGGGCAAGGAGACCCGATCTGGTAAAAGAAGATCCTTAGAGGAGCATTCAGAGGGAAGATATGGGCAGAGCGCCCAACAATTCACCCAACAATCTTAAAAACAACATGAAACCACCAGAAACCAATGATCTCACAACAGGAGGACATGAACACCTTAATCAAGAAGAAATAGAAAAAATAAACTTAATGAAAGTGATTGATGTCCTTAAACAGCATGTAAAAAACTGCCCTTATAGAAATGGATGAAAAGTATAACAGTAAGTTTGAAGAATTAAATAAATAAGTGAATGATACACTAGGAAACAAAGGAAAAACAATCAAACAGATAATGGAAATAGATCAAGACTTGAAAACTGAAATGGAGACAAGGAAGAAAACACAAACAAAGGGCTGGCTGACCATGGAAAATCTAGGTAAATGATTAGAGACTACAGAAACAAGCATAATCAGCAGAATACAAGAGATAGAAGAAAAAATCTCAGATTCTGAAGATAACATAGAAAAATAAACACACTGATCCAAAAAAGAGCAAGTCCAACAAAGTCTCATCACAAAACATTCAGGAAATCTGGGACACAATAAAAAGACCAAACCTAAGAATGATAGAAGTAGAAGAAGGAGAAGAAGTACAGCTCAACGGTCCAGAAATTATATTTAATAAAATTATAGAAGAAAACTTTCCCAACCTAAAGAAAGATGTACCTATGAAGGTTCAAGAATCATACAGAACACCAAATAGGCTGGATCAAAAAAAATAAACATTCCCATGCCATATAATAATCAAAACACAAAGCATACAGAATAAAGAAAAAATATTAAGAGCTGCAACAGAAAAGGACCAAGTTACTTATAAAAGTAAACGTATCAGACTTACACAGACTTCTCTGCGAAACCATGAAAGCCAGAAGGTCCTGGATAGATGTACTGCAGAAACTAAGAGACCATGGATGCAAGCCTAGACTACTATACCCAGCCTAGTTTCATTCACTATAACTGGAGTAAATAAAATTTTCCCAGGACAAAAACAAATTTAAACAATACATAGCCACAAATCCAGCCTTACAGAAAGTAATAGAAGGAAAATCATTAACCAAGGAGTCCAACAATTACCACAATAACTGGAACATGTAGAGACCCTTCACCAGCACAACTCAAAGAAGGAAACACACAAACTCCTATGACTAAAAAAGTGACTGGAGTTAACAACCACTGGTCATTAATATCACTTAATGTCAATGGACTCAAGTCACCTATAAAAAGGCACAGACAAAGAGATTGGATATGAAAAAAAGGATCCAACATTCTGCTGTTTACAAGAAACAAACCTCTAGCACAAAGACAGGCACCTACTCAGAGTAAAGGGCTGGGAAAACGCTTATCAAGCAAATGGACCTAAGAAACAAGCAGGTGTGGCCGTACTAATTTCTAACAAATTTGACTTCAAACTTAAATCAATCAGAAGAGATGGAGATGGACATTTTACTACTCATAACAGCAACAATTCATCAGGATGAATCTCAATAATGAATATCTATGACCCTCATATAAAAGCATTCACATACATAACAGAAACATTGCTAAAACTCAAGGAAGCCATCAAACCGCACACACTAATAGTAACAGACTTCAACACTCCTCTCTCACCAATGGACAGGTCAATGAGACAGAAACTTAACAGAGAAATTAGAGAATTAAAGGAGGTAATGAATCAATTGGACTTAACTGACATATATGTATAGAATATTCTAACTGAATGGAAAGAATATACCTTCTTCTCTGCAGCTCATGGAACCTTCTCGAAAATTGACCACATATTTGGTAACAAAGAAAACTTTCACAGTTACAAAAATAATATTAGTTGCCACCTGTGTATTTTCAGATCACCATAGATTAAAGTTAGAATTCAACAGCAATGCTACCGCCCAGAAAGCCTACAATCTCATGGAAACTGAACAGACAACTACTGAACCATGAGTGGGTCAAAGAAGAAATAAAGAGAGAAATTAAAGTCCTCCTAGAATTCAATGAAAATAAAGACTCAACATATTCAAACTTATGGGACACTATGAAAGCAGTCCTAAGAGGAAAGCTCAAAGCACTAAGTGCCCACTTAAAGAAAACTGAGAGGGCACATTGGAGATTTATGAGCCCACCTGAAAACTCTAGAAAAAAGATGCAGACTCATCCAGGAGGAGTAGAAGACTCAAAATAATCAAACTGAGAATGGAAATTGACAAAATAGAAAGACAGAAAAAATCCAAATAATCAATGAAACAAAAAGCTGGCTCATGGAGAAAATCAACAAGATTGATAAACCCCTATCCAAACTAATCAAACGGCAGAGAGAATATGCAAATTAATAAGAACAGAAATGAAAAGGGGGACATAATCACAGACACAGAGGAAATTCAGAGAATCACTAGATCTTACTACAAAAGCCTGTATGCCACAAAACTGAAAAATGTTAAAGAAATGGACACTTTTTTAGATAAATATCATATACCAAAGTTAAACCAGGACGTGGTGAACAATCTAAATAGACCTGTTAGTCATGAAGAATTAGAAATTCTTATCAAAAAACCTCCCTACCAAAAAGAGCGCAGGACCAGATGGTTTCAATGTAGAATTCTACCAGAACTTACAAGAAGACCTAATACCTATACGCCTTAATGTATTTCACAATATAGAAACAGAAGAGTCATTGCCAAATTCCTTTTTATGAAGCTACAGTTACTCTCATATGAAACCCATACAAAAGACTCAACCAAGAAAGAGAATTACAGGCCAATCTCAATCACTGAACATCGAACACAAAAATCTCATCAAAATACTGGCAAACCGATTCCAAGAACAGATTAGAAAAATTATCCATTATGATCAAGTAGACTGTATCTCAGAGATGCAGGGCTGGATCAATATACACAAATCTATCAATGTAATCCATCATATAAATAATCTGATAGAATAAAAACCATATGATCATTTCATTAGTTGCTGAAAAAGCATTCGACAAAATTCAACATCCCTTTATGATAAGAGTCTTGGAGAGATTAGGGATACAAAGATCATACCTAAATATAATAAAAGCTATATACAGCAAGCCAAAGCTAACATCAAATTAAACAGAGAGGAACTCAAAGGCATCCCACTGAATTCAGAACAGACAAGGCTGTCCACTCTCCCCATACCTCTTCAATATAGTGCTTGAAGTTCTAGCAATAGCAATAACAAACCATAAGGGGATCAAGGGGATTCCAATTGGAAAAGGAAGAAGTTAAACTTTAGTTATTTGCAGATGATATAATAGTCTACATAAGTGACCCAAAATTCCACCAAAGAACTTTTTACAGCTGATAAACACCTTTAGTAATGTGGCAGGATACAAGATCAACCCCAAAAATCATCGCCCTCTTATACACAAAGGATATAGAAACAGAGAAGGAAATCAGAGAAGCTTCACCTTTCACAATAGCCACAAACAGCATAAAATATTTTGGAGTACCTTTAACCAAAGAAGTGAAAGATCTATTTGACAAGAAATTTAAGTATTTGAAGAAAGAAATTGAAGAGGATACCAGAAAATGGAAGGATATCCCTTGCTCTTGGAGGATCAACATAGTAAAAATGGCAATTCTACCAAAGGCAATTTATAGATTCAATGCAATTCCCATCAAAATCCCATCAAAATTCTTCAAAGATCTTGACAGGACAATATGCAACTTTGTATGGAAATACAAAAAAACCCAGGATAGCCAAAACAATCTTGTGCAATAAAGGAACTTCTGGAGGCATTACAATTTCTAGCTTCAAACTCTATTATAGAGCTACATTAATGAAAACATCGTGGTACTGGCATAAAAGCAGAGAAGTCGACCAATGGAATCGCATAGAAGACCTGGTTTTAGCCCAAAAACTATGAACACCTCATTTTCAATAAAGGAGCTAAAAGTATACAGTGGAAGAAAGAACGCGTCTTCAACAAATGGTGCTGACATATCAGGATGTTAACCTGTAGAAGAATGAAGGTAGACACATATCTATTACCATGCACAAAACTCAAGACCAAATGGATCAAAGACCTCAATATCACTCTGAACACACTGAACCTGACAGAAGAGTAAGAGGGTAGTACCCTACAAGAGATGGGCACAGGAGATTGCTTCTATGTATAACCCCAGCAGCATAGACATTAAGGGCAACATTGAATAAATGGGACCTACTGAAACTGAGTTTTGACCCTACTGCATGTACTTGCTTTGTGGGAGCCCTAGCTGGTTTGGATGCTCACCTTCCTAGACTTTGATGGAGGGAAGAGGACCTTGGACTTTCCACAGGGCAGGGAACCATGACTGTTCTTCGGGCTGCAGAGGGAGGGGAAGGGAGTGGGAGAAGGGGAGTGGGTCAGGAGTAGGGGGAGGGAAATGGGAGGCTGGGAGGAGGAAGAAATTTTTTTCAATAAAAATAAATAAATAAATAAAAATATGGAGAGAAAAAAATTGTATTCCTTTTTTTATTGAGAAAAGTAACAAAAAGATAAAGTTTGTGCCTTGGGCCCCTGAGAGCCCCTCTAGGTTAAAGTCTCTTGCCCACCCCTAAAGGGGCTCGATTAACTGAGAATTTTGCCTCCGTGCTCCCCTGTCCAACTTTCCTTTATCCCAATCATCCTGTTTTCCCAAGTTCCCCCAATCCCCTCCCCCTTCCAATTTTCTCTCCCCACCTCCCCTTTATCCCCATCCCACCCCACCCAAAAGATCCCAGTTTTCTACCTGGCAATTTTGTCTCACTTCCCATAGCCAAGAGGATAATTATATGTTTTTTCTTGGGTTCACCTTCTTATTTAGCTTCTTTAGGTTCACCAGATATACATTCTGTGACCTTTATTTATAGCTAGAAACCAATTATGAGTGAGTACATCCCATGTTCATCTTTTTGGTCTGGGTTACCTCACTCAGGATAGTGTTTTCGATTTCCATCCATTTGCATGCAAAATTTGAGAAGACATTGTTTTTTAATGCAGCATAGTACTCTAATGTGTATATATTCCACACTTTCTTCATCCATTCTTCCATTGAAGGGCATCTAGGTTGTTTCCAGGTTCTAGGTATTACAAATAATATTGCTATGAGCATAGTTGAACAAATGCTTTTGTCATATGATAGGGCATCTCTTGGGTATATTCCCAAGAGTGGTATTACTGGGTTCAGGGGGTAGGTTGGTCCCGGATTTCCTGAGAAACCGAAACACTGATTTACAAAGTGGTTGCAAAAGATTGCATTCCCACCTGCAATGGATGAGGGTACCCCCTTTCTCCACAGCCTATCCAGGAAAGGCTATCATTGGTGTTTTTGATTTTAGCCATTCTGACAGGTGTAAGAAGATATCACAAATTTGTTTTGATTTGCATTTCCCTGATCCCTAAGGAGGTTGAGCGCATGACCTTAAGTGTCTTTTGGCCATTTTAACTTCTTCTGTTGAGAATTCTCTGTTCAGTTCAGTGCTCCATTTTTTTTAATTGGGTTATTTAGCATTTTAAAGTCTAGTTTCTTGAGTTCTTTATATATTTTGGGGATCAGACCTTTGTCTGTTGTGGGGTTGGTGAAGATCTTCTCCTAGTCAGTGGGTTGCATTTTTCTCTTCGTGACAGTGTCTTTTGCTTTACAGAAACTTCTCAGCTTTAGTAGGTCCCATCTATTCGAATGTTGCCCTTAATGACTGTACTGCTGGGGTTATACATAGGAAGCGATCTCCTGTGCCCATCTGTTGTAGGGTCTTCCACTTTCTCTTCTATCAGGTTCTGTGGGTTCGGACTGAAATTGAGGTCTTTGATCCATTTGGACTTGAGTATTGTGCATGGAGATAGATGTGGTTCTATTTTCATTGGTCGACTTCTCTGTTTTTATGCCAGTACCACGATGTTTACTTTAGTTCTGTAATAGAGTTTGAAGCTAGTGATTGTAATGCCTCCAGAAGTTCCTTTATTGTATAAGATTATTTTGGCTATCCTGGGTTTTTGTTTTTCCATATAAAGTTGCTTACTGTCCTCTCAAGATCTGTGAAGAATTTTGATGGGTCATTGATGGGGATTGCATTGAATCTATAAATTGCCTTTGGTAGAATTGCAATTTTTATTATGTTGATCCTCCCAATCCTTGAGCAATGGAGATCCTTCCATTTTCTTGTATCCTCTTCAATTTCTGTCTTCAATGCCTTTAACTTCTTGTCAAATAGATTTTTTCACTTCCTTGGTTAGAGTTACCAGAAGATATTTTATGCTGTTTGTGGCTATCATGAAAAGTGATATTTCTCTGATATCCCTCTCAGCTTCCATATTTTTTGTGTATAAGAGGGTGACTGATTTTTTGGAGTTGATCTTGTATCCTGCCACATTACTTAAGGGGTTTATCAGCAGTAGTAGTTCTTTGGTGGAGTTTTTGTGGTCGCTTATGTACACTATCATATCATCTGCAAATAAAGGAAGTTTAAATTCTTCCTTTCTGAATTGAATACACTTGATCCTCTTATGCTGTCTTATTGCTATTTCTAAAATTTCAAGCACTATATTGAAGAGATATAGAGAGAGTGGACAGCCTTGTCAGGTTCGTGATTTTAGTGGCATGGCTTTGAGGTTCTGAACAATTAATTTGATGTTAGCTGTCGGCTTGCTGTAAATACCATTAATTACATTTAGGTATGACCCTTGTATTCCTAATCTCGCCAAGATTTCTATCATAAAAAGATGTTGAATTTTGTCAAATGGTTTTTCAGCATCTAATGAAATGATCATATGTTTTTTTCTTTCAGCTTATTTAATATGATGGATTACATTGATAGATTTTCTTATGTTGAACCAGCTCTGCATCTCTGGGAAGAAGCCTATGTGATCACAATGGATAATTTTTCTAATGTGTTTTTTGGATTCAGTTTGCCAGTATTTTATTGAGAATTTTTAAGTCGATGTTCATTAGTGAGATTGGCCTGTAATTCTATTTCTTGGTTGAGTCTTTGTGCAGTTTTGATATCAGAGTAACTGTAGCTTTATAAAAGAAATTTGGCAATGACTCTTCTGTTTCTATATTGTGAAATACATTAAGGAGTATATATATATTAGGTCTTCTTGGAAATTCTGGTAATTCCGCATTGAGACCATCTGGTCTTGGCTATTTTTGGTAGGGAGGATTTTGATAACAGTTTCTAATTCTTCCCGACTGACAGGTCTATTTATATTGTTCACCTGGTCCTGATTTAACTTTGGTATATGGTATTTATCTAAAAAAGTGTCCATTTCTTTTACATTTTCCAGTTTTGTGACATACAGGCTTTTGTAGTAAGATCTAATAATTCTCTGAATTTCCTCTATGTCTGTGGTTATGTCCCACTTTTCCTTTATGATCTTATTAATTTGCAAATTCTCTCTCTGCCGTTTGTTTAGTTTGGATAAGGGTTTATCAATCTGGTTGATTTTCTCCAGGAACCAGCTTTTTTATCATTGATTCTTTGGATTGTTATCTATGTTTCTATTTTGTTGATTTCAGCCCTCAGTTTGATTATTTCCAGTCTTCTACTCCTCCTGGATGAGTCTGATTCTTTTTTTTTCTAAAGCTTTCAGGTGGGCTGTTAAGTCTCCAATGTGTGCTTTCTCTGTTTTCTTTAAGTGGGCATTTCGTGCTATCAACTTTCCTCTTAGGACAGCTTTCATAGTGTCCCATAAGTTTGAGTATGTTGTTTCTTTATTTTCATTGAATTCCAGGACGACTTTGATTTCTTTCTTTATTTGTTCTTTGATCCAAGTGCGATTCTGTAGTTGACTGTTCAGTTTCCATGAAATCTTAGGCTTTCTGGGGGTAGCATTGTTGTTGAATTCTATCTTTATTCTATGGTAATATGATAAGACACAGGTGGTTACAATATTTTTTTGTAACTGTGAATGTTTGCTTTGTTACCAACTATGTGGTCAATTTTCAAGAAGGTTCCATGAGCTGCAGAGAGGAAGGTATATTCTTGCCTATTTGGGTGGAATGTTCTATAGGTGTCTGTTAACTCAATTTGCTTCATTACCTACATTAATTCTCTTATTTCTCTGTTAGGTTTCTGTCTGATTGACCTGTCCATTGGTGAGAGAGAGGAGTGTTGAATTCTCCTACAATTAGTGTGTGCGGTTTCATGGCTGCCTTGAGTTTTAGCAATGTTTCTTTTATGTACGTGGGTGCTTTTATATTAGGGGGCATAGATATTCAGGATTGAGACTTCATCCTGATGAATTGTTCTTTGTGAGTATAAAATGACCTGCTCTATGTCTTTTGATTGATATAAGTTTGAAGCCAACTTTGTTAGAAATAAGTATGGCCACACCTGCTTGTTTCTTAGGTCAATTTGCTTGATAAGCCTTTTCCCAGCCCTTTACTCTGAGTAGGTGCCTGTCTTTGTGGTTGAGGTGTGTTTTTGTAAACAGCAGAATGTTGAATCCTGTTTTCTTATCCAATCTCTTAGCCTGTGCCTTTTTATAGGTGAGTTGAGTCCATTGACATTAAGTGATATTAATGACCAGTGGTTGTTAAGTCCGGTCAATTTTTTTGTGGTAGAGTTTATGTGTTTCCCTTCTTTGAGTTGTGCTGGTGAAGGGTCTCTAGATGTCTGAGTTATTGTGATCATTTTTGGACTCCTTGGTTAATGATTTTCCTTCTATTACTTTCTGTAAGTCTGGATTTGTGGCTATGTATTGTTAAATTTGTTTTTGTCCTGGAAAATTTTATTTTCTCCATTTATAGTGAATGAAACTAGTCTGAGTATAGTAGTCTGGGCTTGCATCCATGGTCTCTTAGTTTCTGCAGTACATCTATCTGCCTGGCTAGCTTATGCCCGAAATAACAACACACACTGTATTCATTTAAACACTGCTTGGCCCATTAACTTTAACCTCTTAACCCATTTCTTATCATCTATGTAGCACCATGAGGTGCGCTTACCTGGAAGATTCTAGCCTACATCCATCTTGATTCGGAGCTTCATCGCGAGCATGCCTCAGAGTGCCAGGCTATCCCCGTCCGCCCGTCAGAGAGGAGCCTGACATCTCTGAGCAGAGCTACATGATTTCTGACCTCACTTCCTCTTCCACCCAGTTCTGTTTACTCCACCCACCTATGTTCTAACCTATAGGACCAGCCAAGCAGTTTCTTTATTTTAACCAATGAAATCAACAGATTGATATGACACTCCCACATCACTTCCACTTTTTCTGTTTAAACAAAAAAGAAAAGCTTTAACTTTAACAGCAATGTTCAAACTCTAGAAATGACAGAGACATCTCACTGCCTGGACAGTCACCCAAAGTTCCTCTGTACTGTTGGGGCATCCATCTTCAGCCTACAGGCCCATAGTTTCCAGCAGACATTTCCACAAAGCAGGAAATTTCAACGGCACTCTCTATCTGCTTGTCCTGAAGAATGTCTTGCAGACTCTTTCATGAATCAGGAACCCCGAAAGATCATCTCACCTTTAGGCAAGTTCAGTAGTCCTCTGTCTGTGGGTTCTCTGTGTCCAGTTTATCAATAGTCCAGGCAAGAGCAGTTTCTTGCCCAAATGTCTATCAAACTCCATAAGGATCCTCTTTGATGCCCATATTCTTCCCGAAGTAGATTGGTGATGCCAGGAGCAGAGTGTCTCATTGTCATGAAAGGTCCTAAGTTATTAAAACATTAAATGTCCTATTTTGTAGTCTTTGAAAGATATGAAGAATGCCTATCTAACTAAAATATATCTCTATATATCTCGGAAAATCTAACTAACATTACTACAAGCTTGACCATTATCGATGATTATCCATTAACAACCTATATACATTACATTTTTAAGTGAACTACACAATCACTACACCTAATCAAGAGCAGAAAAAGATATAACAAAATTGACCTTAAATCTAAATCACCAAAGCAAAATCCATATCAACGTAAATTATTCATACGTATATCATATCCCCCCTTTAAATGTAAAAGAACATTTATAAACCATATTTGGGAACATGGGTGCAGTTATCTCTCCAAACTGCTTCCTGCTGAATGGGGGCATTGTTAATTAGGTCTTTCATGGTATAACCTGTGTGCTAGTTTCATCTCAGTTGGCAGTTGAGCAAAGCAATTTTCTGAAGGCGTTCACAGCAACCCTTCAGGAGGGCGTGGTCCACCATACCATATCGGAATAGAATAAATGAACAGGGTCTCATCCTCTGTGAAAACAAAACAAGAAACTCCTTTCCAAAGTATCATGTCCTTAAATCCAAATTTCAAAGTCAAGGCATTTTCACAATATCTATGTTGGGTTAGTTTAGCAGCATTTATAAACAAATATCTTTTAGCAGCTCTTGCTCCTTCCTCAGCATTCAAATGATTCAAGCAGAGCATAATAGCATACAGTATCAAGATTCTCTCTGTATTTTCCATCATTGTGCGCTTTGTTTTAACCTCTATTTCACTTATTTCATTTATTTTTACTTTTAACTTTTTGCTTTTTTGACCTGGACACTGTAGACCAGGTTGTTCTTGAACTCTCAGAGATCCACCTGTCTCTGCCTCCCAGGCATTGGGATTAAAAGTGTATGCTACCACACCTTGAACTCACAAAGATCTGTTTGTCTCTGCCTTCTAGGCACTGGGATTAAAGACATGTGCTACCATACCTTGAAGTCACAGAGGTCAATTTCCCTCTGCATCCCAAGTTTTGGGATTAAAGGCATGTACTACCACAACCAACTTCTCTTTTTCTTTCTTTTTTTTTACTCTTAAGAACTTACTTTTATAAGTGAGTACATCCCATGTTCCTCTTTTTGGGTCAGGCTTACCTCACTCAGGATAGTGTTTTCAATTTCCATCCATTTGCCTGCAAACTTCAAGAAGTCCTTGTTTTTACTGCTGAGTAGTACTCTAATATGTACATATTCCATACTTTCTTCATCCATTCTTCAATTGAAGGGCATCCAGGTTGTTTCCAGGTTCTGGCTATTACAAACAATGCTGCTATGAACATAGTAGAGCATATACTTTTGTTGTATGATACGGCCTCTCTTGGGTATATTCCCAAGAGTGGTATTTCTGGGTCCATGGCTAGGTTGATTCAGAACTTCCTGAGAAACCTCCACACTGCTTTCCAGAGTGGTTGCACAAGTTTGCATTCCCACCAGCAATGGATGAGTGTACCCCTTTCTCCACAACCTCTCCAGCAAAGGCTATCATTGGTGTTTTTGATTTTAGCCATTCTGACATGTGTAAGATGGTATCTTAAAGTTGTCTTGATTTGCTTTTCCCTGATCGCTAAGGAAGTTGAGCATGACTTTAGGTGTCTTTTGGCCATTTGAAATTCTTCTGTTGAGAGATCTCTGTACAGCTCAGAGCCCCCCACTCATATTTGGTTTCTAGCCATAAATAAAGGTCATTGAGCCTATAATTCGGGTTCTTAGAGAAGCCAAATAAGAAGGAGAACCCAAAGAAAAACATATGGCATCCTCCTGAATATCAACCTTCATCAGGCAATGAAAGGAGACAGAGACAAAGACCCACATTGGAGCACCGGATTGAAATCTCAAGGTCCACGTCAGGAGCGGAAGGAGAGAGAGCACGAGCAGGGAGCTCAAGACCGCAAGGGGTGCACCCACACACTGAGACACTGGGGATGTTCTGTCGGGAACTCACCAAGGCCAGTTGGTCTGGGTCTGAAAAAGCCTGGGTTAAAACCAGCCTCGCTGAACATAGCAGACAATGAGGACTACTGAGACCTCAAGAACAATGGCAATGGGTTTTTGATCCTACTGCACCTATTGGCTTTGTGGGAGCCTAGGCAGTTTGGATGCTCACCTTACTAGACCTGGATAGAGGTGGGTGGTCCTTGGACTTCCCACAGGGCAGGGAACCATGATTGCTGTTTGGGTGGACAAGGAAGGGGGATTTGACTCGGGGGAGGGGGAGGGAAGGGGAGACGAGCGGTAGGGAAGAGACAGAAATCTTTAATAAATAAATAAATAAATAAAAGAAAAAAAGAACTTACTTTTAGCTTGCTTATATTTTTAACACACTTTAAACCATTTAAAAATTTTCTTTATCTTTGAATCTCTTTTTTCTGTATCTCTCTCTGTTTTTCTGACCACATAAGTCTTTAATTTACCAAGCAATCTCAGTAGGACTAAAGGTGTTCCAACCTTTTGGCTGAGGTACCCGCCAGGGCCAAGTTCAGTGCCACAAGTCTACAGTGTTTCAAGGTCCCTGCCAGCCAGCGAGCTACAAGAAACACTCAAGTGCTCTCTCTGTAGCCGGCCCTCCTGCCTCAAACAGTCAGAGTTGCCCTGGCAGGATGGCCCAGAAAGCCGGCATTTTTAAACAGCGCAGCTTTTTTCCTGCTACGGCTGAAAACCGAAAAAGCATGCGTTCAGTTTTTTGTCAACACCGTTTAAGTGTTTTGTGGCAGGACCTCTTAATGAGCTGCAGGGTTTTGCAGCTGAAGCTGAGTCAGGAAGCCTCTCTTAGATGAGAGCGCTTGCTTGCCTCTAGCAAGCAGAGCAGCCCAGAGAAACTGCTGCTACCAAGAAAACATGCTTTACTTTATTCTTTCCCAAGTTTTCTCAGGCTTTCTGTGGATTCAGTTGTCCACACATTGGGCAGCCATCTGTTGAAATTTGGGGCGCCGGGGTTGCGTCCCCCCAACACCCCAGCTGCCTGGCTAGCTTATGCCCGAAATAACAACACACAAACTGTATTCATTTAAACACTGCTTGGCCCATTAACTTCAACCTCTTAACCCATTTCTTATCATCTATGTAGCACCATGAGGTGCGCTTAACAGGAAGATTCTAGCCTACATCCATCTTGAGTCGGAGATTCATCACGAGCATGCCTCAGAGAGCCAGGCTATCCCGTCCGCCCGCGAGAGAGGAGCCTGACATCTCTGAGTGAAGCTGCATGATTTCTGACCTCACTTCCTCTTCCGCCCAGTTGTTTACTCCACCCACCTATGTTCTAATCTATAGGACCAGCCAAGCAGTTTCTTTATTTTAACCAATGAAATCAACAGATTGATATGACACTCCCACATCATTTTTTCTTCTATCTCTTGTATTCTGTTGGTTATGCTTGTTTTTGTAGTCTCTGTTTGTTTACTTAAATTTTCTATGTCCAGCCGGCCCCTCTATTTGTGTTTTCTTCTTTGCCTCCATTTCAATTTTCAAGTCTTGAACTGTTTCCATTATCTGTTTGGATGTTTTTCCTTGGTTTCCTAGGGTATCATTTACCGATTTATTCAATTCTTCAAACTTTCTGTTATACTTTTCATCCATTTCTATAAGGGCATTCTTTACTTGCTGTTTAAGGGCATCAATCACTTTCATAAAGTCAATTTTTTCTACTTCTTCTTGATTATGGTGTTAATGTCCTCCTTTTGTAAGGATGCTGGTTTCTGGTGGTTTCATGTTGTTTTTCATATTGTTGGGTGAATTCTTGCATTGGTGCCTGCCCATCTCTTCCTCTGAATGCTCCCCTATGTATCTTCTTTTAAAGGATCAAGTCTCCTTGCCTACTAATGTACCTTCCCAGTGATGGCTCTCCCCAGTGATGTCTCTCCTGGTGCCGAGGTAATATCTCCATGCCCAATGATGGCTCTCCCCAATGCTGGCTCTCTTGGCACCGAGATCAGGTCTCAGAGCTGGTTGGGTAGCTCATAAACAAAGAGCCTACCTTGCTTGGTACAGGCAGGCTTTTGAAACAAAGGAACTCCCACCTGCCTGGTTGTCCTGAGGATTGGGACACAGTGCCTAGACAGGGTGAGCTGGGTGATGTTATGTGCCCAAAGAGAGCACAAGGGGGAGAAGGAGGGAGGGTTCTGATTGCAAGCTGGGTGGGATAGGAAGAAAGAGGCAGTATCCAGGGAGTAGAGGCCCTGCAGAGAGCCCAAGAAGGATAGGGGGGATGAGGAACTTCTGAGTTCCCTGTCCCAGGCTGCTGCCACGAGGTCAGAAACTCACCCCAATGCTGGCTCTCCTGGTGCCGAGATTAGGTCTCAAATCTAAAAATTTTTATGCACATAGAATGAGAATTATATTGTAATAATTAATTTTAAAAGGGTGACCAAGCAAAATCAGGTCAGGAATTGTGTTCTTCCCTTAGGAGGACTCTTTCTTCAAAACTAATTTCCTCATAGATTTCTGTGCAGAAATGTAGCCTCTTGGTATGTTTTTTATACACTTTGGCATATGTGTCATCTGACTTTTCAGCTGTTGTTCATTCTCAGAATGGAGAGACTATAGGGGTAAATGAGAGATTTTAGCACTCACAAAAAGGGATGAAATTACATAGTCATATTATGGGATCAAAAATAAAGGAAAAACAGAATTAGGGAAGATGAACAGAGTCCAGAATCGCCAGGACTTACTAACCCCCCCCCCAAAAAAAATAATGAAAATTTAGGATTGGATGGAAGGAAATAGGAAAGGACACTGTGTAGCTCAGTGATATTGGAAATGCTCTCTTTTCTGACAAGCAAACAGGATATTTTATTTGCATTTTAATAAATGTTTGCCTATACATCAGAGAGTAAAACCACTATACTATTCAAACATAAAAAACAAGATAGTGGTGACACATTCCTTTAATTCCAGGAGCCACACTACTTTGCTGTAGAAACTGTGCAGTAAGCAGGCACATCTTTAATACCAGCCCTAGAGAGTGTTATTCAATAGGAAAAGACAGCTCTCAGACATGGTCTCATTCTGAGCTTTCCAGGAGGAATAACATAATTCAACAGAGAGATCCAGGTAAACTCCATTACTAGCTGTTTTGCATTTCTGAACTTTGAGTTGAACCCTTATATCTGTCTCTGGGTTTCAAACAATTGTGTTGCAGAATAGATCACAGGCAAGTTCCAAACTTGCACAAACACCATATGTAGACCCAATGAATGTTATAATTTTGTTTTCCTGCTAAGTCTTTTCAACGTTGAAACTTGGAGACCATTTTATATTCTTTCTGTTCAATGGTTCTCAAGCCCTGCATATCCTGAAACTACAATTACCAAGAGGCCTTAACTTTTCTTGAACTTCTATGACAAAGGAGCCATCGCCATTTTTTGGAGACTGCAGATTCCACTCATTTCAAAAGCTAGTAAGAAGAACAAATAAAATGACTGGGTTTGTAATCAAGGCAATTTTGCTTCAAGGCCAGATTTCAACTAGAAATCAAGCTAATTTTAATTTAGGTTCAGTCGGTGTATCTTTTGTTTGCAAAATTCCCATTTACATGACTGTAGAAAGGCTCCCAGGTGACAACAAAGGCAATAATAATGTTCACCAATTGTTCTTCTAGTATGAATCCATTGAGAGGTGTTCAGCTTGAAGATTATATGGAATTGTAATTTCTGCTGATTGTGACATTCCGGTAATGGGAATTTCAGCACTTCAATGCTCAGAGATAATATATACAGAAATATGAAGAGAACCAAAATTTTACACTTCATATAGTGAAGGCGGATTTAATTAATTCAGACAAATAGTGATAAGTATTTATATATAACTTTAATGTAAACAAACTCACAGACACCAAGGTTCCCGCAGAGCACAGGAGACATGAAGCAGGGAAGGGACCCGCAGCGTCTGCCTGCCCCATTATATCAGAAAGCATTTGCCCGAGGCCATCCCACCCCCAATAGGCAGACTATCCCTACATCTCCCCCTTTATGTTTAAATAAGACAGAATTAAACCAAATACAATTATAAACAATAATAACAAAAAATAAGTATAACAAACATTATTGAGAACAAAAGTTTTACCAGACATTCTATCTCAAGGAGTCTAAATAATGTAGAGAGTAATTACAATTATATAACCCTAACTCCATCAAAGATCTGAGAAGGGAATAAAGATTACTTAACAAATGAGATATATCCAAAATGTGCCAAAAATGACAGAGATAACTGACTACCTGGGCAATCACCCAAATTCTCGTTTGCAATGTTGAGTCAACTAACTTTGGCTAAGGCCTAATATAACTGGCATGCCATTATCAAATGCAAGGAACTTTCTTAGAATTATCCTACCCTGTCTTTGCAAGATAAGACAATCCTGTTTCATAACTTTGTCAGTAGTTGAGGTATGGGCTTCTCTTAACCCAAAGGCCAGTACTGCCAAGAAGACAAGCTCCCAGTGGCATGTCTTTGGTGCTCAACGTTCTCTCGGGAGTAGAGTGGTGTTGCCAGGAGTAAGTGTTTCTCATTGGCACAGAATTCTAGGTTAGATTAAAGGCCATTTTTACAGCTCTTCAAAGAAGCTGAAGATTATACTATCTATACTAAATATAATCTCTATATAACTAGAAGACCTGATTAACCTAAAAATAAACATGACAAACATATAATTCTCAATACCTATCTAACTTGAAGACTAAGAGAATAAACAAATGTGCAATATATAAAGACAATGATCTTCATCTATAAACAATGTCATTACATATCAAATGTAAACAATGATATTACATAAAGTAGTATCAAAGGTAGAAATGTACATGGTAACATGGTAGATGTATCAATACAATATAAGCATACTCTTATACAAAAATAGAGGTAGGAACACTCACATTCAATATTCAATATATCAATATACAGGAAACAGTACCAATACAATTTTCTAAAATCAGTAACTCACAAATACCAATCATCCCATCACACCAGTTAATCCCCCCTTTTTTTTTAACATACCCCCTAATTTCATAAAATATCTCCCCATCCCCTTAACCCCAAACCAACCACTAAAAGATGTCCCTAACCCTGAGGGCAAACTCTGCTGGGAGAGGGGATGTCATCCTCTAAGATTGCTTCAAGCTGACATGGGGATGATGAACTTCTTAGGGGCTCCTGTGAAAGCAAATGATGGTAAAATTCTCAAATTAGCCTTTGACCTAAGAAAATTGTAACTAGTCTCTGTGCGTTGTGAGAAGGTCTGGCCAGAATGTTGTCAAAAATGTGCACCATTCAAAATTGTCTCGTGCAGTTGGTACCAAAAAAACAAGTCTAATATTAGCGCTTAAAAAAAGGAAAAAAATAATAATCATGACGTCATAAAAACAAGAATGAGTTGATGTTGTGGGGCCCCATCTTCATCCTGAAAACTTCAAAGATTACTGTAGGGAAATTTGTTGCTTGTTATGGAAAATTTAAACATTAACAAGAAGGATAAATACTGACATATAAAGAAAGACACAGATATGAATAAAAGCAAATAAAGTTTATCAAGTATGCAATTATTATTATTCTGTACCATTTCATGGCTCCTGATCTGAGACAGAAACTCTGAGATATCTCTTATCAACAGGCTTGGAATTGAAGAGGGACTGAGCCATAGTCCAACTCCACAACCAGCTCTACATATTTATAAAGAAGTGTTCAATAAAACATATAGATATGTATATATATATATATATATATATATATATATATATATATATATATATATATATATATATATATATATATAAAAATCAATACTTACTGATCCTTAGTGGGTTGTAACAATTTTCCATCCATAAATGATTAAATATCCAGGGTCCCTTAAATTCTTTGAAGATCAGTATTTACCTGTGGAGATAAGAAAAGAACCCAGCCCCCAAACTCTTTATATTCCTTACCATCAGTATGCTTGCCATCCTTGTGAATGAATTGTTATTTATCTTTTCCAAATGGCTTTTATTCTTCATACCGAACCTTTATTAATTTTGATGGTATCCACAATTTTTCCTCACCTGTGGAGATGAGAGCAAAACCCCTTGCCCAATGCAGCACATCTCCTGGCTTCCATTGTGAGGTCAGCACATCCTTGAAATAAACTGGTTGATTTAGTTTAGTAGACTTTTCCATTATCCAATGTCTTTTTTGCAGCCGTTTTACCCTTCTCATTAGCATTAAGAAAATTCAAGGTTAACAAAGCATTATGTAACCTATTTTTGTGGGTATTTTCCACCCCTTTCTGTTTGTTTAACATATCTTTTATAGTTCTATTTGATCTTTCTATGATTGCTTGACCTGTAGGATTGTATGGTATAGCTGTAACATGCTTGATATTGTAATAGTCAAAAAACCGTTTCATTTTCCTAGAAACAAAAGCAGGACCAGTATCTGTCTTTATTTGTGTAGGTATACCCACGATAGCCATGACTTCCAATAAATGAGTGATTACTGAATCAGCTTTTTGTGAACTTAAAGCAGTTGCCCATTGAAAGCCTGAATGAGTGTCAATGGTGTGATGAACATACTTAAATTTGCCAAATTCTGCAAAGTGGAACATATCCATCTGCCAGATTTTATTCCTATGGGTGCCCTTTGGATTAGCCCCTGCTGGCAGTGGCATTTGGTTATACAAAGAGCAAGTAGGGCATTTCTTTACAATCTCCTTAGCTTGTTGCCATGTAATAGAAAACTCTCTTCAAACCTTTGCTATTAACATGATGTTTTTTATGAAATTCAGAGGCTTGTAGCACATTACCAATCAATAATTGATGAATATCTGCATTACCTTGTGCTAGAGGACCTGGCAGACCCGTATGGGATCGGATGTGTGTTATGTACATAGGGCAATGCCTGTTCCTGATCAAATCTTGAACCTGGATAAACAATGAGGTTAGTTCCGTATCATCAGGTATAAATTCAGCAGTTTCAATAGGTAAAATAACTCTTTCTGCATATTGTGAATCAGTAACTATATTAATAGGTTCTTTAAAA
Organism: Microtus obscurus; assembly: GCA_963919715.1. Classification (NCBI taxonomy): domain Eukaryota; kingdom Metazoa; phylum Chordata; class Mammalia; order Rodentia; family Cricetidae; genus Microtus; species Microtus obscurus. Next base: position 2,012,046 of record CAWTZC010002527.1, on the reverse strand, counting down.
TCCCTTAGCACCATAAGAATAGCATATAGTTCTGCCTTCTGGAGAGAATCATAAGGACTTTGTTCCACCTTACCTAAGTCTTCTGATTTGTAACCTGCCTTCCCCTGTTTTATTGGCATCAGTATAGAATGTACGGGCTCCAGTTATTGGAGCATCAAGGACAATTCGAGGAAGGATCCAAGAAGTTCTCTTTATGAAGTTAAGCCTCTTGCTTTTTGGATATTTGTTATTAATGTCTCCCAAAAAATTAGCACAAGCTCTTTGCCATGGTTCATTATCTTCCCATAATTTCTTTAGTTCATCAGCAGTGAAAGGCAGTATAATTTCTGCTGGGTCTATGCCTGCTAGTTGACAAAGTCCCAGCTTGCCTTTTATAATTAACTCAGAGACTTTTTCCATATAAGTTTTTAGTTTCTTACGTGGTTTATATGGTAAAAAGATCCATTCCAAGATAATATCATCTCTCTGCATTAAAATTCCTGTAGGAGAAATTTTTGATGGTAATATGACGAGACTACAATCAAGCTCTGGATTCACGCTGTCCACATGTGCTGTGCCTGTTGTAATTTTTCCTCAATCATTGTCAGTTCCTTTTTTTGCTTCAGCTATTAATTCTCTGGGACTGTTTAAATCTTTAGCACCTTCCAAGGTTTTGTTCAAATGAATTATTAGATCAGGTGTTATCCCAATATCTGGTCATAAACTGGAAATGTCTCCTAACAGTCTTTGAAAGTCATTAAGAGTCCGTAGGTGATCTCTCCTAATTTGTGCCTTTTGTGTCTTAATTTTTTGCAAACCTATTTTATAACCTAAATAAATAACAGAATCTCCCTTTTGTATTTTTTTAGGAGCAATTTGCAATCCCCATTTAGGTAAAAGTATCTTTATTTCTTCAGTCTTTTCAAGGTATCCATGTTTGGATCGGATAACAATATGTCGTCCATGTAGTGATATATTATAGATTTAGGAAATTTTTGTGTATTATTTGTAATGGTTGGTTCACAAAATATTGGCACAAGGAGGGGCTATTTAATATACCCTGGGGAGGATGGCCCAGTGGTACCTCTTGGAAGGTTGAGAATTGTTGTAAGTAGGCACTGTGAAGGCAAATTTTTCTCTATCTTCTTTTTTGTAAAGGTATTGTGAAAAAACAATCCTTTAAATCAATAACTATAAGAGACCATCCTTTTGTTAATAAAGAGGGCAAAGGGATTCCAGATTGCAGAGGGCCCATAAGTTGAATAACCTTGTTGATAGCTCTGAGATCTGTCACCATTCTCCAGTTACCTAATTTTTTCTTAACCCAGGAAGCAGGGAAGGGACCCACAGTGTCTGAGCCCCCCATTATTCCAGAAAGCATTTGCCTGAGGCCATCCCGCCCCCAATAGGTGGACTATCCCTACAATATAGTCCAGAAATCTCAAAAAGAAAACCATTGGCACTGGGAAAGTGTCATATGGAAATACCTCTCAAGATGCCACCACAACATGCTGACATGAAGATTGGCAAATTAACCTCAGCCACTATATAAACCCAATATTAATCTGTGATTCACAATGTATCACATCTTCACAGGTACTCAACCAGATTTCTAGAGATCCAGATTTCTAGAGAACATCAGATAGAGTAAGGCATTCATCTTATACATTAGGGAAAAAATTATTCCACATAAATTTTGGCCTAGTTTGAGAACTAGCTTACACAATTTTTAAAGGGGTAAAAATAGGAAATTTACCCATAAGTGGCTATCTCTGAGGCCTTTAATTTTTTAAATTCATATATTTTATTCTCAGAAGATGACATTCACCAATAAAAGTTTGGGACAGCTTTTGCAAAGAATGTATTACACAAAATTACATTTCACTGACTTTAGTAATAGTCCCAGCTGAAGGTCAACTTTCATGGATTTTCACATGGACTAAATGAAACACATTTCACTTAGGCCCATCTTAATGGTTTTGAGGATATCTGTCTTGGAAAAATAAACTAGTCAATGAAAGCATTACATATCAGCTTCTGAAGGCATAAGTCATAAATGATTCCATACCACTTTGGAATTATGATTAATAAAATGGTTATTTATTTAAAGGGAAAAAAACTTACATATCACCATCACAGACAAAAGCCCTCTGTGTGATAAGGAAAGGAGTCTAGTAGCTGGAACTTGAGCTAGTAGCAAGAGAGCTGAGGAGGGCTGGGGCTGCTCTTTTAAAGAGAGGGAGACCAAACCCCAATGAGCTGGTATTTCAGTGGCTATTGGCTCTAGGAGCAGAAGGAGCTTTTGTAGCACCTACCCCTTTTGTTTAAGTAAGAGAGTCCTAAACCTACTATGAAATTATATAAGAACAAATATCCTATTCTAACTAGCTTAAGTCTTGTATAATAAGTAACTTGGCTGAGTCATGAGAGGAAAGTAACTACATTTATATAGTCTTCAACCCCATCAAAGACCTGAGAAGAGAAATAATGTTACCTGAGTAATTAGGAAGTGCAATTAAACAACTTCCAAAACATGCAAAAAATCACAGAGACAACTGGCTACCTGGGCAATCACCCAAAGTGACGTTTGCAGCATTGAAGCAACCAACTTTGGCTAAGGCCTAGTATAACTGACATACCATTTTCAAAGGCAAATAAATTTTCAAAACTATCTTACCTTGTCTTGGCAGGATATGCCAGTAATGTTTTATCCATTTATGAATACTCTGTATCTCTGTTAGTGGGGATTTTTTTGCCCAAAGGCCAGTTCTGCCAAGAAGATAGGCTCAGGTGGAGTGCCTTTGGTGCTCAAGATTCTTTCAGGAATAGATCAGTGTTGCCATGAATGATTGGTTCTCACTACCACAGAATCTGAGTTAGATTAAAGGCGATTTTCTACAGCTCTTTGAAGAGGTTGAAAATTATCTATCTATACTGAAGATAATCTCTATGTATCTAAAGATCATGATTAGTTTAATTATAAGTATGACAAACATAGATGACTATTGATCTATATAATTCTCAATACCTATCTAACTTAAAGACTAAGACAAGAAACAACTGTAATAAATGAGGACAATGCCTACAAATGTAAACAATGTACAAGTATACATTCCAATATGGTAAATATATACACACACACACACACACACACACACACACACACACATAATATATAAGTATTTTAATCAGAGGTAGAAATGTACACTGCAATATGGTAAATATATATATGAAATATAGAAACATCAATATAATATATAATATATCAATACATAAAAATGTTTTAAACAGAGGTAGAAGCATGCATGCATATGATAATTTTGTATTCATATACAAAAATCTATGCCAATGTAATTAACTATAAAACATAGCTCACAAATACCAATCTATTATCCTATTATCCCATCATTCCAATTTTACCTTTTTTCTCCAAAAATTCCTGAGCTTATAAAAATTCTTCCATCAACCCTCAACAGTATACTAATTATAAAAAATCCCTAAATGATGTCTCTAAACCCAAGGACAAACTGTGTTGGGAGAGGAAACGTCATCCTCTAGAATTACTTCCAGCTGTCATAGGGGCGACATCATCTGTGGAAACAAGAGCAAAACCCCTTCCCAAACCTACTACATCTCCTTGTTTCCATTGTGAAGTTAACATATCCTTGAAATATACTGGTTGATTCAATTAAGAAGCTTTTTCCGTTACCCAATGCCTCTCCACTGCTGTTGTTCTTTTCTCATTAGCATTAAGAAAATTTAAGGTTAATAAAGCATTATGCAATCTATTTCTATGGGTATTTTCCATCCCTTTCTGTTTGTTCACCATATCCTTTATAGTACAATTTGATCTTTCTATAACTGTCTGACCTGTAGGATTATTTGGTATACCTGTAATGTGTTTTATATTATAATAAGCAAAAAAGCATTTCATTATCTTAAATACATATGCTAAACCATTATCTGTCTTGATTTGTGCAGATACACCCAAGATGGCCATAGCATCCAATAAATATGTGATTACAGAAGCAGCCTTTTCTGAACAATGGGCAGTTGCCCATTGAAAACCTGAATATGTGTCATTGGTGTGATGTACATATTATAATTTACCAAATTCCATAAAGTGCATCACATCCATTTCCCAGATTTCCTTCCTTTGCGTACCCTTTGGGTTACTCCCTGTGGGCAATGGTGTTTGATTATAGAAAGAACAACTAGGACACCTCTTTATAATCTCCTTAGCTTGTTGCCATGTAATAGAAAACTCTTTCTTTAAACCTTTACTATTAACATGATGGTTTTTGTGAAATTCTGAGGCTAGCAACATGTTTCCAATCAATAATTGATCAATTTCAGCATTACCTTGTGCTAGAGGACAAGGGAGACCCATAAGGGATTGTATATGTTTTATGTACATAGGACAAATTCTATTTGTGATTGTGTCTTGCACCTGGATAAACAATAAAGTCAATTCTGTACCATCCTGCATAAATTCAGCAGTTTCAATATGCAAGATATCTCTTTCTGCATATTGTGAATCTGTAACTATATTAAGACGTTCTTTAAACTCACTTAGCACCATAAGAATGCCATAAAATTCTGCTTTCTGGACCGAATTATAAGGGCTTTTTCCACCTTACTCAATTCTTCTGATTTGTAACCCAACTTCCCTGATTTACTAGCATCAGTATAAAATGTATGGGCTCCAGTTATTGGAACATCATGTATAATTCAAGGAAGAATCCAAGAAGTTCTCTTTATAAGGTTAAGTCTACAACTTACAGATAGTTGCTTTTAATTTCTCCAAAAAAAATAGTGCAAGCCCTTTGCAATGGTTCATTGTCTTCTCATAACTTTTTATTTCATCAGTGAAATAAATGATGTAGTGAAAGGCATTACAATTTCTGCTGGGTCTATAACTGCTAATTAATGAAGTCTCAGTTTACCTTTTATACAGAAGTTTTTAATTTTCTACTTAGTTTGTGTGGTAAAAAAGATCCATTCTCAAATAGTATCTTCCCTCTGCATTAAATTTCTGTTGGATAAATTCTGGAAAGCAATATGACTAGAATAGAACTAAGATTTGGATCCACCCTATCCACATGTGCCTCCTGTAAGTTTTCAACAACCATTGTCAGTTCTTCTTCTGATTTCTGGGAGTATTCAAACCTTTATCAGCATCTAAGGTTTTTTTTTTAAATTAATTATTAGATCAGGTGTTATCCTAACAGCCAGTCATAGACTGGAAATGTCTCCTAATAATCTTTGAAAGTCATTAAGAGTCCATAACTGGTCTCTCCTAATTTGTTCCTTTTGTATCCTAATTTTCTATAAATCTATTTTGTAACCTAGGTAATTAACAGAATTTCCTCTTTGAATATTTTCAGCAGCAATTTGTAATCCCCATTTAGGCAAGACTTTCTTTACTTCTTCAAACATCCTTTCTAAAGTATCTTTATTTGAATCAGATAACAAAATGTCAACCATGTAATAGTAAATTACAGACATAGGAAATTGCTTACGAATTATTTCCAATGGCTGACTTACAAAATATTGGCACAATGTGAGACTATTGAGCATCCCCTGTGGGAGGAGAGTCCATTGATATCTCCTAGTAGGCTGAGAATTATTATAAGTAGGCACTGTGAAGACAATTTTTTCTCTACCCTTTTTTGTAAAGGAATAGTGAACAAACATTCTTTTCAAATTTCCTTTCAAATCAATAACTGTAAGATGCCATCCTTTTGGTAATAGAGAAGGCAAAGGAATCTAAGGTTGTAGAAGAACCATAGGTTGAATTACTGTGTTGACAGCTCTTAGATCTGTCACCATTTTCCATTTACCAGATTTCTTTTTTACAACAAACCTGGGAGAATTCCAAGGGCTTATTGATTTTTCAATATGATGAAGATCTAGTTGCTCATGTACCAGCTGTTCCAACACCTGTAATTTATCTTCAGCTAGAGGCCACAGTTTGATCCACATTGGATTCTCAGTCAGCCATTTTAAAGGTAGGTCTGTTGGTACCTCTAAATGTTTGCTAGTTGCTGGATGTGCTTGTAAAGCCTGAGTGGCTGGTGATCTTTTTCTGTAATACCTCATTATATCCTTCCCAGAATTATGAGTTCCTTGGAGTACAGGAATGTTAGTCTGGGTATTCAATTGCTGTAGCAGGTCACAGCCCCATAAATGTATTGCAATATTGGTTTTATATGGCTTTAGTCTTCCTATTTGCCCTTTAGGCCCTATGCATTCCACCAATCTCATGTTTTGCTTTACATGGGATAGGAGTCCAATTCCCAGTAACTGAACATCTACCCCTTGAAGAGGCCAATTTGGATGCCAAGATTCTGGAGTAATGATAATTACATCTGCACCTGTGTCTAATAAGCTTTCCATAAAAATGCCATTTATATAGACCCTTAGTTTTGGTCTGCCAAAATATTACTCTGTCCTACTCAATTTTTTTTACTCATCCTTTACATGTAACCCATGATTTAGACCAGTATTTCTTTTTAGAGCAGACATTGGAGGTTTTTTCTTTTTTAATTTTCTTAGTGAGACACGTTCTCCATTGTAACTGGGAATGACTGAGCCACTTTGGCTTGGGGGCCTGCAAGAGGCCTCTCAAGGGGTTTCCCAAAGGTATCGGGTTGCTTTGTCTGTCTGTGGTTTACCAGCATTTGTTGGCACAAAATCAGTCTTTATCACATCTCCTATATATCCCTGAAGGCTCGGGTCTCCTATTATTGTCATTCCCAGAGGAGATATTATTCCTAGAAATTCTTTGCTTTCAAGCCCTTTTCGGATGTCCCTAATTTACCCCAATTAAAACACCTCCCAGTTTTATGTCTCCTCATTGCTTTGGAAATAGCTTCCTTCTACCCAAGATTCATTATTATAGCCAAACGTCTCAACATTCATTATTTGCTGCATCCATTCTTCCATAGGTGCTGATAGAGACCTTAAAGGCCCAATTATCTTTTTACATTCTATGTTTGCATTTCAAAAGCAGAGATTCAATAATTATGTGTTTAGATTCTTGGTCTGTACACATAATTATTGAATCTAACCAAAAAATAGATTCTTGGTCTGTTGCTCCTATTTTCAGAGCCTTAATTAATATGTGTAAAAAGCCAGTAAAGTGTCCTCTCTGTCCCTGCCTAACCCTGGTATATGATTTGACCCTTTTTCTTGGATATTGTATTCTTTTCCAAACATTTAAGGCTGCTTTGTGACATAAAGACAATATTTCTTAATCATAAAGACCTTGGACCTGTGGATCAGCATACACTCCTACACAAAGAATTTGATATTGGGAAACCTCCATATATTTTGTACTTCCTTGCTATTCCATATGTTTGGATTCTTCTCTGAAATAAATTCCAAATATCAAGGAAGGTCCATCATCTAATGCCTCCACATGACAGAGTTGCCACAAGGGGTTCCAGCTTTTGGCAACCACTTGTGCTCTGATGGATGCTACTTAAGTGCTGAGCTTGCAATGGGGCAGAAACTGTTTAGGCCCATGGATCCCAGGAGGCATAAAGTTTAAATCCACATGGGGAGGCAATTGATAGGGTTTGTGGGGATTTGAAGCCAATTAAAGGTATGTAAAGAGAAAATACAAAGAATCACAGGAAAAAAGGCCACTGCTTAATAATTTATATTAAACTGCTGGCTCCATGTACAGGGCACAGGGCACAAGCTGCAGCTGAGGGACAGTGCATGCCAAGCTGAGCTGGTGGCAGGCAGCTGAGTGGGAGAGAAGGGGGAGGTTCTAAAACCATATGTTGGATGCCAGTTGAAGGTGTAAGTCACAAATAATCCCACACCAGTTTGGAATTATGATTAATAGAATAAATATTTATTTAAAGGGAAAAAACTTACCATCACAGACAACAGTCCTCTGCATGATCAGGAAAGTAGTAGCCGGAAGTGGAGCCAGAAGCAAGAGAGCATGAGGAAGGCTGCTGCTGCTTTTTTAAAGAGAGGGAGACCACACCCCAGTGGGCTGTTATCTCAGCAGTTATTGGCTGGAGGAGTGGAAGGAGCTTCTGCAGCAAGCTTCTCCCTGCTTTTTTGTTCCCATAATATGGGCAGAGAGAATCCTATGGGAGATGCAAAACAACAATTATGATGTCACAAATTGCATGATGAAATGTAACTCCCCTTTCTTAACCAAATTATTTCACTAAAGACCCCATAGTGCATATGCATTTGATTTCTGCCAAGAACACATGTCTCTCTGTGTGTAATGATTATTTTTTTATTATTACTTGATATGGAATACCTTCTTTATGTATGTTTTATTAACATTGGTTAATAAAGAAGGTGTTTTGGTCAATGGGAGGACAGAATAAATTTGGGTGGAAAAACTAAACTTAATTCAGGAAAAAAGAAGTCAGAATCAGGCAGAAGCTATGTAGCCACCAAGAAGCACACTGTGAGGTAACAAACCATAAGCCTCATGGTAAAAATATAAAATTTGAGAAATGGATTATTTTAAAATGGAAGAGTTAGTTAATAAGAAGCCTGTAGGAAACAGGTGGCTAATATTAAGTCTCACAGTGGCTATTTTATATGTAGCTTCAGGACAAAAGAAGTGTAAAAGTCCAGTCTAGGGGGACCAGCAGGATGGAGAGTATTTGTAGCTTCATAATTCCAGCCAATGTTTGGTAATGCATATCCACAAAAAGCCTACCTGGTATCAATTTCAGCTTCTCAGTAATTACATATTTACACGCAAATTTTGGCCACAGGCAAATGCATGGTTTATTTAAGAGACAACTTCCCAGTTCACACTTTGGCTCTTTCAGGAGGTCCTGCTGCAGATCACTTCATTGGAGTTTGTGAGCAGAGTGCTCTAAATTGATTAATGGGAGCATAGGCCCACTATGTCATTGGAGCTGGGCAGTAAGCATGGATCACAGAGTTGGGAATATACAAACATCTACCATCCTAGACAAAATGAAGCCAAATGTAAATCTGTAGCATTAGTCCTACCTATGCTACTTAAAAAAATGTTCTCTTACACCTAAAAGGATTATGGATAAAAAATAAAGACAGATTTATACAAAAAATGCCTCTAAATCAGCCAGTGTATTTTACATAAATGTGCATAGATTCAGCAAAGCGAAAATACAGAGTAGAAACAGATATAGATTAAAATAATAATTTAAGAATTGTTTCCAAAATAGATCAATAAAATGTATGCACATCCAGCACATTGAGGGTCTTGATTATGTATACAACTGATTTTTCTTTAAAATTTTTGACTAAAGAAAAACATTTGATTCCCAGGGCCGCTAAGCAAAACCAACATATATTTTTGTCATTTTTTTTTATTTTATTAAATTTTTTTAATTAAAAATTTTCGCCACCTCCCCCGCCTCCCTTTTCCCTCCACCTCCCCCACTCCCCATTCCCCATTGCCCTCCCCCTTTCTCTGCAGTCCAAAGATCAGTCAGGGTTCCCTGCCCTGTGGGCAGTCCAAGGTCCTCCCCCATCCATCCAGGTCTAGGAAGGTGAGCAGCCAAACCAGCTAGGCTCCTATAAAGCAAGTACATGCAGTAGGGTCTAAACTCAGTGCCATTGTCCTTGGCTTCTCAGCAGCCCTCATTGTCCACCATGTTCAGTGAGTCCAGTTTTATCCCATGCATTTTCAGTCCCAGTCCAGCTGGCCTTGGTGATCTCCTAATAGATCAGCCCCACCATCTCAGTAGGTGGGTGCCCTCCACACGGTCTTGACTTCCTTGCTCATGTTCTCCCTCCTTCTGTTCCTCATTTGGACCTTGGTAACTCAGTCTGGTGCTCCAATATGGGTCTCTCTCTCTATCTCCATCCATCACCAGATGAAGGTTCTATGGTGATATGCAAGATATTCGTGAGTATGGATATAGAATCGGGCCATTTCAGGCTCTCTCTCCTTAGCTGCCCAAGGACCTAGTTGGGTACATGTCTCTGAATCCCTGGGTACCCCTCTAGAGTTATGGCTATTGCCAACCCTTAAATGGCTCCTTAATTAAGATATATACTTCCCTGCTCCCATAGCCATTCTACCATTATCCCAACCATCCAATTCCCCCAAGTTCTCCCTATCCTCCCCTTCTCACTTTTCTCTATCTCTCCTTTCCCCCATCCCACCCCACCCCCCCAGTTCCCAAATTTTTGCCAAGCAATCTTGACTACTTCCAATATCCAGTAGGCTAACTGTATGTTTTTCTTTGTGTTCACCTTCTTATTTAGCTTCTCTAGGCTTGTTAATTATAGGCTCAATGTCCTATATTTATGGCTAAAAACCAATTATGAGTGAGTATATCCCATGTTCATTTTTTGGGTCTGGGTTACCTCACTCAGGTTAATGTTTTCTATTTCCATCACCTTGGATGCAAAATTCAAGTCATTGTTTTTACCACTGAGTAGTACTCTAATTATGTATATATTCCACACTTTCTTCATCCATTCTTCCATTGAAGGGCATTTAGGTTGTTTTTCAGGTTCTGGCTATTACAAATATTGGTGTTTTTGATTTTAGCCATTCTGACAGATGTCTCAAAGTTGTCTTGATTTGCATTTCCCTGATCACTAAGGAGGTTGAGCATGACCTTAAGTGTCTTTTGGCCATTTGAACTTCTTTAGTTGAGAATTATCTGTTCAGTTCAGTTCGCATTTTTAATTGGGTTAATTAGCATCTTAATGTCTAATTTCTTGAGTTCTTTATATAATTTTGAGATCAGATCTTTGTCTGATGCAGGGTTGGTGAAGATATTCTCCCAGTCAGTGGGTTGCCTTTTTGTCTTAGTGACAATGTCCTTTGCTTTGCAGTAGCTTCTCAGTTTTAGGAGGTTCCATTTATTCAATGTTGCCCTTAATGTCTGTGTTGCTGGGGTTATATGTAGGAAGTGTCTCCTTTGCCCATATGTTATAGAGTACGTTCCATTTTCTGTTCTATCAGGTTCAGTGTGTTAAGACTGATATTGCAGTCCTTAATCCATTTGGATTTGAGTGTCGTACATGGTGATAGATATGGATCTATTTTCATTCTTCTACAGGTTGGCATCCAGTTGTGCCAGCACCATTTGTTTAAGATGCTCTCTTTTTCCCATTGTATATTTTAGCTCATTTATCAAAAATCAGGTGTTCATTTTTTTATTTTATGTCAGATGCATATAGACTATATAGTGTAATTGTAACCTTTATTGATTTTTTATTGAGCTCTACATTTTTCTCTGCCTACTTTCCTGTTTTTCCTTTTCCCCTTCCAACTCTCTTTCAAGGTCACCATGCTTCAAATTTATTTAGGAGTTCTTGTTGTTTTCTACTTCCCATGTAGATTAGATATATGTATGTCTCTCTTACTGTCCTCATTGCTGTCTAAGTTCTCTGGGACTGTGGTTTGTAGGCTGGTTTTCTTTTCTCTATGTTTAAAAACCACCTATGAGTAAGTACATGTGATAATTGTCTTTCTGGGTCAGAGTTAGCTCACTCAAAATAAGGTTTTGTAGCTCCAAACATTTTCCTTCAATATTTAAGATGTCATTTTCTTCTGCTGTTTAATGCCCCAATGTGTAAATGTGCCACAAGGAATTGATAAATTAACTGTAATAATTGTTTAATAGCTGTTTTCCTATATAATTTTACTGTGTTAAAATTAAAACCTTCATATTTATTTAGACAGAAAAGAGGATATGATGTGGATTTCACCACTGTATGCTGTGAATATGTTTTATGACTAATGTTAACTTAAATTAAATGTTAATTTAATTTAAAAAGATGGTTTGATAGGCCAACCCTTAGGTGGGCAGAGAAAGCACAGCAGAATGCAGGGAGAAAGAAGCTGAATCAAGGAGTCACCATGATGTTCCCACACCAGGCAGACACGGGATAAGATCTTCCCTGGTAAGCCAGCTCGTGGTGCTATACAGAATATTAGAAATGGGTTAGATCAATATGTAAGAGCTAGCCAATAAGAGGATGGAACTAATAGGCCAAGCAGTGTTTAACAGAATACAGTTTCCGTGTAATTATTTCGGGGCATAAGCTAGCTGGTGGCCAGGAGCCAAGTGGTGGGAAACAGCCTGCCACCACTCATTCAACAGCAAGATGTTAGGAAACAAACCACAAGCCTTGTGATAAAATATAAAATAATAGAAACAGAACAATTTAATATGTAAGAGTTAGTTAATAAGAATCATGAGGTAATTGGCCAAAGAGTATGTAATTAATATAAAGTCTCACATTGGCTATTATTTCTAACTAGAGTCCTATCATTTGGCCCAAATACAAAATTCTCATCCAAAGTCTCAAACTCCAAGGCAGAGAAGTTTTGGTTTGAGCCAGTACGCTGTACACCATCTCACAATGACTGCTTAACTTTTAGCTTTCTTTTAAATGACTTTATGAGTTTTGAAAAATGACACTAACTTTTCTAGCCAGCACTTACTAGGAAAGGGCAGGCTATTCTCCAAGTTCAAGGTCATCCCTATATAAAAAATTGTAGTAATACGGAACAGCGGGGCTCAGTCCCCGGCACCCAGCCACCCACATGGCTAGATTAATACCCAAAATAATTACACAGAAACTGTATTCTTTTAAACACTGCCTGGCCCATTTCTATCTAGCCTCTTCTAGCCTAATTCTCACATATTAATTTATCCAATTTCTAATCATCTGTGTAACCCACGAGCTGGCTTACCAGGAACGATATTAACCTGCATCTGCCTGGCATGGGAGCATCATGGCGACTCTTTGACTCAGCTTCTTTCTCCCAGCATTCTGCTCTGCTTTCTCCACACACCTAAGGGTTGGCCTATCAAATGGGCCTAGGCAGTTTCTTTATTGATAAGAAATCACTCCCGTAAATACATAGAATACATAGGCAAACCCCATACCCCCCAAAACACAAAAATATATGCCTACCAAAATAACCAAGTACAAGAAATGAGAAAGAATCCCAACATGTATTCCAGAGAATGAGAATGAGGCTCTAGTATGAAGTATTTATATACTCAAGTCTGTAATACTTCATCACCTTGCTGAAAAAATATCACCATGCCTAGTTTTCTAATAAAATTGACATGAAGACACCAGCATGTTTTCAAACGTGGATACTTTTTTTTAAAAAAAGTCTTCTAATTTTCCTTTATTTAACACATAAAATTGTATGTACATAAAATTGTACATATATCCAGAGTAGCATGATGTGGTTTAATACATGTACACATGATATAAGGTTCAAACCAAGGTAAGTATGTCTATTTACTTAAACACATGTTTCTTTGTGGTGAACACCCCAAAGCATTTGTTACCTCTGAAATATAAAGTGCATTACCATAACTGCTACCATGGAACTCCTAAATATGGATTAGCTCACAGTCACAGTTATGTTCTAGGGCTGTAAGTGAAAGCCAGGCCTTAGGCTTCAAAGAGCTTGGTCTTAGTCTATGTCATGTGCTCAGGAGAATACAACTGAAATTTCTGAAGTCAAAGCAAGGCTTATTCTTCCTGAATCACTTTCAAACTTATTTTTAAAGGCTTATGATGAGAATTTAATTTTAATAAAGACTAGAGCACTTATACAAATTAAGAGACTAGAGAATTCTTAAAAATGAGACTTATATCAGATAGAAACTACTATATTCTAAAGAACTATGTAAGCAAAAATGTTCAAAATTATTTTTCATATTGGCTGGCTTAAAAAGCATCCTATCTGAGGTTGCATGCCTGCCAGTGTTTGCAACTGTGCATGCTGGCAGTAGCATAAAGAGAGTCTATTTCAGGGTGTAAACTATCAGCATAACTTTTCCACATCATTTTCCCTTCTTCTGTTTAAACAAAAAAGAAAGGCTTTAACTTTCACATAGTAAAATTACAGTGTGGATGCCTGTCACATGCAGCAATGACAGAAGATCTGTGATTTACAGAGTAATAAAAATACTAATTTTTTAAAAAGGAAATTCCTATTTACTTTCTCATGAAAGCCTCCCTCATAGAGGGAGCCATGAGGTATGAAAAGGGTGTTATTTCTAGACAGCATTTCCAAAAAGTAGAGTAGGGTAGATTATTGTAGAAGGAGCTGCAGGCAGGCCTGCTTTTTGTCCTGCCCGTCTCCCACACGGCTAGCTTTACACCCAAAATAACAACACACAAATTCTATTCTTTTAAAAACTACCTGGCCCATTAGTTCCAGCCTCTAATCAGCTAATTCTCACATATTGATTAACCCATTTCTAATACCATGAGGTAGTGGCTTACCGGGAAAGATTCATCATGTCTGATCTGGTGACTGGCTCCATTGCATCTGGCTCAACTCAGTTATCCCCAGCATTCAGTTTGGTCTACTCTACCTATCTAAATTCTGCCCTATCAGGCCAAGCAGTTTTCTTTATTAATTAACCAATGAAAGCAAGAGAGAGAAAGAATTCACTCCCACATCATTTTCCCTTTTTCTGTTTAAACAAAAAAGAAAGGCTTTAACTTTCGCATAGTAAAATTATATAGAACAAAAGTTATAAAGCAATAATTACAGTTACAATATTTATATCTACTTTATCTTTTATCATAACAAAGGAAATCTATAACTATCACTTTATTCTTCACCTCCATCAAAGGCTCCAGAATTATACAATATTACCTACATAAAGAAGAAATAAGCAACTTCCAAACTCTAGAAATGACAGAGACATCTCACTGCCTGGACAGTCACCCAAAGTTCCTCTGTTCTTCTGTACCTTTGGGGCATCCATCTTCGGCCTACAGGCCCATAGTATCCAGAGACATTTCCATGAAGCAGGGAATTTCAAAGGCAGTTCAGTCACTATCTGCTGTGTCCTGCAGAATGTCTTGCAGACTCTTTCATGAATCAGGAACCCTGAAAGATCATCTCACCTTTAGGTGAGTACAGCAGTCCTCTCTTTGTGGGTTCTCTGTGTCCAGTTTATGCAACAGTTCAGGCAAGAGGAGTTTCTTGCCCATATGTCTACCAAACTCCATAAGGAGCCACTTTGATGCCCATCTTCCTCTTGAAGTAGCTGGTGCTGTCAGGAGCCGACATGTCTCCTTGTCATGAAAAGCCCTAAGTTATTAAAATATTTAAGTGCCATGTTCTTCTGTCTTTTAGAGATATGAAGAATATCTATCTAACTGAAATATATCTGGAAAATCTAACTAACATGTCTACAAGTTTTACTATTATCGATGATTATCCATTAGCAACTTATATTTCCTATTATACATTACATTTTAAACGAACTACACAATCACAATACCTTAATCAATGTTAGAAATACATATACATATAACAAAATTGACCTTAAAATCCATACCAATGTAAATTATTCATATCTATATCATATCCCCCTTTAAATGTAAAAGAACATATATAAACAATATTTCAGAACATGGGCACAGTTTTTTTTTTCTCTCCAAACTGCTTCCTGCTGAATCAGGGCACTGTTATTCAGGTCTTTTATGGGATAACCTATCTTCTAGGTTCATCTCAGTCAGCAGTTGGGCAAAGTAATTTTTTGAGGGTGTTCACAGCAACCTTTCAGGAGGGCAAGGTCTATCATATTATATTGGAATAGAAGAAATCCACAGGGTCTCATTCTCTGTGAAAACAAATGAAGACCCTTTCCAAAGCATCATATCCTTAGACTCAAATTCTGAAGTCATACCCTCATGATATCCATTCTGGTTACACTTGGCAGCCCATATAATGAAATGTCTGTCTATATATAGCTCCTTTAGAATCAAAAATTTTAAATAAAACACAATGTACATAATCCAGGCTCTCTGTGAATTTTCCATTTTTACATGACTTATTTTTACTTTATTTCTATTAATCTATAACTATCTATACTCTGTTTCTTTAAAGACTTTATCTTTTTTTTAAACCATTAACATTATTCTCTATATTCTTTTTCTTCTTTCTCTCAAGCCTACGTACAGTCATCCAACAGTGTGGTCTTTTATGTCTGAACCTGTTTTATTGTGAATCTGTAACAATTTTTTACTACCCAGGAGCATTTCTTAAAATGTTAAGCAGTTCTTAAAAACTTAAGTTGCACCATGTACAGGTAATACTGTACTGTCTGTGTCCTGCCCAGTCAAAACCTTAACTGCACTATTATTACAGTAATTACAGTAGTTCCTGCCAACCAGCACAGTTCAGCATGGAGCAGTCGCTCCTGCCTCAGATCCATTTGGTGCCCCTGAGCTGCGCACAGTTCCAGAAACACAGCAAGTCCACATTGGAGCTGCACTCAGCAGTTTAATTCTGAGACTGAGCATGCAGCACAGAAACTCTTTTTATCCAAGTTACAACCAAATCTGACATGCACTGTGCAATCAAAACACATCTCTGTATGGCAGCATGAATCCGCCATGTTCTTCTGTTCTTCTGCCTGTCTAAGCCTGATTCTGCCATCTGCCCAGGTGCAGGCAGGGAGTGCTGAGCCATCTGCACGGTCTCAGAGCACTCTCCTTCTGATTCCAAGTGGGAACACAAACATCCAGTCCCATAAAAGCCATGGAAATGCTTTAAAGCCAGAGTGCACACTGGCAGAACAGCCCCAGGAAGCCACACTTTAAAATGGTGCAGCATTTTTTTTGCTGCTGATGCTGAATCAGGAAATATCTCTACAGCACACCACCAACTAACAGCCAAAAGTTGTGTTAAACTCTGTTTTATTGTCTGATTAAAATTAAGCTCTCTCAGGTTTTACGTGGAGTTCATTACCACGCTGGGTGCCACTCTGTTGTAATAGGGGCAGCCGGGCTTCATCTTCGTCACCCAGCCACCCACATGGCTAGCTTATGCCCCAAAATAATTACACGGAAACTGTATTCTTTTAAACACTGTCTGGCCCATTAGTTCCAGCATCTTATTGGTTATCTCTTACATATCAATCTAACCCATTTCTAATATCGCTGTAACACCACGAGGTGTCTTACCAGGGAATATCTTAACCTGCATCTGTGTCCGGTAAAAGAATCATGGCGACTCTGATTCAGCTTCTTTCTCCCAGCATTCTGTTCAGTTTTCTCCGCCTACCTAAGGGTTGGCCTATCAAATGGGCCTAGGCAGTTTCTTTGTTGATAAGAAATCACTCCCACATCAGAGAATTCTTTGTTCAATTCAGTACCCCATTTTTAATAGGGTTATTTAGAATTTTAATGTCTAGCTTCTTGGGTTCTTTATATATTTTGAAGATCAGACCTTTGTCTGATGTGAGTTCGGTGAAGATCTTCTCCCATTCAGTGGGATGATCTTGTCTCAATGACTGTGTCCTTTGCTTTACAGAAGCTACTCAGTTTCAGGACATCCCATTTAATCATTGTTGCTGTCTTTATCTGTGCTATTAGGGTTATAGTAGGAAATGGTCTCTTTTGCCCATGTGCTGCAGTCTCCTTCCCACTTTATCTCCTATGATGTTCCGTGTGGTCAGATTTATATTGAAGTCTTTAATATATTTGGGCTTTGAGTTTTGTGAATGGTAATTTATATGAATCTATTTTCATCCTTCTACAGGTGGACATCCAGTTATGGCAGCACCATTTGTTGAAGATGCTTTCTTTCTTCTATTGCATATTGTTCATAGGTTTGTGGGTTAATAATATCCAGGTCTTCAATTCAATTCCATGGTAGACATTTCTGTTTCTATGCCAACACCAAGTTGTATTCATTACTGTAGCTCTGTAATAGAATTTGAATTAAGGGATGATAATGCCTCTGGAATTTTCTTTATTATATAGGATCATTTTGGCTATAGCGGGTTTTCTGTTTTTCCATATAAAGTTGATTATGGTTCTTTCAAGGTCTTGGAAGAATTTTGCTGGGATTTTGATGGGGATTGCATTGGATTTAGAGATTGCCTTTGGTAGAGTTGTCATTATTACTATGTCGAGCCTACCCATCCAAGAACATGGGAGATCCTTCCATTTTCTGGTGTCCTCTTTAATTTCTTAAAAGCCTTAAAGTTCTTGACAAATAGATCTTTCACTTCCTTCGTTAGTGTTATCCCAATATACTTTATGCTATTTGTGGCTATTGTGAAAGGTGAAGTTTTTTTCTCATTTCCCTATCTGCTTCTCTATCCTTTGTGTATAAGAGGGTAACTTATTTTTTTGAGTGTATCCTGAAGGTAAGTGTTCTTT
Source organism: Microtus obscurus (assembly GCA_963919715.1). NCBI lineage: Eukaryota > Metazoa > Chordata > Mammalia > Rodentia > Cricetidae > Microtus > Microtus obscurus. The sequence continues at coordinate 1,993,908 of CAWTZC010002527.1, read as the reverse complement.
GATAGAGTTTTGGGGACACTGATGTACCCTATCATATCATCTGCAAATAATGAAAGTTTGACTTCTTCCTTTCCAATTTGAATGCCCTTGATCTCCTTATGTTGTCTTATTGCCTTTGCTAGAACTTCAAGCACTATATTGAAGAGATATGGTGTGAGTGGATAGCCTTGTCTTGTTCCTGATTTAAGTGAAATGGCTTTGAGTTTCTCTCCATCAATGTGATATTATCTGTTGGCTTACTGTATATTGCTTTTATTATATTTATATATAATCCTTTTATTCCTTTTATTCTCCAAGACCTTTATCATAAAGGGGTTGTGAATTTCTTCAAATGTGTTTTCAGCCTCTAATGAAATGATCATATGTATTTTTATTTCAGTTCATTTATATGATGGATAATGTTGATAGATTTTCATATGTTAAACCAGCCCTACTTCTCTGAAATGAAGCCTACTTCATTATAATGGATAATATTTTGGATGTGTTCTTGGATTCGGTTTGCTACCATTTTATTGAGAATTTCTGCATCAATGTTAATGAGTGTGATTGATTTGTAATTCTCTTTCTTGGTTGAGTCTTTGTGTGGTTTTGGTATCAGTGTAACTGTAGCTTCATAAAAAGAGTTTGGCAATGACTCTTCTGTTTCTCTTATGTGAAACACATTAAGGAGTATAGGTATCAGCTCTATTTGAACTTCTGTTAAATTCTACATTAAAACCATCTGATCATGGGCTTCTTTTGGTTGGGAGGATTTATGACAGCTTCTATTTCCTCACGACTTATAGGTCTATTTAAATTGTTCACCTGGTCTTGATTCAATTTTGGTATGTGGTATTTATCTAAAAAAAGTACATTTATTTTATATTTTATAACTTTGAGGTATATAGGCTTTTGTAGTAAGCCCTATTGATTCCCTGAGTTTCCTCAGTATCTGTTGTTATGTCCCGCTTTTCATTTCTGATTTTGTTAAATTGTGTGTTCTTTCTCCACCTTTTGATTAGTTTGCCTAGGGGTTGGTCAATCACGTTGATTTTCTCAAAAAAGCATCTTTTTGTTTCATTTATTCTTTGAGCTGTTTTCTGTGTTTATATTTTGTTGATTTCAGCCCTCAGTTTATTTCCAGTCTTCTACTCCTCATGGGTGAGTCTGCTTCTTTTTTTCCTAGAGCTTTCTGGTGTGCTATTAAGTCTCTAATGTGAACTTTATCTGTTTTTGTAATGTGGACAATTAATGCTATGAACTTTACTCATCCCTGCTTTCATAGTGTCCCATAGGTTTTGGTATATTGTGTCTTTATTTTCATTGAATTCAAGGAAGACTCTAATTTCTTTCATTATTTATTCCCTGTCCCATGGGTGGTTCATTAGATGACTGTTCAGTTTCCATGAGATTGTGGGCTTTCTGGGGGTAGAATTTTTGTTAAATTTTAACTTTATTCCATAGTGACCTGATAAGACACAAGTGGTTCCTAAAATTTTTTGTATCTGTGGATGTTTGCTTTTTTTTTACCAAGTTTGTGATCAGTATTTGAGAAGGTTCCATGAGATGCTGAGAACAACATATATTCTTTCCTATTTGGGTGGGATGTTCTATAGATGTCTGTTAAGCCATTCGATTCATTACCTCCATTAGTTCTCTAATTTCTCTTTTTTGTTTCTGTCTCATTGACCTGTCCATTGGTGAGAGAGGAGTGTCATAGTCTCCTTCTATTAGTGTTTGTGGTCTGATGTGTGCTTTGAGTTTTAATAATGTTTCTTTTACATACATGGGTGTTTTTATATTAGGGGCATAGATATTCAGGATTGAGACTTCCTTCTGATGAATTCTTCCTTTTGTGGGTATAAAGTGTCCATCTCCATCTCTTCTGATTGATTTTAATTTAAAGTCAATTTTGTTAAATATTATATCCACATCCACTTGTTTCTTAGGTCTTCTTGCTTGTAGAACCTTTTCCAAATCATTTACTCTGTTTTGTGGTTGAGGTGTGTTTCTTGTCAAAAGAAAAATGTTGAATCCTGTTTTCTTATCCATTCCCTTAACTTGTGCGTTTTTATAGGTGAATTGAGCCCATTGATATTAAGTGATATTAATGACCAGTGTTTGTTAACTCCTGTTAATTTTTTTGGTGGTAGGCTTTGTGTGTTTCCCTTCTTTGAGTTGTGCTGGTGGAGGGCTGTGAGATGCCTGAGTTATTCTTGGTCATTGTTGGCTTCCTTAGGTTGTGATTTTCCTTCTAGAACTTTCTGTAAGGCTGGGTTTGTGGGTTCACATTGCTTAAATTTGTATTTATCCTGGAATATCTTGTTTTCTCCATTGATGGTGAAAGAAAGCTTGGCGTGACATAGTAGGCTGGGCTTGCATCCATGGTCTCTTAGTTTCTGCAGCATATTTATCCAAGAACTTCTGGCTTTTAAAGTTTCCAATGATAAGTCAGGTGTAATTCTGATAGGTTTCCCCTTTTTATGTTACTTGACCTGTTTCCTTTTCAACTCTTAATATTCTTTCTTTATTCTGTATGTTTTTGTTATGATTATTTTATAGTGAGAGGAAATTGATTGGTTATTGATTGGAAATGTGTCAAAGGCACTGGAATGTAATAGAAAAAATCACATCAATAGGAAACATTTAAAGAAAGACTCTTCCATCACATGAAAACAAGCCAAGGAAATTACAAGAACATATCTATTTTGTTCTTTATACATTCGATCACTACTACTTGCAGGAAGTAACCCAAAGGGTAATCAATGTAATGAAATCTGGCAGTTGGATGTGCTTCCATTTGGTATAATTTGAAAAACTAAGATATGTACACTACAACATTGATGTCTATTCATGTTTTCAATGGGCAACAGCTTTTAGTTCATTAAAAGATAATTTGGTATTCACATATTTGCTAGAATTTATAAACATCCTGAGTATGTCTGTACAAATAAAGGCAGACAATGGTCCAAAATATCTTTATCAAAAATGGAAATAGTTTTTTGTTTATTATAATATAAATATTATATGAATACCACATAATCCTGTAGAGTTGGCAGTTATAAAAAGATCAAATCAAACTTTATTTGTTTGTTTGTTTGTTTTTTGCGAGACAGGGTTTCTCTGTGGTTTTGGAGCCTGTCCTAGAACTAGCTCTTGTAGACCAGGCTGGTCTCGAACTCAGAGATCCACCTGCCTCTGCCTCCCGAGTGCTGGGATTAAAGGCGTGCGCCACCACTACCCGGCTCAAATCAAACTTTAAATGATATGTTAAATAAACAGAAAAGGATGATAAATACCCCAAGAAATTGTATGATGCTTTATTAATTGTTAATTTTCTAAATGCTAATAAGAAAGGAACAACTTTGGAGAGACATTGGGTAGTAGAAAAAAAACTACAGAATTAAATAAACTGATCTACTTTTAAAACATACTGAACTCAGAATGGAAACCTAGGAATCTTTTACTTTGGGGAAGAGGTTTTGCTTTTGTTTCTATAGGATAAAAATGCAATGGATACCATAAAATTGATAAAGGCTTGATTTGAAAAGGAGACACTTTTAATTAGAAGAGATGAAAGAAAGCACATGCCTTTTTATACTAAACATTTTAAATGTCATATTCTGTTGTCTTTGAAAGGTTTGTAGAATATTTTTCCATTGGAAAAACTTATCTTTCCATCTAGAAAATCAAACTGACATGAATACAAGCTGGACTATTATAGATGACTATCTATTAACCTATATTTTTTAAGTACACATTCAATTTTTACATGAGCTGCACAAACACAATACCTTAATAAATACCAAAAATATACATATAGCTAAATTGATCATAAGGTTGTAGCAATGGACCAAAATCCATAACAATGCATATCTCTATTGCATATCTCCCCTTAAATGTAACCAAATATTATGAGTAAATATTTAGGAAATCTGGGCATAGTTAGCTCCAAACTGCTTCTTGTTTTTATTGGGTAAATAATTTTTGGGGGGGTGTTCATGGTGACATTTTTGTTGGTCTTAGTCCAAACTACAATACCCTAGAAGGATTCCACAGGTTCTCATCCTCTGTAGAAACAAAAGAAGATCCTCTTTTCCAAAGCAATATATCCTTAGACCAAAATTTTGAAGATAAGAAAACTATAAAGTATATATGTTTGTTGCTAAGCTTCTTCATAGTCAAAAACTTCAAAGAAAACATGATAATATACACTTTCTGTGTACACTCCATCTTTATGTGGGTTATTTTCTACCCCTTTTAATCTATGACTGTCTGTACTCTGTCTCAAAGAGTTTGTTTCTTAAACTATTGACTTCATTTTATAACTGTTTGTTCTCGTTTTCTTCTCTCATGCCTATGTACATTTATCCAACACTATGACCATTTAAAGGTCTTTTCTATCTTAATTTTTCTTTATTTTGTATCTGTGATTATGTTTTGAATAGAAGTACTATTATAATGCTTTTTAATACTAAGTGGTCATACCTAAGACAAACACCTCAATCCTGCCTGCTTGTTCCACCTCAACTAATGTGGTGGAGCTCTTTGCTGCTTCTGACAACTATGAACTTTGCTCCATTTTTAGGTACACAGTGGGTCTATGTTGTCATTAAGCATGTTGTAGCATACTATTACAACCCCATTTATATGTTCCAGAGATGGACATTATCAGTGTTTGTACTGGTAGCATTGCCCAAGAAGCCCCTCCTAGAAAAATGTGACTAATATTTTTTTCTGTGTCTGAAAGTCCTTTCCAAGATTTCTCAGGTTTTATGTAGATGTAACTAGCACATGTTTGAGTGCTAATTTGTTGTAGGAAGACCACTAGTTATTTCCCAAAGGATCAGTACAGAAATAACCACACAAACTGTATTGATTAAATTAATACTATGCCTCTTAGCTCTAGCTGCTTATTTGATAGCTTTTACTCATTAATTTAACCCATTTTATTACTTTATATTTTGCCATAAAGTTGTTTGTTGACCAGTTATATTCTGTGGTGTCCTCTTCTGGCAGCAGATCTATATCTTCTTTACTATTCTGCCACTTCTCTTCCAGAATTCAGTTTAGTTATCCCCACATAGCTCTACTTTACACTATCACAGGCCTATGACAGTTCCTTTATTAACCTAGAGTAAGCACATCATATAGATGGGAAACTTACAAGAGTTCCTGATTGTTTTCTCAATATTTCTGTGTTTTTAAAATTGCCTTGTTTTCTTTATTGTCTTTATTTCAGTTTTCAAGTCTTGAATAGTTTCTTTCATATGTTTGATAGTTTTTTCTTGTTTTTTTTGGAAGAGGGACAGATCTTTTTTTTGTTTATTTTTTTAGTTGTTGAAGAAAAAATTCCACCTGCTCTCCGTTTCCCATTTCCCTTTCCCTTTTCACAAACATCGTCCCCTTCCACTCTCCCCTCCCCCTACTCCATTCCACCTCCCTCTCGAAAATCAAGAGCAGTCCAGATTCCCTGCACTATGGGAAGTCCATGGTCCTCCCATTTTGATCCAGGACCAGGAAGGTGGGCATCCAAACAAAGCCAGTCCATGTATTAGGATCGAAACCTAGGACCATTGTCCTTGGCTTCTCATCAGCCTTCATTGTCCCGACATTCAGAAAGTCTGGTTTCATCCCATGCTTATTCAGTCCCAGTCCCGCTGGCCTTGGTGAGCTCCCAATAGAACAATTTCCACTGTCACAGTGGGTGAGTGCACACCTTGTGGTCTTGAATTCCTTGCTCATGTTCTCCCTCCTTCTGCTCCTCATTTGGATCTTAAGAGCTCACTCCGGTGATCCATTTTGGGTCTCTTTCTCTATCTTGATTCATTGCCAGATGAAGGTTCTAAGGTGATATGCAAGATATTCATGAGAGAACAGATCTGGTACCAGGAGGGACATCGCTGGGGTGAGTGAGTTTCTGACCACGGCAGCAGCCCAGGACAGGGAACACAGTTGTTCCTCACCCCTCCTACACTTCCTGGTCAGCCTGCAAGGGCTATACTGCCCTATACCTCCTCTTTCTTCCTATCCCACCCAGCATGCATCCATGGCCCTCCCCCCACTCCGACTGACTCTCTCCCCTCTTTAAACCACACGACATCTCCCCGCTCAGCCTGTTTGGGCACTGGGACAGGGTCCGAATTGGGAGGGAACCAAGGAGGGTAGTAGCTCCTTTGTCTAGGCAGCCTGCCTGCGACAGCAAGGTCGGCCGTTTGTTCGCGAGAAACCCAAGCAGAAGGGAGATCAGATCCGGGTACCAGGAGTGACATCGCAGGGCAAGGAGAACCACTCCGGACACCAGGAGAGACATTGGGCTTGCATCCACAACCCACCCAGGGTGGTGCTGAGGAGTTCCATCTGGATGGTCGTCCATATTTGGGTACTGAGGAGTTCAAGATCAGCAGGACGGTCCCTGCCTCTACACTGAAGAGATACATCAAGAGACTCAGTCACAGCAAAGACTGGACCAAGAAACCAGGCCTCTCTTGGCTTCATTTGAAGGAGGGGATGGGAAGGCGCCAATGCAAAATACTTCCAACAACATGAAAGGCAACATGACATCACCAGAACCCAGGGATCCCGAAACAAGAAGAATTGTACACCCTACTCCAGAAGAATTAGAAGAAATCGACTCAAAAGTGAATTATTTGAAAATAATAGAAGACCTCAAACAGGAGGTGAAAAACTGTCATAAACAATTAGAGGTTACAAACAAAAAGGTAGAGGAAATTAATAAATCGCTCAAAGATACCCAAGAAAACCAAGAGAAACAAGAAAAAGCAATGAAACAGATAAGGGAAGCCGTTCAAGACCTGAAGAATGAAATGGAAGTAATGAAGAAAACACAAACCGAGGGAAGGTTGGAGATGGAAAATCAGGGTAAACGAACAGGAACTACAGAGACAAGTACTACCAACAGATTACAAGAGATAGAATAAAGAATGTCAGACACTGAAGATACCATAGAGAAAATTAACACACTGATCAAAGAAAACAGCAAAACCAACAAATTCTCATCACAAAACATTCAGGAAATATGGGACACAATAAAAAGACCAAACCTAAGAATAATTGGGATAGAAGAAGGAGAAGAAATACACCTCAATGGCTCAGAAAATATATTTAATAAAATTATAGAAGAAAACTTTTCCAGCCTAAAGAAAGATATTCCTTTGAAGGTTCAAGAAGCATACAGAACACCGAATAGACTGGACCAAAAAAAAACATCTCCTCGCCATATAATAATCAGAACACAAAACATACAGAATAAAGAAAAAATATTAAGAGCTGCAAAGGAAAAAGGTCAAGTTACTTATAAAGGTAAACCTATCAGACTGACACCTGACTACTCTATGGAAACCATGAAAGCCAAAAGGTCCTGGATAGATGTACTGTAGAAGCTAAGACAACATGGATGCAAGCCCAGACTACTATACCCAGCCAAGCTTTCGTTCACTATAAATGGAGAAAACAAAATTTTCCAGGATAAAAACAAATTTGAACAATACATAGCCACAAAACCAGCCTTACAGAAAGTAATAGAAGGAAAATCAAAAACCAAGGAGACCAACAATGACCACAATCACTCAAACATCTAGACACCCTTCACCAGTGCAACTAAAATAAGGCAAACACACAAACTCTATGACTAAAAAGTGACCGTAGTTAACAACCACTGGTCATTAATATCAATTAATGTCAATGGACTCAACTAACCTATAAAAAGGCACAGGCTAAGAGATTGGATACGCAAACAGGATCCAACATTCTGCTGTTAACAAGAAACACACCTCAACCACAAAGACAGGCACCTACTTAGAGTAAAGAGATGGGAAAAGGTTTATCAAGCTAATGGACCTAAGAAACAAGCAGGTGTGGCCATACTAATTTCTAACAAAGTTGACTTCAAACTTAAATCAACCAGAAGAGATGGAGAGGGACATTTAATACTCATAACAGGAACAATTGATCAGGATGAGGTCTCAATCCTGAATATCTATGCCTGTAATATAAAAGCACCCACATATGTAAAAGAAACATTACTAAAACTCAAGGCTACCATCAAACCGCAAACACTAATAGTAGGAGATCTCAAAACTCCTCATTCACCAATGGACAGGTCAATGAGACAGAAACATAACAGAGAAATAAGAGAATTAATGGATGTATTGAATCAAATGGACTTAATAGACATCTATAGAACATTCCACCCAAATAGGAAAGAATATACCTTCTTCTCAGCAGCTCATGGAACCTTCTCGAAAATTGACCACATCCTCGGTAACAAAGCAAACTTCCACAGTTACAAAAAAATCCATAACCACCTTTGTTTTATTAGATCACCATGGACTAAAGTTAGAATTCACCAATAATGCTACCCCCGGAAAGCCTACAAACTCATGGAAACTAAACAGTCAACTATTGACCCACACCTGGATCAAAGAAGAAATATAGAAAGAAATTAAAGTCTTCCTTGAATTCAATGAAAATAAAGAAACAACATACTCAAACTTATGGGACACTTTGAAAGCAGTCCTAAGGGGAAAGGTCATAGCCCTTAGTGCCCACTTAAAGAAAACAGAGAAAGCATACATTGGAGACTCAACAGCCCACCTGAAAGCTCTAGAAAAAAGAGAAGGAGACTCACCTAGGAGGAGTAGAAGACTGGAAATAGTCAAACTCAGGGCTGAAATCAACAAAATAGAAACACAGAAAACAATCCAAAGAATCAATGAAACAAAAAGCTGGTTCCTGGAAAAAATCAACAAGATTGATAAGCCACTATCAAAACTAATCAAACGGTGGAGAGAGAATTTGCAAATTAATAAAATCAGAAATGAAAAGGGGGGACATAACCACAGACATAGAGGAAATTCAGAGAATCATTAGATCTTACTACAAAAGCCTGTATGCCACAAAACTGGAAAATGTAAAAGAAATGCACACTTTTTTAGATAAATACCATCTACCAAAGTTAAGTCAGGACCAGGTGAACAATCTAAATAGACCTGTCAGTCGCGAAGAATTAGAAGCTGTTATCAAAAACCTCCCCTACCAAAAAAAGCCCAGGACGAGATGGTTTCAATGCGGAATTCTGCCAGAAATTCCAAGAAGACCTAATACCTATATTCCTTAAGGGATTTCACAATATAGAAACAGAAGAGTCATTGCCAAATTCCTTTTATGAAGCTACAGTCACTCTGATACCAAAGCCACACAAAGACTCAACCAAGAAAGAGAATTACAGGCCAATCTCACTCATGAACATCGACGCAAAAATCCTCAACAAAATACTGGCAAACCGTATCCAAGAACACATTAGAAAAATTATCCATTATGATCAAGTAGGCTTCATCCAAGTGATGCAAGGCTGATTCAACATACGAAAATCTATCAATGTAATCCATCATATAAATAAACTGAAAGAAAAAAACCATATGATCATTTCATTAGATGCTGAAAAAGCTTTTGACAAAATTCAACATCCCTTTATGATAAAAGTCTTGGAGAGATTAGTGATACAAGGGTCATACCTAAATATAATGAAAGCTATTTACAGCAAACTGACAGCTAACATCCAACTAAACAGAGAGAAACTCAAAGCCATCCCACTTAAATCAGGAACACGAAAAGGCTGTCCACTCTCTCCATACCTCTTCAATATAGTACTTGAAGTTTTTGCAATAGCAATAAGACAACATAAGGGGATCAAGGGGATTCAAATTGGAAAGGAAGAAGTTAAACTTTTTGTTATTTGCAGATGATATGATAGTGTTCATAAGCGACCCCAAAAACTCCACCAAAGAACTTCTACAGCTGATAAACACCTTTAGTAATGTGGCCAGATACAAGATCAACTCAAAAAAATCACTCGCCCTCCTATACACAATGGATATGGAAGCAGAGAGGAAAATCAGAGAAGCATCACCTTTCACGATAGACACAAACAGCATAAAATATCTCGGGGTAACTCTATCCAAAGAAGTGAAGGATCTATTTGACAAGAACTTTAAGGAATTGAAGAAAGAAATTGAAGAGGATACCAGAAAATGGAAGGATCTCCCTTGCTCATGGATTGGGAGAATCAACATAGTAAAAATGGCAATCCTACCAAAGGCAATTTACAGATTCAATGCAATCTCCATCAATAACCCATTAAAATTTTTAACTGATCTTGAAAGGACAATAATCATCTTTATATGGAATAACAAAAAACCCAGGATAGCCAAAATAATCTTATACAATAAAGGAACTTCTGGAGGCATTACCATCCCTGACTTTAAACTCTATTACAGAGCTACAGTAATGAAAACAGTGTGGTTTTGGCACAAAAATAGAGAAGTCGACCAATGGAATCGAATAGAAGACCCGGATTTTAACCCACAAACCTATGAACACCTCATTTTCAATAAAGGTGCTAAAAGTATACAATGGAAGAAAGAAAGCATCTTCAACAAATGGTGCTGGCACAACTGGATGTCAACCTGTAGAAGAATGAAAATAGACCCATATCTATCACCATGCACAAAACTCAAGTCCAAATGGATCAAAAACCTCAATATCAATCTGAACACACTGAACATGATAGAAGAGAAAGTGGGAAGTACCCTACAACAAATGGGTACAGGCGATCGCTTCCGAGGTATAACTCCAGCAGCACAGACATTAAGGGCAACATTGAATAAATGGGACCTCCTGAAACTGAGAAGCTTCTGTAAAGCAAAAGACACTGTCACTAAGACAAAAAGGCAACCCCCTGTCTGGGAGAAGATCTTCACCGACCCTGCAACAGACAAAGGTCTGATCTCCAAAATATATAAAGAACTCAAGAAACTAGACGTTAAAATGCTTATTAACCCAATTAAAAAATGGGGCACTGAGCTGAAGAAAGAATTCTCAACAGAAGAAGTTCAAATGGCCAAAAGGCACTTAAGGTCATGCTCAGCCTCCTAAGCGATCAGGGAAATGCAAATCAAAACAACATTGAGATATCATCTTACACCTGTCAGAATGGCTAAAATCAAAAACACCAATGATAGCCTTTGCTGGAGAGGCTGTGGAGAGAGGGGTACCCTCCTCCATTGCTGGTGGAAATGCAAACTTGTGCAACCACTTCGGAAATCAGTGTGGCGGTTTCTCAGGAAATTTGGAATCAACCTACCCATGGATCCAGCAATGCCACTCTTGGGAATATACCCACGAGATGCCCGATCATATGACAAGGACATTTGTTCAACTATGTTCATAGCAGCATTATTTGTAATAGCCAGAACCTGGAAACAACCTAGATGCCCTTCAATGGAAGAATGGATGAAGAAAGTGTGGAATATATACACATTAGAATACTACTCAGCGGTAAAAAACAATGAGTTCGCGAATTTTGCATGCAAATGGATGGAAATAGAAAACACTATCCTGAGTGAGGTAACCCAGACCCAAAAGGATGAACATGGGATGTACTCATTCATAATTGGTTTCTAGAGATAAATAAAGAAACTTCATCTGGCGATGGATGGAGATAGAGTCAGAGACCCACACTGGAGCACTGGACTGAGCTCCCAATGTCCCAATCAGGAGCAGAAGGAGGGAGAATATGAACAAAGAAGTCAGGACCACGAGGGGTGCACCCGCCCACTGAGACAGTGGGGCTCACCTATTGGGAGTCACTAAGGCCAGCTGGACTGTGACTGAAAAAGCATGGGATAAAACCGGACTCTCTGAATTTGGCGGACAATGAGGGCTGCTGAGACACCAAGGACCATGGTACCGGGTTTTGATCCTACTTCATGTTCTGACTTTGTGGGAACCTACCTAGTTTGGATGTCCACCTTCCTAGACCAGGATTGAGGGGGGAGGACTTTGGACTTTCCAGAGGGAAGGGAAACCTGACTGCTCTGCAGGCTGGAGAGGGAGGGGGAAGAGTGGGGGGAAGGGAAGGAGGAGAGGGAGGAGTGGGAGGGAAATGGGAGGCGGGGAGGAGGCAGAAATTTCTTTCTTTTTTTTCTTTCCAATAAAAAAAAAGAAAAAAAAGATATTCATCAGTATGGCTATAGGATAGGATCATTTCAGGTTGCCTCTACTCAGTTGCCCAAGGTACTAGCTGGGACATCTCCCTGGACACCTGCGAGCCCCTCTAGAGTCAAGTCTTTTAGTCTTTTACCAAAGTCTAAAGCCTTCTTTTATCCCAACCATCCCATTCCTCCAAGCTCACCCCATTCTCCCCTTCTCATGTTTCTCACCTCATTTCCCCTTAGCCCCGTGCCACCTCACCCCCAAGATCCCAGTTTTTGCCCAGAAATCTTGTCTACTTCCCATATCCAGGAGGATAACTATATGTTTTTTTGGGGGGGTTCACCTTCTTATTTAGCTTCTCTAGGATAATAAAATATAGGCTTAATGTCCTTTAATTATGGCTAGAAATCACCTATGAGTGACTACATCCCATGTTCATCTTTTTGGGTCTGGGATAACTCACTCAAGATATTGTTTTCTATTTCCATCCTTTGCATGCAAAATTCACGAAGTCATAGTTTTTTACCACTGAGTAGTACTCTAATATGTATATATTCCACACTTTCTTCAACCATTCTTCCATTGAAGGTCATCTAGGTTGTTTCCAGGTTCTGGCTATTACAAATAATGCTGCTATGATAGGGCATCTCTTGGGTATATTCCCAAGAGTGGTATTGCTGGATCTTGGGGTCGGTTGATCCCAAATTTACTGAGAAATTGCCAGAGTGATTTCCAAACTGGTTGCACAATTTTGCATTCCCACCAGCAATGGATGAGTGTGCCCCTTCCTCCACAGCCTCTCCAGCAAAGGCTATCATTGGTGTTTTTGATTTTAGCCATTCTGACAGGTGTAAGATGATATCTCAAAGTTGTTTTAATTAGCATTTCCCTGATCGCCAAGGAAGTTGGGCATGACCTTAAGTGTCTTTTGGCCATTTGAATTTCTTCTGTTGAGAATTCTCTGTTCAATTCAGTGCCCCATTTTTAATTGGATTATTTAGCATTTCAAATTCTAGTTTCTTGAGTTCATTATATATTTTGGAGATCCGACCTTTGTCTGTGGCAGGGTTGGTGAAGATCTTCTCCCAGTCAGTGGGTTGCCCTTTTGTCTTAGTGACAGTGTCCTTTGCTTTACAGAAGCTTCTCAGTACCAGGAGGTCCCATTTATTCAATGTTGTCGTTAATGTCTTTGCTGCTGGGGATATATGGAGGAAGCAATCTCCTGTGCCCATATGTTGTAGAGTACTTCCCACATTCTCTCCTATCAGGTTCAGTGAGTTCAGCCTGATATTGATGTCTTTAATCCATTTTGGCTTGAATTTGTGCATGGCGATTGATATGGATCTATTTTCTTTCTTCTACAGGGTGACAACCAGTTCTACCAGGACCATTTGTTGAAGAAGCTTTCTATCTTCCATTGAATACTTTTAGCTCCTTTATCAAAAATCAGGTGTTCATAGGTTTGTGGGTTAAAATCCGGTCTTTTACTGTATTCAATTGATCAACTTCTCTGTGTTTATGCCAATACCAAGCTGTTTTCAATAGTGAAGCTCGGTAATAGAGTTTAAAGTCAGGGATGATGATGCGTCCAGACTTCATTTATTGCATAAGATGGTTTGGGCTATTTTGGCTTTTTTCTTTTTTCCATATGAAGTTGATTAATTTCCTTTCAAGATCTGGGAAGAATATGAATGGGATTTAAAGGAGTATAGGTATTAGCTCTTCTTGGAAGTTCTGGTAGAATTCTGCATTTAAACTGTCTGGACCTGGGCTTTTTTTTTTTTTTTGTAGGAAGGTTTTCAATAACAGCTTCTAATTCTTCGCGACTAACAGATATATTTAGATTGTTCACCTGGTCCTGTCCTAACTTTGGTATATGGTACTTATCTAAAAAATTGTCCATTTTTAACATTTTCCAATTTTGTGGCATATAGGCTTTTGTAGTAAGATCTAATGATTTACTGAATTTCCTATATGTCTGTGGTTATGTCTCCCTTTTCATTTCTGATCTTGTTAATTTGTATATTCTCTCTCCACCATTTACTTAATTTGGATTAGGGTTTATCAATCTAGTTGATTTTCTCCAAGAACCTGATTTTTGTTTAGTTGATTCTTTGGATTGTTTTCTGTGTTTCTATTTTGTGGATTTCAGCTTTTAGGTTGATTATTTCCAGTCTTCTACTCCTCCTAGGTGAGTCTGCTTCTTTTTTCTATAACTTAAGTGTTCAGTGATTTGATTAGTTTGATTAGTTTGGATAGGGGTTTATCAATTTTGTTGATTTTTTCCATGAACCAGCTTTTTGTTTCAATGATTCTTTGGATTGTTTTCTGTGTTTCTATTTTGTTGATTTCAGCCCTCAGTTTGATTATTTCCAGTCTTCTACTCCTCCTAGGTGAGTCTGCTTCTTTTTTTCTATAACTTAAGTGTTCAGTGATTTGATTAGTTTGATTAGTTTGGATAGGGGTTTATCAATTTTGTTGATTTTTTCCATGAACCAGCTTTTTGTTTCAATGATTCTTTGGATTGTTTTCTGTGTTTCTATTTTGTTGATTTCAGCCCTCAGTTTGATTATTTCCAGTCTTCTACTCCTCCTAGGTGAGTCTGCTTCTTTTTTTCTATAACTTAAGTGTTCAGTGATTTGATTAGTTTGATTAGTTTGGATAGGGGTTTATCAATTTTGTTGATTTTTTCCATGAACCAGCTTTTTGTTTCAATGATTCTTTGGATTGTTTTCTGTGTTTCTATTTTGTTGATTTCAGCCCTCAGTTTGATTATTTCCAGTCTTCTACTCCTCCTAGGTGAGTCTGCTTCTTTTTTTCTATAACTTAAGTGTTCAGTGATTTGATTAGTTTGATTAGTTTGGATAGGGGTTTATCAATTTTGTTGATTTTTTCCATGAACCAGCTTTTTGTTTCAATGATTCTTTGGATTGTTTTCTGTGTTTCTATTTTGTTGATTTCAGCCCTCAGTTTGATTATTTCCAGTCTTCTACTCCTCCTAGGTGAGTCTGCTTCTTTTTTTCTATAACTTAAGTGTTCAGTGATTTGATTAGTTTGATTAGTTTGGATAGGGGTTTATCAATTTTGTTGATTTTTTCCATGAACCAGCTTTTTGTTTCAATGATTCTTTGGATTGTTTTCTGTGTTTCTATTTTGTTGATTTCAGCCCTCAGTTTGATTATTTCCAGTCTTCTACTCCTCCTAGGTGAGTCTGCTTCTTTTTTTTCTAGAGCTATCAGGTGGGCTGTTAAGTCTCCAATGTATGCTTTCTCTGTTTTCTTTAAGTGGGCACTAAGGGCTATGACCTTTCCCCTTAGGACTGTTTTCAAAGTGTCCCATAAGTTTGAGTATGTTGATTCTTTATTTTCATTGAATTCAAGGAAGACTTTAATTTCTTTCTTTATTTCTTCTTTAATCCAGGTGTGGGTCAATAGTTGACTATTCAGTTTCCATGAGTTTGCAGGCTTTCTGGGGGTAGCATTGTTGTTGAATTCTAACTTTAGTCCATGGTGATCTTATAAGACACAGGTGGTTATGGATATTTTTTTTGTAACTGTGGAAGTGCTTTGTTACCGAGGATGTGGTCAATTTTCGAGAAGGTTCCATGAGCTGCAGAGAAGAAGTTATATTCTTTCCTATTTGGGTGCAATGTTCTATAGATGTCTGTTAAATCCATTTGATTCAATACCTCCATTAATTCTCTTATTTCTCTGTTAGGTTTCTGTCTGATTGACCTGTCCATTGGTGAAAGAGGCGTGTTGAGATCTCCTACTATTAGTGTGTGCGGTTTGATGGCAGCCTTGAGTTTTAGTAGTGTTTCTTTTACATATGTGGGTGTTTTTATATTAGGGGCATAGATATTCAGGATTGAGACCTCATCCTCATCAATTGTTACTGTTATGAGTATAAAATATCCCTCTCCATCTCTTCTGATTGATTTAAGTTTGAAGTCAACTTTGTTAGAAATTAGTATGGTCACACCTGCTTTTTTCCTAGGTCCATTTGCTTGATAAACCTTTTCCCATCCCTTTACTCTAAGTAGGTGCCTGTCTTTGTGTTTGAGGTGTGTTTCTTGTAAACAGCACAATGTTGGATCCTGTTTGCATATCCAATCTCTTAGCCTGTGCCTTTTTATAGGAGAGTTGAGTCCATTGACATTAAGGGATATTAATGACCAGTGGTTGCTAACTCCGGTCACTTTTTTAGTCATAGAGTTTGTGTGTTTGCTTTCTTGATATCCTAAATAAACTAAATAAGAAGGTGAACCCAAAGAAAAACATATAGCTATCTTCCTGGATATGGGAAGTAGACTAGACTCCCGGGCAAATAATTGGAAACTTGGGGGTGTGGTGGGTGGGGGGGGGTAAGTGTAGAAGGGGATAGAAATGTGAGAAGGGGAGGGTGGGGGGAATTTGACTAAACGGGATGATTGGGATAAAAGAATGTTGGTTAGGGGAGCAGAGAAGCACACATCTTAATTAAGGGAACCATCTTAGGGTTGGCAAGAGACTTGGATCTAGATGGGCTCCAAGGTGCCCAGGGCGATGTACCCAGTTAGTTCCTGGGGCAGCTGAGGATAGGGAACCTGAAATGACCCTACCCTATAGCCATACTGATGAATATCTTGCATATCACCATAGAAATTTCATCTGGCGATGGATGGAGATAGAGACAGAGACCCACACTGGAGCACTGGACTGAGCTCCCAATGTCCCAATGAGGAGCAGAAGGAGAGAGAATATGAGCAAAGAAGTCAGGACCACAAGGGGTGCGCCCACCCGTGGAGACAGTGGGGCTGATTCTTTGGGAGCTCACCAAGGCCAGCTGAACTGTGACTGAAAAAGCATGGGATAAAACCGGAATCTTTAAATTTGGCGGACAATGAGGGGCGGCTGAGAAGCCAAGGACCATGGCACCGGGTTTTGATCCTGCTTCATGTTCTGGCTTTGTGGGAGCCTACCCAGTTTGGATGTTCACCTTCCTAGACCAGGATTGAGGGGGGGAGGACTTTGGACTTTCCACAGGGCAGGGAACCCTGACTGCTCTTCAGGCTGGAGAGGGAGGGGGGAGGAGTGGGGGGAGGGGAGGAGGAGAGGGAGGAGTGGGATGGAAATGGGAGGCGGGGAGGAGGCAGAAATTTCTTTTTTTTCCAAAAAAAAGGGGAAAAAAAGACAAAAATAAGAAAGAAAAAAAAACAAAACAAACAGAAGAAAACAATAGGAAAGAAAACCATTGTTTTTTCTGTCTCCTTGAATTTCATTGGGATGATTTCCCTTTTCTCTATTTAGAAGTGCCAAACTGGCTGAAGCCAGAGCTTTTCTCAATCAATTAAATTAAAATATTGATCTATATCAATTATGTAACAAAAATAATCTAAGATAAAGGAGGAGACTGTAAACTTGAGAGTATGGGGTATGGGAGGGATTTTTAAAAAATGTAACTAGGACAAGTTAGAGAGAGGAAAAAAGGGAGAAGATGATATAATTTTATTTCAATTAAAAACATATTTAAAACAAAAAAAAAGAAAAGAAAATCAGGCTAAATTCAGCATGTCCTCAGATGACATAACATGTTCCAAAGTTTCATTGGCTGGTTCAAAGGTCTTAGATTCCCTTGGCCAAAATGAAAAAATTCTGCAGATCCTTTGATAGAAATAAAAATCATCTAGGCACTAGAGGTGTTGACAATGATTCTATAATGCTTGTAGCAGACTGAGAAGTTTCCACACTCTCTCTCACACATGAAAAATGCCCCCAAGTTATTCTGGGAATATTGATGTTGTCTCAAAATTTTTGAAAAATATATTGAATAATTTGAAGACCTTTGGATAAATGACAAAGAACTTGTGACAGGCAATGCTACCTCTGTACCTGTGGAGAGTTCCTTAGTACATTTAGAAGACAGCAAATTTCCTAGAGACCATGGATTAGATAAAGTATTTTTCTGAGCACCTAGAGAAGATGTTATATGTTCTATGTGCTTTAGTGAAGACAAAAATTTCCCTGAGGTTTCTGGCTAGATTTGTTATGTCCTATAGTCCTTGTAGTCCTTTTAGCACATTGGGTAGATGGAGAATTTTTTTTAGACTATTGGAAAGAAATTGGATAATTCAAAGCCCTATTAGAAGGTGCCAGAGTCCGTACAGTTCATTGTGTGGATATAGATAGTTTTAGAGATACTTGTTCAGATAGTGAAGATCCTAGATTCTGGGGCAGATGCCCAAAATCCTACAGTTCCTTGTGTAAGTAAAGAAATTACCAGCATCCTTTGAGCAGTTGGAGAAACACTGAATTCCTTATGGGCACATTGATTAGTCCCTAACTTAGAAGGTGGATGTCCTTCCGTGCTCTGTGCCTGTGTGGGCTTTACCAAAGTGGGTTCTGTATAAGAAAAAGCTTTTTCAGGAATTTGAGTTGTAGGTGAAGTTTTCAGCATCACCTGCCCTGATGTGTTCCCTTCCAGAGTTGCTTGTGAAGATAGTCAAAATTCGTCATCTTTTTGCAAAGATGGAGAAAGAAGTAGACGTGCTTGTGTTAGTGAGGAATGTCCTTGTGTTAGTGAGGAATGTGTTAGTGAGTCATTGGTGTTTGTGGCAATGTTCCTGTAAACATTGGGGCCAATGGAGACATTCCCAAATCATCTGGTATGGAAGACAGATGACTATGTGTGCACTGGTCAAACTTGTATAGTCCCAACATTTTTTGGGAAGATGCTGACTGTTTTATTAATTGTTGGTTATATGATGAAGAAGCTAGAGTTCCCTGAGTAGATATGTAAAGTTTGTCATAAATAAAATATGCTAGATTTTGGATGTTGATAAAGAAGATTCATGAGATCTGGTGGCATATTGCAAATGTCCTGTAGTTCCAGAAGGAATTCACCAAGGCCCTGTAGGCCCTTTGAAAGATGGTAATAAATCTGTGCAAAACAAGTGTCCTTGCTTACTCTGGAAATATGCTGGTGAACCCAGAATTAATAGGGAAGATGCTGAATGTTATATAGGTTCTGATCTGGATGAGAAAGAACTAAGTGTACCTAGGAGAGACATCGTATTTTCCCAATGTTTTTGATTACACAGGCAAGTTGGTTGATTCCTTAGAGTAGTTTGGAGTGATTTACTAGCATCTGGTGCAGAAGATGGTTTCACTGCACCTAGGGAAGACAACAAAGACTTTTTAATATTTTGATTAGAAGATGGTCTCAGAGTCTCCGAAGCAGATGGTGACTCTTGCACAAACCTTGGACCTATATAGAATGTCTGAAAGCTTCCTGAAAAGAATAATAATATTTTATAAGTGCATGATCAGATTGCAAATTCTCAAGAGTCCTATTTGCAGATATGGGCAGTACCTAAGATGCTTTAGGAGAAACAGAATCCTTTTGGGTAGATGGTAATATTTTGGATAGTTTATTGGCATACGGAGTAGCTCATAGAACTCCTATTGTACCTGGCAATGATCCTAAAATGCCCTGCAGTGAAAAAGACTTTTAAACAGTATCTTTTTCTAACTGAAAATTTCTCCCATTCCCTCTGGCAGATGCCAAAGTTTCTAGGTTTCCTTGTTTCAATGACAACACTTCTAGATTTCTTACTATCTTTTTGGGCTTTTAGAGAAGTTAATAAAGTCACATGTAGTAATGAAGAAAATTTCAGAGTTTGTGCAGCAGATGTTGAAGTTACTGTAGTCCCTGAAAGAAACTGATGTAAAAGTTGTCATAGGCTCTAATTCAGGTAACACGTATCCATGAATGCTCTGAGGGGGATTCATGTGTTTCCACAACACCTTGGGAAGCTTCAGAAAAATTATGAGACTCTTCAGCAGAAGTTGAATGATACATCAATGCTTGAGTCAATTTAAAATGTTCCTGAGGGCCTTGGGAAGAAAGTAAAGTTGCTACATCCACTGGGCCATATTGGAAAGATTCCTGAAAACTTGGAGCAGATCATAAATGCCCTCCACACCCATGCCTGGAGTGAGAACAATTATCTTGTTGTTTTGGAGGCTGTTGAAAAATGTTCTTTACCCTTTCCTACAGTTGAAAAATATCCTAGTTCCTTTTGGGCAGATTATCATGGTTCCAGGCACTCTGAAGATGATGTGGAAAGGTCTATAGTCTCATTCTCTAGAGAAGATGGAAAAGGACACAGTGAGGCAAAGAGATATGGAAAGTTTCAGAGATGTTTTTGTAGTTAGCAAACAGTCTTGAAGCTCTATATTAGATAGAGAATGTTCCTGCACCTGTGCACTAGCTAAAGATGGATGATCTGTAACTTCTGAGGGGGCTAACAATGATTCTCCAGTTTCCCAATAAAACAGACCAGGTATCAAATCTCTTTGACATGTGCTGAATGTAATAGATAACTTTGGTCAGATTGAGAAGACTTATTAGCCTCCTGGAAAGAAGTTGAAAGTTTTGTAATTCTTTGAGCAACTTTTCTAGAGCCCCTTCTGCAAACTTGGCCATTTCCATAGTCCTTTGATCAGACTGAAAAGCTTCAAGATCTCCATGGACAGCTGACAAAAATTCCACCTCCATCTGTTCATAATATTTAGATGCTGAAGGCCCAAGGGAATATGTCAATATGTCAAATGTTGGTTACTTTTGCAGATACAGATAGCTGTATAGTGTCTGCTTCAGATACGGAAGGTCCCCCAGCTCTTAGTGTAGATGCCAATGGTCCCAGAGAACCATGATCCAATGGAGACCTCCCAAAGACCTTTGTTCAGGTAGCAAAGAGTCTACCACCTCTTGACAACAAGGGGAAGTGGCTTGAGTTGCATTTTGTAGGGGGGTATGTTCTAAAGGATCTGGAACAAGTAAGGAAATGGCTTTAGCTCCTGGAGCAGAGAGAGAAAATTACTCAGATGCTCCTCTACTGGACAAGGACATCTGGGAGCATTTAGGATCCTTTTGGAAACCTGAAGAAAAAAGTGGGATGTTCTGCATCCTCTAGACGGCAAAGGGCACAAAGTGTTTTGGTAACGTGTGTTAATTTGCAGAGGACCTTAGGAAGTTACAAAATGTTCTAGGGCCTGGCAAGTAAATGGAGAAGGTTCCTGTGTATGTGGTCCTAGGGAAGTCTTTTTGCATCTTCTCTGGCAGATTACAAAGACCGCAGAAATTTCAGACCACATGAGGAAATTTTCCAAAACCTCTGTGATGAAAGGTAAATATGGAGTCAATGGGGAGGTTGATTTGAATGGTTTCTCAAATGGAGAAATTTCTCCATTTTTCCCTCATATGAAACATGTTTAAGTTTCCTATGTTCTGTATCTGATGGTTACATGAGCCCTGGAATATATATCAGAAGTCCTAGAGCCCATTGGATAGATGGTAAAGGATCAAACATTCCATGTGCTCATATGGACATCTAGAATTAACCCACCTCCATTATTTCATGTTTTACCATGAGTCTCATGGACTACCAGCAGCATTTCAGATTGCATATGTATGGCAGTGGCTCCATGGCTTCTCCCAAGACCCACATCACCTCCCTTTTTCTGTTTAAATAAAATGGAAGGTTTTAAATTTAACATAGTAAATTCCTTATAACAAAACATGAATCAAGCAAGATTGCAGGTACACTATTTATATCTGCACTGCACAATTTCCATGAGTGTAGGCTTTCTGCACATACTGTTATTGTTAAATTCTAACTTCAATCCATGGTTATCAGGTAAGTCACAAAGGGTTACTCCATTATTTTTGGAGGTTTGTTTTGTTAATGAATAAGTGGCCATTTTTAGATGTTCCATGAGGTGCTGAGAATAAGGTACATGCTTTTGTGTTTGTGAAGAATATTCTATTGATATCTGTTATGTCCCTTTGAGACATGACATATATTAGATTTCTTATTTTCCTGCTAAGTTTCTATCAGGTTGACCTGTCCATTGGCTAGTGTGTGGAGTTGAATTTTCTTATTAATGTCTTTTGTTTGATGGGCAGTTTAAGCTTTAGTAATGTTTCTTTTACATATGTGGGTGCTCTTATATTAGTGACATAAATGTTCTTGATTGAAACTTTATCTTGATAGATTGTTCCTGTTATGAGAATAAAGTTTCCTCCTCTCTCTGTCTCTCTTCTGATTAATTTTAATTAGAAACCTATTTTGTTAGATATTAGCATTGCTACACCTGTTTTGTTCTGAGGACTACTTGATGGAAAATCATTTCTCACACCTTTACTCTGAGGGAACATCAGTCTTTAATGTTGAGGTTTCTTTTATACTGCAGAAGTCTGGATCCTATATTTCTATCCATTCCCATAGCCTGTGTCTTTTTATAGGTGAATTGTGCCCATTGATATTAAATGATATTAATGTGCAGTGCTTGTTTTATATATTTTTTATTGAAAAAATGTTCGCCTCCCTCCCTGCCTCCCATTTCCCTCCACTTCCCCCCACTCCTCTCCTCCTTCCCCAACTCCTCTCCCCCCTCCCTCTCCAGTCCAAAGAGCAGTCAGTGTTCCCTGCCCTGTGAGAAGTCCAAGGTCCTCCCCCCTGCATCTGGGTCTAGAAAGGTGAGCATCCAAACAGACTAGGTTCCCATGACCCAGTTCATGCAGTAGGATCAAAACCCAGTGCCAATGTCCTTGGCTTCTCATCAGCCTTCATTGTCAGCCATATTCAGAGAGTCTGGTTTTATCCCATGCTTTATCAGTCCCAGTCCAGCTGGCCCTGTAGAGCTCCCCAATAGATCAACCCCACTGTCTCAGTGGGTAGATGCACCCCTAGTGGTTCTGACTTCCTTGCTCATGTTATTCCTTCTTCTGCTCCTCATTTGGACCTTAGGAGATCAATCCAGTGCTGATGGAGGAAGGTTATTGGCTAATAAAGAAACTGCCTTGGCCCATTTGAAAGGTCAGTCTTTAGGTGGGTGAAATAAACAGAACAGAATGCTGGGAGGAAGAGGAAGTGAGCTCAGACTTGATAGCTCTGCTCTCTGGGGCAGCCACAATGAAACTCCAACCCAGGATGGACGTAGGCTAGAATCTTCCTGGTAAGTGCACCTTGGTGCTATACACATTAATAGAAATGGGCCAGGCAATGTTTAAATGAATACAGTTTGTGTGTTGTTATTTTGGGGCATAAGCTAGCCAAGTGGC
This sequence comes from Microtus obscurus, assembly GCA_963919715.1. NCBI lineage: Eukaryota > Metazoa > Chordata > Mammalia > Rodentia > Cricetidae > Microtus > Microtus obscurus. The sequence goes on along the minus strand of CAWTZC010002527.1, from coordinate 1,970,808 downwards.
TGGGAGCAGGATGGCAGGAATGCAACCCGCAGCTCCTTCATCACGGTGCTCCATTGCCAGATGAAGGTTCTAAGGTGATATGCAAGCTATTCATCAGTATGGCTATAGGATAGGATCATTTCAGGTTCCCTCTGCTCAGATGCCCAAGGAACTAACTGGAGACATCTCCCTGGACACCTGGGAGCCCCTCTAGAATCTAGTCTCTTGCCAGCCCTAAGATGGCTCCCTTAATTAGGTTATGTACTTCCCTGCTCCCATATCAACCCTTCCATTATCCCAACCATCAAATTATTCCAAGCTCCCCCCCATCCACCCCTTCTTACTTTTCTCTCCCCATATCCCCCTTACCCCCATCCCACCTCTCCCCCAAGTTCCCAATTTTTGCCCAGCAATCTTTTCTACTTCCAATACCCAGGAGGATGACTATATGTTTTTCATTGGGTTCCGCTTCTTATTTAATTTCTCTAGGATCACAAATTATGGGCTCAATATCATTTATTTATGGTGAGAAACCAATTACGAGAGAGTACATCCAATGTTTATCTTTTGGGGACTGGGTTACCTCACTCAGGATAGAGTTTTCTATTTCCATCCATTTGCATGCAAAATTCGAGAAGTCATTGTTTTTTACCACTGAGTAGTACTCTAATATGTATATATTCCACACTTTCTTCAACCATTCTTCCATTGAAGGGCATCTAGGTTGTTTCCAGGTTCTGGCTATTACAAATAATGCTGCTATGAACATAGTTGAACAAATGCTTTTGTCATAAGATAGGACATCTCTTGGGTACATTCTCAAGAGTGGTATTACTGGGTCTTGGGGTAGGTTAATCCCAAATCTCTTGAGAAATTGCTACACTGATTTCCAAAATGGTTGCACAAGTTTGCATTCTCACCAGCAATGGACGAGTGTACCCCTTACTCCAGAAACTCTCCAGCAAAGGCTTTCATTAGTGTTTTTGGTTTTAGCCATTCTGACAGGTATAAGATGGTATCTTAAAGTTGTTTTAATTTGCATTTCTCCGATCGCTAAGGAGGTAGAGCATGACCTTAAATGTGTTTTTGCCATTTGAACTTCTTCTGTTGAGAATTCTTTGTTCAGTTCAGTCCCCCCATTTTTAATTGGGTTAATTAGCATTTTAAAGTCTAGTTTCTTGAGTTCGTTTTTTAGCAAGAAATAGATGATTTGTTTAATTTTTATTGTTTTATTCAGCATCTTCAGGTTTCATTGTCAACTTTACCACCTTTTTGTTTATGATATTTTACACAATTTTTGCTCTTAATATAGAACTTTTCACTTTTCAATATGATAAAGTAAATTATACCTAAGAGTAGCAAAAGTAATAATATTAAATATATTTAGAAAATAGGTTGTGACATCAACAGTATAGTAAAACAGAGGCAACCCAGTTATTTTTGTAACATTGGAACAGAACCATATATGTTTGTTTGTCTACTGACTATGGAACCATTGGTCCCCAAAGAGTTGAATGGTTATAACATCAGTGATATTGCTTACAAGGCCTGCAATGTATTCTATCTTCACCGTCACAGGAAAAGTCTACTAGACTTTATTCTAGAACTTGGTTTTTAATCCATTTCCAAGTTGGAAATACTGTTTTAGAATACCAGACACACAAGATGTTTAAAATTTTTTTAACAATATAAGGTTTTTTATCTAACATAGTGTTCTCCAAACACTGCAGGTACCAACCAAAAAGCTGAAGAAATATCAAAAAGAGTATCAGGCAATGCAGGAGAATCAGCTGCATCAGGAAGACCCAATGGATAGATTCAAGGTATGGAGACACTTGGCACTTCCCAGGGCAAAAAGACCTTAATTTCCCTAATTCAGCAGCTGTTGTGAGTTCAGTTTTCTCTGCTCCACGCTGAACTATTTAGACAGTGGCATGCTGACTATGCCCATGTCTTCATTTTCCACTGACTTTTGAGTATTCCACCATAATATTTTTTTTCTCTCAGTTTGTATATTTTTAGGTAACTCCAGCTAATACATGTATACTGTGAATCTTCATGAGAAGCTGAAAGGGAAAAAGAAAGTGGCCTTCTTCTTTCAAAAAATGAGAAAAATAAAACAGAAAATGCCAAAAAGTACTGTCTTAGCTGTGCATGATCACTTCCACAGAGACTCTTAGATGTGACTGTTCCAAGACTGATGGAAGGATATTGCAAACTTGTCCTTGTCTGTAGCAGGTGTTAAAAATAAAAAAACTCAGAAGGAAAAATAAAAACCACAAAGACATATCAATCACAGCAATGTAATTGTTGCAATGTTTCATTTCCACAAACAAATCATAGGTGGCAATGACATTTGCATGCAGTTTTAGAATCAAAATTATTTTATTTGTATCTTCATTGGTATGGATATTTTTAAAAAATGTTTCATCACAAAGATAGATCTTTTCAGCGATAATTAGCAGCATTGGTCACAGCATGCAATTTTGGGAAACAGTGATTTGCAATTTAATTTTTACTTTCTGAAATGTTACTGTCTTCCTTTAGCTGATTTAATTTTTGAGACTTAAACAGATAGGTCTGAGTCCCTCCTTGCTCCATCAATATCCAACTGATGCCTAAATGCCCTTCCAAGGTGCCTTTCTTAATGGAACCATCCACACTGGGTTGACTTTTACTTCTATAACCAGATTTGCCTCTGTGGTTGGAAAGGTATATGTTGGCAGCAGTCACACTATGTATTATTGAATAGAACAAGAAACACTCACAGAGGAGCAAGGCTCTGTGGGTTTCATAGTCAAACAGACTGGCTCTCTGGAAAAGGCAACAGGATTTGAAACTATAGATGAGGACTTTGGTTCCTATGTTACTGGTCAGCATTTTGAGTCAGTCATTGAACCTCTCCTTGTCTGTAAAATACTTGGGCAAATGTAATTTTGTGGTGAATTACTTTGAGATTGAAGGCTGCTGTATGTTAAGTACTCAGAACATAATTGGTGTTTAATAAATGTTTATTGGTTTTTAAACTCCATTACCACAGGCATGACTAGAATAATATAACTTTGCTTGGACCTGCCTCTTCAGTCATTCACCGGCCATCTTCATATTTTGTATAAATAATACTATCCTATAATCTTATCATCATTCACTATATTATTTTCATTCTTCTAGAACTGGCTTGAGAAATGAAAATAATTCCACATATGGTTATGGTAGATAACTATTACCAGATTATACACTTATAGAGAAGGTTTGATGACTATCCACTATTATCTTCTCAGTGAATTTCAGTTTTAATTCATGACCTATGATACAAAAAGACATAAATGGACTCATGATGAACTGTTAAAGATCAAATCATTCTAATTTTTAGAATACTACCACCATTATGAATAAAGTACTTTCATATAAAAGAGAAGAAAATGATAGCCCAAACTTTCATAATTACACAGGCAAAAACTGAGCACAGTTGCATGTACCTATGTAGCTCTCTGTAATGAGATAGAGGATCATTTAGGTCCAGGATATTGAAATTAGCAGCATAATGAGATCCCATCTAAAAACACAAAATAAAACTACAGCAAATGCGTCACAGAGCCCAAAGAGACTGTATAACAACTGAGCTGTAACTATCTTACAACCTTTTTGTGACAAATCTGGTGTGTATAAACATATCACTTATATACTGTAAGATTATTTGTACACTTTTTATTGATATCAAATCAAACTTTTAAAAATAGGTATTTTAGGTTCAAACATTGTGGGGTTTGATTTTTGTTTGTTTGATTGGTTTTATTTTGACAGAGTCTTGTTCAGTATTCCAAGATGATCTTCATTTGGGCCTCTGCCACCACTTCCATCCCATTGTAGTAATTAATTGTACATGTCAGACACCCTCTATCACTATTTCTTTTTTATGATTATAATGGCTTTCTAGTATGTTATGTAATAAATGTTTCTATACCTTTTTAAAAAAATATATAGATATCAGTCCCAATGATCTACTTGACAAAAGTATAATCGAGTTATAATTACATTTCAAGCTAGTAATTGACAGTGTGGCTCTAGCTATCAACAGATTTGATCCTTCAGGTACAGAAAAATCTGGTTTAAGACATAAATTAAGATTAACTGGAGAGATGGACTCTTCAGGTAAAGGCAACTGTTTCCAAACCTGATGGCCTGAATTCAGTTTCCTGACCCACAAATGGAGGAAAAAACTGACTCCCAAAAGTTTTACACTGACCATTAGGCTCATACTGTAGCATATGTGTGCCTACACATATATTTTTTGCTTATTTTTTTAGTTGTTGAAAAAAAATTTCCTTGTCCTTCCCATTTCCCTCCCCTTCTCCCACACATCGCCCCCCTTCCCCCCACTCCCCTTCCCATCGCTCCCTCCCCCCACTCCATTCTTCTTCCCTCTCGAGAATGAAGAGCAGACCAGATTCCCTGCCCTATGGGAAGTCCAAGGCCCTCCCACTGCTATAAAGGTCCAGGAAGGTGAGCACCCAAACAGTCTAGGCTCCCACAAAGCCAGTTCATGTATTAGGGTCAAAACCTAGTGCCATTGTCCTTGGCTTCTCATCAGCCTTCATTGTCTGCCATGTTTAGAAAGTCCGGTTTTATCCCATGCTTACTCAGTCCCAGACCAGCTGGCTTTGGTGAGCTCCCAACAGATCAGTTCCACTGTCACAGTGGTTGGGTGCACCCCTTGTGGTCCTGACTTCCTTGCTCATGTTCTCCCTCCTTCTGCTCCTCATTTAGATCTTAGATTCTCAGTCCGGTGCTCCAATGTGGGTCTCTGTCTCTATCTCAATCCATCGGAATATGAAGGTTCTAAGGTGATATGCAAGATATTCATCAGTATGGCTATAGGATAGGGTCATTTCAGGTTACGTCTCCTCAGATGCCTAAGGTACTAGCTAGGGCCATCTTCCTGGACACCATGCGAGCCCATCTAGAGTCAAATCTCATGCCAACCCCAAGATGGTTCCCTTAATTAGGATATATATTTCTCTGCTCCCATATCCACCCTTCTTTTTGCCAACCATCCCATTCCCCCATGCTCCCCCCCCATTCTCCCCTTCTCATGTTTCTCACCCAATTCCCCTTAGCTTAGCCCCATGGCACCTCACCCGCAAGTTCCCAGTTTTTGCCCGGCAATCTTGTCTACTTCCCATATCCAGGCAGATGACTATATGGTTTTTTTTTTTTTAGTTCACCTTATTTAGCTTGCCTAGGATAACAAATTATGTGCTCAAAGTCCTTTATTTATGTCTAGATCCAATTATAATTGAGTACATTCCATGTTCATCTTTTTGGGTTTGGGACACCTCACTCAGGATAGTGTTTTCTATTTATATCCATTTGCATGCAAAATTCACAAAATCATTGTTTTTTTTCCCCACTGAGTAGTACTCTAATGTGTATATATTCCACACTGTTTTATCCATTCTTCCATTGAAGAAGTGCTTCGAGGTTGTTTCCAGGTTCTGGCTATTACAAATAATGCTGCTATGAACATAGTTGAACAAATGCTTTTATCATATGATAGGGCATCTCTTGGGTATATTCCCAAGAGTGGCATTGCTGGATCTTGGGGTAGGTTGATCCGAAATTTCCTGAGAAATCACCTCATTGATTTCCATAGTGGTTGCACAAGAGTGCATTCCCACCAGCAAAGGAAGAGTGTGGCTCTTACTCCACAACCTCTCCAGCAAAGGCTATCATTGGTGTTTTTGATTTTAGCCATTCTGACAGGTGTAAGATGATATCTCAAAGTTGTTTTAATTTTCATTTCCCTGATCACTAAGGATGTTGAGCATGACCTTAAGTGTCTTTTGGCCATTTGAATTTCTTCTGTTGAGAATTCTCTGTTCTGTTCAGTGCCCCATTTTGTAATTGGGTTAATTAGCATTTAACATCTAGTTTCTTAAGTTCATTATATATTTTGGAGATACGACCTTTGTCTGTAGCAGGGTTGGTGAAGATCTTCTCCCAGTCAGTGGGTTGCCTTTTTGTATTAGTGACAGTGTCCTTTGCTTTACAAAAGCTTCTCAATTTCAGGAGGTTCAATTTATTCAATATTGTCCTTAATGTCTGTGCTGCTGGGGATATACAGAGGAAGCGATCTCCTGTGCCCATATGTTGTAGAGTATTTCCCACTTTCTCTTCTATCAGGTTCAGTGATTTCAGCCTGATATTGAGGTCTTTACTCCATTTGGACTTGAGTTTTGTGCATTGATGTGGGAGTGTCATCTATCAATCTGTTGATTTCATTCATTAAGCAATAAATAAACTGCTTGGTCCTGATTGGTTAGAACATAGGTGGGTGGAGTAAACAGAAGAAAATGCTGGGAGGGAGAGGAAGTGAGCTCAGACTTCACGCAGCTCCTCTCAGAGCAGAACACTCGCACTGAAGCTCCAACCCAGAATGGACATAGGCTAGAAACATCCCAGTAAGTGCACCTTGAGGTGCTTACACACCTTTTTAGAAATGGGCTAGTCCAGGTGCGAGAGTTAGCCTAGAAGATGCTGGATAGAAATGGGCAAGCAGTGTTTAAAAGAACACAGTGTCCGAGTAATTATTTTGGTTAAAGCTATCCATGTGGGCTTCCGGGGTGCTGGAGATGCAGCCTGCCGCTCTTATTACTTCAGTGCATGGTGATAGATATGGATCTATTTTCTTTCTTCTACAGGTTGACAACCAGTTCTACCAGGATCATTTGTTGAAGATGCTTTCTTTCTTCCATTGAATACTTTTAGCTCCTTTATCAAAAATCAGGTGTTCATAGGTTTGTGGGTTAAAAACTGGGTCTTCTACTCTATTCCATTGATCAACTTCTCTGTTTTTATGCCAATACCAAGCTGTTTTCAATACTGAAGCTTGGTAATAGAGTTGAAAGTCAGGGATGGTAATGCCTCCAGAAGTTCATTTATTGCATAAGATTGTTTTGGCTATTTTGGCTTTTTTTCTTTTTCCATATGAAGTTGATTAATTTCCTTTCATGATCTGTGAAGAATTTCGATGGAATTTAAATAGGAATTGCATTGAATCTATAAATTGCCCTTGGTGGAATTGACATTTTTACTATATTGGTCCTCCCAATACAAGAGCAAGGGAGATCCTTCCATTTTCTGGTATCCTCCTCAATTTCTTTCTTCAAAGACTTAAAGTTTTTGTCAAATGCATCCTTTACTTCCCCTGGTTAGAGTTATCCAAAGATATTTTATGTTACTTGTGGCTATCGTGAAAGGTGATGCTTCTCTGATTTCCCTGTCTGCTTCCTTATCCTTTGTGTATAGGAGGACAACTGATTTTTTGGAATTGATCTTGTATCCTGCCATGCTACTAAAAGTGTTTATCAGCTGTATGAGTTCTTTGCTGGAGTTTTTTGGGGTCGCTTATGTAAACTATCATATCATCTGCAAATAATGAAAGTTTAACTTCTTCCTTTCCAATTCGCATCCCTTTGATCCTCTTATGTTGTCATATTGCTTTTGCTAGAACTTCAAGCACTATATTGAAGAGGTATGGAGAGAGTGGACAGCCTTGTCGTGTTCCTGATTTTAGTGGCATGGCTTTGGGTTTCTCTCCATTTAATTTGATGTTACCTGTTGGCTTTATAATTAAATAATTATTTATAAATAAATTTATAATAAAAAATTAATTATTTATAATTAAATAAATATAGTAAAATAGTTTTAATTATATTAAGGTATTTTATCATAAAGGGATGTTGAATTTTTTCAAATGCTTTTTCAGCATCTAATGAAATGATCATATTTTTTCTTTCAGTTTATTTATATGATGGATTACTGATAGATTTTCATATGATGAACCAGCCCTGCATTCCTGGGGTTTAGTATACTTGATCATAATGGATAATTTTTCTAATGTGTTCTTGGACTAAGTTTGCAGGTATTTTATTGAGGATTTTCACATCGATGTTCATGAGTGAGATTGGCCTGTACTTCTCTTTCTTGGTTGAGGCTTTGTGTGGTTTTGGTATCAGAGTAAATGTAACTTCGTAAAAGGAATTTGGAAATGACTCTTCTGTTTCTATAATGTGAAATACATTGAGGAGTATAGGTATTAAGTCTTCTTGGAAGTTCTGGTAGAATTCTACATTGAAACCGTTTGGTCCTGGGCTTTTTTCTTGGTAGGGAGGTTTTTGATAACAGCTTCTAATTCTTCGCGACTAACAGGTATATTTAGATTGTTCACCTGATCCTTGTCTAACACTGGTATATGGTACTTATCTATAAAAGTGTCCATTACTTTACATTTTCTAATTTTGTGGCATATAGGCTCTTGTAGTAAGATCTAATGATATTCTAAATTTACTACATGTCTATGGTTTTGTCTCCCTTATCATTTCTGATTTTGTTAATTTGTGTATTCTCTCTCTGCCATTTGATTAGTTTGGATAGGGGTTCATCAATCTTGTTGATTTTCTCCAAGAACCAGCTTTTTGTTTCATTGATTCTTTGATTTTTCTGTGTTTCTATGTTGTTGATTTCAGTGCAGAGTTTTATTATTTCCAGTCTTCTACTCCTCCTAGGTGAGTCTGCTTTTTTTTCTAGAGCTTTCAGGAAGACTGTTACATCTCCAATGTGTGCTTTCTCTGTTTTCTTTAAGTGGGCACTTAGTGCTATGAACTTTCCTCTTACCACAGCTTTCATAGTGTCCCATAGGTTTGATTAGGTTGAGTCTTTATTATTATTGAATTCAAGAAAGACTCTAATTTCTTTCTTTATTTCTTCCTTGATCCAGTGTGGTTCATTTGTTGACTATTCAGTTTCCATGAGTTTGTAGGCTTTCTATGGGTAGCATTGTTGTTGAATTCTAACTTTAATCTATGGTGATTTGATAAGACACAGGTGGTTACTAATATTTTTTGTAACTGTGTAAGTTTGCTTTGTTACCGAGTATGTGGTCAATTTTTGAGAAGGTTTCATGAGTTGCAGAGAAGAAGGTATAGTCTTTCCTATTTGGGTGAAATGATCTATAGATGTCTGTTAAGTCCATTTGATTCATTACCTCCCTTGATCCTCTTATTTCTCTGTTAGGATTCAGTCTGATTGACCTGTCCATTGCTTTGATAGGAGTGTGGAAATCTCCTACTATTAGTGGGTGTGGTTTGATTACTGCCTTGAGCACGTAAGTGGGTGCTTTTATATTTAGGGCATAGATATTCAGGATTGATCCTTTGTCCTGTTTAATTGTTCCTGTTATGAGTAAAAAATGTCCATCTCCATCTCTTCTGATTGATTTTAGTTTGAAGTCAACTTTGTTAGAAATTAGTGTGGCAAAACCTCCTTGTTTCTTAGGTTCATTTGCTTCTTAAACCTTTTCCCAGCCCTTTACTCTGAGTAGATGCATGTCTTTGTGGTTGAGTTGTGTTTCTTGTAAGCATCAGAATGTTGGACTCTCTTTTTGTATCCAATCTCTTAGCCTGTGCTTCTTTATAGGTGGCTTGAGTCCATTGATATTAAGAGATATTAATGACCAGTGGTTGTTAACTCCAGTCATTTTTTCATACTTTTCTTTTATTTTCTCTTCTTTCCTTTTCTTTTTGTTAGTAGTGTTTGTGTGTTTCCCTTCTTCGAGTTGTGCTGGTGAAGGGTCATTAGATGTCTGAGTTATTGTGGGCAGTGTTTACTCCTTGGTTTGTCATTTTCCTTTTATTTCTTTCTGTAAAGCTGAATTTGTGGCTACGTATTGTTTTAATTTGTTTTTATCATTTTCTCCATTTATAGTGAATAAAAGCTTGACTGGGTATAGTAGTCTGGGCTTGCATCCATGGTCTCTTAGTTTCTGCAGTATATCTATCCAGGACCTTCTGACTTTCATGGTTTCCATAGAGTAGTCAGGTGTAAGTCTGATAGGTTTACCTTTATAAGTAACTTGGCCTTTTACCTTTGCAGATCTTAATATTCTTTCTTTATTCTGTATGTTTTGATTATTATATGGCAAGGATATTTTTTTGATCCAGTCCATTCTGTGTTCTGTATGCTTCTTGATCCTTCAAAGAAATATCTTTCTTTAGGTTGGGAAAGTTTTCTTCTAAAATTTTATTAAATATATTTTCTGTATCGTTGAGATATACTTCTTGTCCTTTATCTACTCCTGTTTGTAGTACTTGTTTCTGTAGTTCCAGCAGATTACAAGAGATAGAGGAAAGCATGTCAGACACTGAAGATACCATAGAAAAAATAAACACACTGATCAAAGAAAACAGCAAAACCAACAAATCCTCACCACAAAACATTCAGGAAATCTAGGACACAATAAAAAGACCAAACCTAAGAATTATAGGTGTAGAATATAAAAGGAAAAAAACAATATTTTCCAGGATAAAAACAAATTTAAACAATATGTAGCCACAAATCCACCCTTCCAGAAAGTAACACAAAGAAAATCACAACACAAGGGATCCAAAAATGCCCACAATAACTCAGCCATCTAATGACCCTTCACCAGCACAACTCGCAGAAGGAACCATACAAACTCTACTAACAAATAAAAAAAGAAAAAAATGACTGGAGTTAACAACCACTGGTCATTAATATCACTTAATATCAATGGACTCAAGCCACCTATAAAGAGGCACAGGCTGAGAGATTGGATATGAAAACAGGATCCAACATTCTGCTGTTTACAAGAAAAACACCTCAACCACAAAGACAGACATCTACTCAGACTATAGGGCTGGGAAAAGGTTTATCAAGCAAATAGACCTAAGAAACAAGCACATGTGGCCATACTAATTTCGAACAACGTTGCCTTCAAACTAAAATCAATCAGAAGAGATGAAGATGGACATTATTTTACACATAACTGGAACAAATCATCAGGACAAAAGATCAATCCTGAATATCCATGCCCCTAATATAAAAGCACCCCCTTACATAAAAGAAACATTGCTAAAACTCAAGGCAGTCATCAAACCACACACACTAATAGTAGGAGATTTCAACACTCATATCAAACCAATGTTCAGGTCAATCAGACAGAAACCTAACAGAGAAATAAGAGGATTAAGGGATGAAATGAATCGAATGGAGTTAAAAGACATCTATAGAACATAACACCCAAATAGGAAAGAATATAACTTTTTCTCTGCAGCTCATGGAACCTTCCCTAAAATTGACCTCATACTCTGTAACAAAGTAAACTTACACAGTTACAAAAAAATATTAATAACCACCTGTGTCTTATCACATAACCATGGATTCAAGTTAGAAATCAACAACAATGCAACCCGCAGAAAGCCTACAAACTCATGGAAACTGAACAGTAAACTACTGAACCATACCTGGATTAGGAAGAAATAAAGAAAGATATTACAGTTTTCCTGGAATTCAATGAAAACAAAGAAACAACATAATCAAACCTATGGGACACTATGAAAGCAGTGATACAAGGAAAGTGCATAGCACTAAAGGCCCACTTAAAGAAAACAAAGAAAGTACACACTGGAGACTTCACTGAACACTTAAAGGTATAGAAAAAAAGAAGCAGACTCACCTAGGAGGAGTAGAAGATTGGAAATAATTAACCTAAAAGCTGAAATCAACAAAATAGAAACACAGAAAACAATCCAAAGAATCAATGAAACAAAAAGCTGGTTCCTGGAAAAAATCAACAAAATTGATAAACACCTATCCAAACAAATCAAACGGCAGAGAGAGAATTTAAAAATTAATAAGATCAGAAATGAAAAGGGGGACATAACCACAGACATAGAGGAAATTCAGAGAATCATTAGATCTTACTACAAAAGCCTGTATGCCACAAAACTGGAAAATGTAAAAGAAATGGACACTTTTTAGATAATTACCATATACCAAAGTTAAATCAGGACCAGGTGAACAATCTAAATAGACATGTCAGTTGCGAAGAATTAGAAGCTGTTATCAAAAACCTCCCTACCAAAAAAAGCTCAGGACCAGACGGTTTCAAAGCGGAATTCTACCAGAATTTCCAAGAAGACCTAATACCTATACTCCTTAAGGTATTTCACAATATAGAAACAGAAGAGTCATTGCCAAATTTCTTTTATAAAGCTACATTCACTCTGATACCAAAACCACACAAAGACTCAACCAAGAAAGAGAATTACAGGCCAATCTCACTCATGAACATCGACGCAAAAATCCTCAACAAAATACTGGCAAACCGTATCCAAGAACACATTAGAAAAATTATCCATTATGATCAAGTAGGCTTCATCCCAGAAATGATGGGCTGGTTCAACATACGAAAATCTATCAATGTAATCCATCATATAAATAAACTGAAAGAAAAAAACCATATGATCATTTCATTAGATGCTGAAAAAGCTTTTGACAAAATTCAACATCCCTTTATGATAAAAGTCTTGGAGAGATTAGGGATACAAGGGTCATACCTAAATATAATAAAAGCTATTTACAGCAAACTGACAGCTAACATCAAACTAAACGGAGAGAAACTCAAAGGCATCCCACTTAAATCAGGAACACAACAAGGCTGTCCACTCTCTCCATACCTCTTCAATATAGTGCTTGAGGTTTTAGCAATAGCAATAAGACAACAAAAGGGGATCAAGAGGATTCGAATTGGAAAGGAAGAAGTTAAACTTTCGTTATTTGCAGATGATATGATAGTGTACATAAGCGAAAAACTCCAAAAAACTCCACCAAAGAACTCCTACAGCTGATAAACACCTTTAGTAATGTGGCCAGATACAAGATCAACTCCAAAAAATCAGTCGCCCTACTATACACAAAGGATATGGAAGCAGAGAGGGAAATCATAGAAGCATCACCTTTCACGATAGACACAAACAGCATAAAATATCTCGGGGTAACTCTAACCAAAGAAGTGAAGGATCTATTTGACAAGAACTTTAAGGCATTGAAGAAAGAAACTGAAGAGGATACCAGAAAATGGAAAAATCTCCCTTGCTCTTGGATTGGGAGGATCAACATAGTAAAAATGGCAATCCTACCAAAGGTAATTTATAGATTCAATGCAATCCCCATCAAGATCCCATTAAAATTCTTCACTGATCTTGAAAGGACAATAATCAACTTTATATGGAATAACAAAAAACACAAAATAGCCAAAACAATCTTGTACAATAAAGGTACTTCTGGAGGCATTACCATCCCTGACTTTAAACTCTACTACAGAGCTACAGTAATGAAAACAGTGTAGTATTGGCATAAAAATAGAGAAGTTGACCAATGGAATCGTGTAGAAGACCCAGATATTAACCCACAAACCTATGAACAGCTCATTTTCAATAAAGGTGCTAAAAGTATACAATGGAAGAAAGATAGCATCTTCAACAAATGGTGCTGGCACAACTGGATGTCAACCTGTAGAAGAATGAAAATAGACCCATATCTATCACCATGCACAAAACTCAAGTCCAAATGGATCAAAGACCTTAATATCAATCTGAACACACTGAATCTGATAGAAGAGAAAGTGGGAAGTACCCTACAACAGATTGGCATAGGCAATGGCTTCCTAGGTATAACCACAGCAGCACAGTCATTAAGGGCAACATTGAATAAATGGGACCTACTGAAACTGAGAAGCTTTTGTAAAGCAAAGGACACTGTCACTAAGACAAAAAGGCAACCCACTGACTGGGAGAAGATCTTCACCAACCCCGCAACAGACAAAGGTCTGATCTCCAAAATATATAAAGAACTCAAGAAACTAGACTTTAAAATGCTAATTAACCCAATTAAAAAATGGGGCACTGATCTGAAGAGAGAATTCTCAACAGAAGAAGTTCAAATGGCCAAAAGGCACTTAAGGTCATGCTCAGCCTCCTTAGCGATCAGTGAAATGCAAATCAAAACAACATTGAGATATCATCTTACACCTGTCAGAATGGCTAAAATCAATAACACCAATGATAGCCTTTGCTGGAGAGGCTGTGGAGAAAGGGGTACCCTCATCCATTGCTGGTGGGAATGCAAACTTGTGCAACCACTTTGGAAAGCAGTGTGGCGGTTTCTCAGGAAATTTGGGATCAACCTACCCATGGACCCAGCAATGCCACTCTTGGGAATATACCCACGAGATGCCCGATCATATGACAAGGACATTTGTTTAACTATGTTCATAGCAGCATTATTCGTAATAGCCAGAACCTGGAAACAACCTAGATGCCCTTCAATGGAAGAATGGATGAAGAAAGTGTGGAATATATACACATTAGAATACTACTCAGCAGTAAAAAACAATGACTTCGTGAATTTTGCATGCAAATGGATGGAAATAGAAAACACTATTCTGAGTGAGGTAACCCAGACCCAAAAGAATGAACATGGGATGTACTCACTCATAATTGGTTTCAAGAGATAAATAAAGGTCAGTGAGTCTATAGCCTGATTTTCTGAAGAGACTCTACAACTTTATGCACTTTTCAAAGCAGTTCCAGGGCCATATACAAATTCTCCATCTACCGATGTGACTAAGGGAAAATTCCATCTGTACCAGGGCATCTGGTTGCTCTGTCATCAAGATAAACATCTCCACCATCTTCTTGAACATGCCCACCATCACAAGGAACTCTGGAAATGTCCAAATCTGCACAAGGGACTCTTAGAATCTTCTTCTGCTTCCCAGGACACTGCGGAGTTTCTCTTACCAGGCAAAGCACAATTGGAAATTTGACATCTGTAAAACATACTGTAGGGCATTTTGCATCCAGGACAGAACCTCTGAGGTTTATTCAAAATACCCAGACACTGTTAGAATTCTTGCAATCTAGTCAGAGTTCTTTGTGAGATTCAGGCTGCAGAAGGGCCTGTGGACCTTTCTTTATTTCCCCAAGGGTCTTTTGACTTATCTGTCTGCAAAAGGAAAGAGAGTGATATTGATGTATAGTAAAGGACCTAGGAAACATCCTGCTTCATCCCAAACCCTCAGAAACTTTCTCAATGTGTGCAAAAGTCTCTACAGCATCATCCATCTGCCCCAGGATTTCTGAATCCTTCCCAATCTGAAAAGAGCACACTAGGATCTTTGTCCTCTCCTCGAGGTACTGGATTATCTGCCCTTGGTTCTCAGGAAATGTTCCAAATTTCTGCAAATTCTGGATATCCTGAACATTTGCTATATTTTGGATCACCTCCGGAAATTTCTTTGTGTGCACAAGGATCTCTGTGACTTATTTCATTTCCTCAAGGAGAACGTTATCCTTTACATTGTTTCTCTGGTAATCTAGAATCATCTTAACCTGCCCAAATGAATCTCAGCCATTTGTCTTCTGTCAGAGAGCTTGTGGTGAAATATCCATCTGTCCCAGCTCCTAGATAGTCTTCACCATTTAATAAAGTACCTAGAATACTTTCATCACATGTCCCAAGTAATCCAGCATCTGTAATCCCTACTCATCTGCCTCTAGAACTTAATGTATCTGATTACTGAGTCCAGCAGCATCTTTCAAAGGAACTCCTCCGCCTGCTCAATGGCTCTCAGAAATTTCCTCACAAACACAACATACATTATCACAGTTCACTTCTGCACAGCATACAGTAGCATATTCATCATCTACCCAGGTGTCTAAGGGATATAGCCAGCATGCCAAAAAGATGGTAGAAATTTTGAAATTTATTCCAGGGTCTCAAAAATTTCTATCACAGCACACGGTTCTGTAGAACCTTTGCTAACTCCCTGGGACTCCCTAAGATATTCATGATCTGCAACAGATGTATGCAAAACTTCTACAACTACCAGATGACATGTGGTATCTGAGGGGCCTTGGGAACTTTCCATATATGCCCAGGAAAACTTGAGTTCTTTCCATTCAGTCCAATGCCTTTTGAAAGTTTCCCTGTCTGAAGAAGGAACTTTTGCTTATTCTAAACCTATGCAAGGCTTTCTAAGACCCTTTTACATTCTATGGGACCTCTTGGATATTGGAAGTCTGCACAAAGGGTTCACCAAACAGATCCATCTGCTTCAGACTCTTGGGATCTTTGCCTTCTTGAAAGGGGCAAATGGTGATTCCTTTATCTGGGCAAGGGACTGTGTCGTCTTCCCTAGAGCCATTGGAAAATTCCTTATCTGTTCAAGTGAGTTACAGACATTCAATACCTTTACTAGAAGCTGTGAAATCTTGCCTTTCTTCATGTGTAAAAAACAGTCTGGAAGTTTCTACCTGTGCACATGGCAATCTAATGTTATCCAATTCCTCAAAAGGGGATTTTTGATCTTTATCATCTACTCCAGAGACTATAGGATTTTCTCCACTTGCCAAAGTGGAACTAGGAATGTCTCAATCTGTTTCATGGACTCTGAGACCTCCTGTGTCTACCCAGTGTGTTCTAGGAACACCCACATCTTCCCAAGTGGTATAGGAAACCGTCATTAATCAGAGAATAGAAACTTTGCCATATGGCAAAGGTGGTCTCTCTCCTGGGAACTGAGGGAAATTCTTAATTTTAAAAGGGTGAATTAAAAGTCTGGCCATCTGCTCAGGGGTGTTTAAAACTGCTCTGTCTACCCCAGGGCCTGTAGAAAAATTTCTATCTGCCTCAATGACACAAAGACTTTCAATTCCACACTCCAAGATCCTGGGAACTTTTCTCTATCCTCCCAAAATAAATCAGAACTGTACACACAATCATAGGAGCATATAGAATCTTCACCAAATCTCCAAACTTTTTTTGAAACATTCTCTATCTTCGCAAGAGTCTCTGGGACCTACTCTACCTGCACCAGGTACTCTGCAACATTCTCCATAAGACCAAGGGTGGTAGAAATTGTCTGTATCCACAAAAGTGACTCTAGGATAAACACCACATCAGAAGGGGTATGAAGGAAATTCATTATCTGTCAAAGGATATCAGGACAAGAGTCTCTAGGACATTGCTCATTTGTTCAAGGGTCTCCAGAATCATCCAGATCTTACCACAAAGTGCCAGACAGGTCTTATAATCAAGGGTCTGTGCCAAAGTTCCCATCTGTCCCACAAGAAACACATTCGTTCCCTGCCCAGGGAATATTGCAATTTTTTTATCTTCTCAAGTTACTCTAGAAACATCATCTTCTTTACTGAAAGATATACAAGGTTCTTTAAATGTTCATGGTGCTCAGCAACTTCAACTTGATTTTCAGGGTAGTTGGGACATTCCCAATGCATTCCAAAGTCATCAGAAACTTTGACATCTCCCCAAATGGTTTTTAATTGTTCAGAGTCTTCATCTGTGAGTCTAGAAACTTTGACGCCTCTCCCAGAAACTTTAAGACAATCAATATCTGCCCAAAGTGCTCTGTTCCCTTCTGATTCTGACCAACAAATTCGGGAATCATAATCTCTCCAAATATCTGATCAGTTTTCTCCATCTTCTAAATGTTCACATACTCCATCTGTACTAGGGACCTCCCAATCTTTATTACCACTTGAATTGTACTCAAAATTGTCTATAGCTGACAAAGGTATTCTATGATAATCACCACTTCAGTAGGGGTGTTTAGGAAATTCATTATCCATGCAAAGGGCTCTTGGAACTTCCGTATCAGCACAAGCAATTGTAGGACATTCAAAATCTAATCAAGAATCTTTGGTACATCCTCATCTATTCCACAAGATTGTGAACTTTCTCAATCTTCAAAAGATATGTTAGGAACATCACTATCTACACAAAGTGCTAGGAAATCTCCATTATCTATCCAAAGGTCTATAGTAAGAGCACCATTATTAGCTCAAAGTGTTCTAGAAATTCAGACTTCTCTGGACTTCCCACTTTGCTTAAGAGACAAAAGATCCTTTGCCATTTCTGAAGAGATATATAGTACTTTGAAATCTCGCTCACAGTCTATAGAAACACGGACATCTATTTTAGAGACACTTAGATTTTCAACATTTGCCAAAGGTGCAGCAGGCCCTTCTGTAACTGAACAAGTGATACTGAGTTCACCAACAATTTCCTACAAAGCTCTGGGATTTTCTCCATCAGAAAAACACTTTGTGAAAACTGCCTCATCTCACATCTGGCCTGATAGAATTTCATTAATAGACGAAAGTTTAAAAGAAATGTCTTCATGTGAAAAGGTGACTTTATGAAACCACTGCAGCAAAACTGTCCAGGAAATACATTGACTACACAAGGGGATCTAGGAATGTCCATATCAGCACAAGAATCTCTTGGACACTCACCATCTGTTCATGGTTCTCCAGATATTTCCTTGTCACTTGAAGAGGCTTTAGACACTTGTTTGGAACAACAGCATCCAGTGCAGTCCTTATCATTAGCATTATCTGATCTAGGAGATCTTGGGCTATCTGAATATTTGCAGGGGACACTAGAAACACCACCATCTACCCATCACACTCTAGAAATACCATCTTCTACCCAATGGATTATAGAAACTTTACCACCGGCCCAAAATTCTCTAGTACATCTGCCTCCTTCAGTGCAGATTCTAAAACAGGCTCCCCCTAATGCCAGAGACATCAGAACCTTTGTCATCTGCCAAAGTGGCTTGTAATATATCAGACTCTTCCCCAAGAGCTACAGAAACTTTTCCATCTACCTCAAGATCTTTGGAAATTTCATTCTCAGCAGAAGTACTGTGGGACCATGTGCATCTGGAAAGAAATTTTATGACCGGTCCCTAATGGCATAAGCCACGAACAATGCCACACCAGTTTGAAATTACTATTACTAGGGAAGTATTTATTTAAAGAGGAAAAACTTACAGATCACGATCCCAGACAACAGCTCTCTGCACAACTAGAAAAAGAGTCTAGTCGTCAGACCAGCAGGAAGTCAAGAGAGAGCGAGCGGAAGAAAATAGCGGCTTTATGAATGGAGAGAAACCATGCCCCAATGGGCTGATATCTCAGCAGCTATTGGTTGGAGGGGCGGAAAGACCTCCTGCAACACCTCCCCCTTTTGTTTAAGTAAGAGAGTTCTAAACCTACTATGAAATTATATACAATAAGTACAAATATCCTATTCTAACTAGCTTAGGACTTCTATAATAAATAACTTGGCCAAGTCATGAGAGAAAAGTAACTATAGTTATATAGTCTTCAACCCCATCAAAGATCTGAGAAGGGAAATAATGTTACCTGGGTAATTAGGAAGTTCAGTAAAACAACTTCCAAAACCTGCAACAAATCACAGGGACAACTAGCTACCTGGGCAATCACCCAAAGTCACATTTGCACCGTTGAAGCAACCAACTTTGGCTAAGGCCTAACATAACTGACATACCATTTTCAAAGGCAAGCAACTTTTCAAAACTATCTTACCCTGTCTTGGCAGGATATGACAGTCCTGTTTTATCCATTGATGCACGCTCTGTATCTCTGTCAGTGGTTAAGGTATGGGCATTTCTTTGCCCCAAGGCCAGTTCTGTCAAAAAGAAAGGCTCCAGGTGGAGTGTCTTTAATGCTCAACATTCTCTTGGGAATAGAGCGGTGTTGCCAGGAGCAATTGTGTCTCACTACCACAAAACTCTGAGTTAGATTAAAGGCCATTTTCTACAGCTCTTTGAAGAGGTTGAAGATCATCTATCTATACTGAGTATAATCTCTATATATCTAAATAACCTAATTAGTCTAATTATAAATGGCAAACTTAGATGACTATTAATCTATATAATTCTCAATATCTATCTAACTTAAAGACTAAGACAATAAACATCAATAAATATCGGCGTAACAAATGAGGATAATGACTCCAAATATAAACAATGTACAAATATACATTGCAATATGGTAAATATCGATACAATATATGTCAATACATAAAAAATATTTTAAACTGAGGTAGAAACATGCATGCATACAATAGTCAATATAATTTAACTTTGTATCAATATACAAGTATCAATACCAATATGTTTGTCTAAAAATTGTAACTCACAATTACAAATCTATTATCCCATCACCCTCTTTTTTTTTTCAAAATCATCCCTGAGCTTATAAAATTCCTCCCCCAACTTCCCAACCCCTAAATGATGTCCCTAAACCCAGGGGCAAACTTTACTGGGAGAGGGGACGTCGTCCTCTAGAATTACTTCCAGCTGTCATTGGGGCGACGTTCTTTCTGGGGGATCCTGTGAAAGTAAAATGATGGTTAAATTTCAAGATCAATGTCTTTTAAAATTGCAAATAGTCTCTGAGTATTTTGTGGAGGTCTGGCCAGAATGTTGTACAAGATGTGCACCATTTCAGCTAACCAAGTTGGGATCTTCTTGTGCAGCTGGTACCAAAAACAGGTCTTGTAGTAGCGCTATCAGTATCATGACGTCATATCAACCAGGTAGTTGTTGTGGGGTCCCATCTTCTTCCTGGAAACTTCAAATGTCACTTCAGAAAAGACTCATTGTTTATTGTAAAAAACTTAAACATTAATCATATAGACATATATAGGCATATATATACATATATTCAATGAAAGGCATGATAGATATATTCAGTGAAAAGTATGATAGATATGAAGAAAAAGCAAAGATGTTTTCTAAACTCATATTTCTTTCTGTCCCATATCATGGCTCTTGACATGAGACAGAACTTCCAGAAACTCTGGGTTTTTCTCTTACTAACAGGCTTGGAATTGGAGAGGGACTGAGCCAGAGTCCAACTTCAAAACCAGCTCTATAAATTTAGAAATATGGTTTAATGAGTGTTTTCCTGTGGAGATAAGAACAGAACCCTGCCCCCATTCTATATGTTTTACTTACCACTTGTATGAAGATCGTTGTGGATGAGTTGTCATTTCTCCTTTCCAAGAGGTTTCTCCTCTTCAAATCGAAACTTTATTAATTTTGATGGTATCCACAATTTTTCTTCTCCTGTGGAAACAAGAGCAAAACCCCTTCCCCAACGTAGCACATCTCCTGGCTTCCATTGAGAGGTCAGCACATCTTTGAAATAAATTGGTTGATTTAGTTCAGCAGACTTTTCCATTATCCAATGTCTTTCTGCTGCTGTTGTTCCTTTCTCATTAGCATTAAGGAAATGCAAGGTTAATGAAGCATTATGTAATCTGTTTCTGGGGGTATTTTTGGTCCCATTCTGTTTGTTCAGCATATCCTTTATAGTACGATTTGATCTTTCTATAACTACCTGACCTGTAGGATTATTTGGTATACCTGTAATGTGTTTTATATTATAATAATCAAAAAAGCGTTTCATTTTCTTAGATACATATGCTGGACCATTATCTGTCTTTACTTGTGCAGGTATACCCATGATGGCCATAACTTCCAATAAATGTGTGATTACTGAATCTGTCTTTTCTGAGCTCAGGGCAGTAGCCCATTGAAAACCTGAATACATGTCTATGGTGTGGTGTACATATTTTAATTTACCAAATTCCATAAAGTGGAACACATCCATCTGCCAGATTTCATTTCTCTTAGTACCCTTTGGGTTACTCCCTGCAGGCAACGGTGTTTGATTATAGAAAGAACAAGTAGGACATCTCTATATAATGTCCTTAGCTTGTTGCCAAGTAATGGAAAATTCTTTCTTTAGGCCTTTACTATTGACGTGATGCTTTTTATGAAATTCCGAGGCCTGCAACACGCTTCCAATCAATAATTGATCAATCTCAGCGTTGCCTTGTGCTAGAGGACCAGGCAGACCTGTATGGGACCGGATGTGTGTTATGTACATCGGACAAAGCCTGTTCCTGATTATGTCTTGTACCTGGATAAACAATGAAGTCAACTCTGTGTCTTCTGGTATAAATTCAGCGGTTTCAATATGCAAGATAACTCTTTCTGCATATTGTGAATCTGTAACTATATTAAGAGGTTCTTTAAAATCCCTTAGCACCATAAGAATGGCATATAATTCTGCCTTCTGGACAGAATTATAAGGGCTTTGTTCCACCTTACTCAATTCATCTGACTTGTAACCTGTTTTCCCTGATTTATTTGCATCAGTATCGAATGTACGGGCTCCAGTTATTGGAGCATCACGTACAATTTTAGGAAGAATCCAAGAAGTTCTCTTTATGAGGTTAAGTCTACCACTTTTGGAATAGTTGCTATTAATTTCTCCCAAAAAATTAGCACAAGCTCTTTGCCACGGTTCATTGTCTTCCCATAACTTTTTTATTTCTTCAGTAGTAAAAGGCACTATAATTTCTGCTGGGTCTATACCTGCTAGTTGACGAAGTCTCAGCTTACCTTTTATAATTAGTTCAGAGACTTTTTCCACATAAGTTTTTAATTTTTTACTTGGTTTATTGGGTATAAATATCCATTCTAAAATAATATCTTCCCTCTGCATTAGAATCCCTGTAGGAGAGATTCTGGAAGGCAATATGACTAGGATGCAGCTAAGATTTGGGTTCACCCTATCCACATGTGCTTCCTGTAATTTTTCCTCAATCATTGTCAGTTCCTTTTCTGCTTCAGCTGTCAGTTTTCTTGGACTATTCAAATCTTTATCACCATCTAAGGTTTTGTTTAAATGAACTATTAGATCAGGTGTTATCCCAACAGCTGGTCGTAGACTGGAAATGTCTCCCAACAATCTTTGGAAGTCATTAAGAGTCTTTAACCGGTCTCTCCTAATTTGTGCCTTTTGTGTTTAAATTTTCTCTAACCCTATTCTGTAACCTAGGTAATTAATAGAATTTCCTCTTTGAATCTTTTCAGGGGCAATTTGTAATCCCCACCTAGGCAAGACTTTCTTTACTTCTTCAAACATCCTTTCTAAAGTATCTTTATTTGAATCTGATAATAAGATGTCATCTATGTAATGATAAGTTATGGACTTGGGAAATTGTTTACGAATTATTTCCAATGGCTTACTTACAAAATATTGGCACAATGTAGGACTATTGAGCATACCCTGTGGGAGGACAGTCCATTGATATCTCCTATTAGGCTGAGAATTATTATAAGTAGGCACCGTGAAGGCAAATTTTTCTCTATCCTTTTTTTGTAACGGTATAGTGAAAAAACAATCTTTCAAATCAATAACTATAAGAGGCCATCCTTTTGGTAATAGAGAAGGCAAAGGAATTCCAGATTGTAGTGGGTCCATAGGTTGAATTACTTTGTTGACAGCTCTTAGATCTGTCACCATTCTCCATTTACCAGATTTCCTTTTTACAACAAACACAGGAGAATTCCAAGGGCTGGTTGATTCTTCAATATGGTGAGCATCTAATTGCTCTTGCACCAGCTGTTCCAATGCCTGTAATTTATCTTCAGCTAGAGGCCACTGTTTGATCCATATTGGCTTCTCAGTTAGCCATTTTAAAGCTAGGGCTGTTGGTACCTCTAAAGGTTTGGTATTTGCTATATGTTCTTGTACAGCCTGAATGGCTGGTGACCTTTTCCCATAATACCTCATCATATCTTTCCCAGAATTATGAATTCCTGGAACTGCAGGAATGTTAATCTGGGTATTCCATTGCTGTAACAGGTCACGGCCCCATAAATTTATTGCAATATTGGCTATATATGGCCTTAGTCTTCCTATTTGCCCTTCAGGCCCTATGCATTCCACCCATCTTGTGCTTTGTTTTACACGAGATAGGGGTTCCAATTCCCAGAAACTGAACATCTACCTCTTGAAGAGGCCAATTTGGATGCCAAGATTCTGGGGTAATAATACTTCACATCCGCACCTGTGTCTAATAAGCCTTCAATAAAAGTGCCATTTATACAGACTTTTAGCTTTGGTCTTTGGTTGTTAATGGAAGTCTGCCAAAATATACGTTTACTCTGTCCTACTGGGTTTTTTGACTCATCCTCCACACGTAATTTACCATTTAGACTAGTATTACTTTTTACAGCAGAAGTTGGAGCTTTTAGATTTCTTGGTGAGGCACGTTCTCCACTGTGACTGGGAATGACTGGGCCACTGTTGGCTTGGGGGCCTGCGAGAGGCCCCTCAAGGAGTTTCCTGACGGGATCGGGTTGCCTTGTTTGTCTGTTGTTGACCTGCATTCGTTGGACCAATGACGGCCTTTACCGCATCTCCTACATATACCTGAAGGCCTAGGTCCCCTATTTTTGTCATTCCCAGAAGAGATATTATTTCTAGAAATTCTGTGCCTGCAATCCCTTTTCAGATGTCCTCGTTTTCCACAATTAAAACACCTGGCAGTTTGATGTCTCCTCATTGCTGTGGAAATCGCTTCTCCTACCCAAGATTCATCATTATAGCTAAATGTCTCAACATTCATCGTATGCTGAATCCATTCATCCATAGGTGCTGATCTAGACTTTAAAGGCCCAATTATCTTTTTTGCATTCTATGTTTGCATTCTCAAACGCTAGAGATTCACCAAGTATTCGTCTAGATTCCGGGTCTGTTACCCCTACGTCCAGAGCCTTAATTAATCTTTGCAAAAAGTCAATAAAGGGTTCTCTCTGTCCCTGCCTAATTCTGGTATATGATTCAACCCTTTTTGCTGGATCTTGTATCCTATTCCAAACATTTAAAGCTGCTTGGTGACATAGATGCAGTACTTCATCGTCATAAAGAGCTTGGACCTGTGGATCAGCATATTCTCCTGCACCAAGAATTTGATCTTGGAAAACCTCGACACCTTTTGCTCTTCCTTGCTGTTCCATATGTTTGGATTCTTCTCTGAAATAAATTCTAAACATCAAGGAAGGTACCTTATCTAAAACTGCAGACACTAACTGATGGAAATCATAGGGGGTAGCTCTAGCATTAGAAGCCCAAGTCCTTATCATTTCCTGTACATATGCATTTTGCAAGCCAAAATTAACAATAGCTTGTTCAATTTCTTTCAGATCATTCATTGCTTTTGGCATCATGTAGCTTCTCTGACTCCCTTTGAGCCTTTAGAAGTTGACGCTTTGTCAGAATTAAGTATAGGGTATGCCGCTAAAACCCTGGGTAAGCCAGTTCTAATAGCTGTTGTTGGCTTTGTATTCTGTCCTTGTGCCTTATTACTCTGTTCACCAGTTCCAATCATTTTTTCAAGCCTTTCAATTCTTTTTATTATTGTGTTTATTATTGCCTCTTTTGAATCCTGAATCTCCTGAATCTCCTGACCTGCATGAGTTCTTGAGAGTACCATAATCTTCCTAAATGATAGAATATTCAAAAAAATACTAAAACCTAGTAACCAGTAAATTAAGTTATCCTCATAGTCATATAAATTTTGCATGATTAGACCCATTGTATTGGTAGCTCAAACAGTGAAAGTCATGTTGGAAACAAAAACTGCCATATTACCTATTATCCAGCTGGCCTCGAACTCACCGAAATCTGAAATCCGCCTGTCTCTGCTTCCCGAGGGCTGGGATTAAAGGCGTGCACCACCACCTGTCCAGTCGAACTCACAGAGATCCGCCTTTCTCTGCCTCCCGAGTGTATGCCACCAACACCTGTCCGGCCTCAGAGATCGTCCTGCCTCTCTGGATATTATGGGCCTTAAGGCCAAGTGTATCTCGGACTCGGCACTGGGCAGAGGAAGTGAGGGCTTGTTCCCGCCAAGCCGAACTTGCGGCCGGCAGCCGGGGGGAGGGGCGGGGTCCTAAAAGCCAAACGTTCGTTGGGCGCCAGGTAAAGGCGTAAACCACGAACAATGCCACACCAGTTTGAAATTACTATTACTAGGGAAGTATTTATTTAAAGAGGAAAAACTTACAGATCACGTTCCCAGACAACAGCTCTCTGCACAACTAGAAAAAGAGTCTAGTCGCCAGACCAGCAGGAAGTCAAGAGAGAGTGAGCGGAAGGAAATAGGGGCTTTATGAATGGAGAGAAACCATGCCCCAATGGGCTGGTATCTCAGCAGCTATTGGTTGGAGGGGCGGAAAGACCTCCTGCAACAGGTCCCTATTTAGGTACTGAGGAACTCCATCTGGATGAGTGAGTGTGTGCTATCCAGGGGCAGATTGTCCCAGAAGAGAGCACAAACCCCCCTACCCCAGCTACTTCTGCAGAGCTGTCTTTCTTACACATGACCCCCCCACAAACCTGCGTGATCTGCAAGGTCCTCTACTAAGGAAAAGTTTTCTGCTCCTACACTAAGGCTACCCACCCAGAGAGGTGAATGCCTGCCTACTGGGCAGGCCTCAAGGATCCCCAAAGGGAGCACAAGCACCTTCAGTTTGCACGGCAGGGTCTCCTCTCTTCTACTCAACCCTGCCCTGCCCTCAAAGTTTGCCAATTTGTTCCTGGCTCATTGGATTACCAGGCGTCCATGTTTTGGTGCTGAGAAGTTTCATCTTGATGGGAAAGGTTCCTGCTCCTACACCGAGGAGATAAACCCAGAGACTCAGTCACAGCAAAGTCTGGACCAAGAAACCAGGACTCTCCTGGCTCCATTTGAAGGAAGAAATGGGAAGGCACCAATGCAAGAATTCCTCCAACAACCTGAAAGGCAACATGACATCACCAGAATCCAGGGATCCCGAAACAAGAAGAATTGTACACCCTACTCCAGAAGAATTAGAAGAAATCGACTCTAAAGTGAATTATATGAAATTAACAGAGGACCTTAAACAGGAGGTGAAAAACTGCCATAAACAAATAGAGATTACAAACAAAAAGGTAGAGGAAGAGAATAAATCACTCAAAGATACCCAAGAAAACCAAAAGAAACAAGAAAAAGCAATCAAACAGGTAAGGGAAGTGGTTCAAGATTTGAAGAATGAAATGGAAGTAATGAAGAAAAGACAAACCAAGGAAAGAATGGAGATGGAAAATCTGGGTAAATTGAACAGGAACTACAGAGACAAGTACTACCAACAGATTACAAGAGATAGAAGAAAGAATGTCAGACACTGGAGATACCATAGAGAAAATAAACACACTGACCAAAGAAAACAGCAAAACCAACAAATTCTCATCACAAAACATTCAGTAAATCTGGGACACAATAAAAGACCAAACCTGAGGATTATAGGGGTAGAAGAAGGAGAAGAAGTACAGCTCAACGGTCCAGAAAATATATTTAATAAAAGTATAGAAGAAAACTTTCCCAACCTAAAGAAAGATATTTCTTGGAAGGTTCAAGAAGCATACAGAACACAGAATAAACTGGATCAAAAAAATATCCTCACCATATAATAATCAAAACACAAAACATACAGAATAAAGAAAGGATATTAAGAGCTGCAAAGGAAAAAGATCAAGTTACTTATAAAGGTAAACCTATCAGACTTACACCTGACTTCTCTATGGAAACCATGAAAGCCAGAAGGTCCTAGGTAAATGTACTGCAGAAACTAAGAGACCATGGATGCAAGCCCAGACTACTATACCCAGCCAAGCTTTCATTCACTATAAATGGAGAAAATAATATTTTCCAGGATCAAAACAAATTTAAACAATACGTAGCCACAAATCCAGTCTCACAGAAAGTAATAGAAGGAAAATCACTAACCAAGGAGTCCAACAATGATCAGGACAACTCAGATATCTAGAGCCCTTCACCAGCACAACTCAAAGAAGGGAAACACACAAACTCTCCTACTAAAAAAGTGACCAGAGTTAACAACCACTGGTCATTAATATCACTTAATGTCAATGGACTCAACTCATCTATAAACAGACACAGGCTAAGAGATTGGATACGAAAACAGGATCCAACATTCTGCTGTTTACAAGAAACACACCTCAAACACAAAGACAGGCACCTACTCAGAGTAAAGTGCTGGGAAAAGGCTTATCAAGCAAATGGACCTAAGAAACAAGCAGGTGTGGCCATACTAAT
The DNA here is from genome assembly GCA_963919715.1 of Microtus obscurus. Classification (NCBI taxonomy): domain Eukaryota; kingdom Metazoa; phylum Chordata; class Mammalia; order Rodentia; family Cricetidae; genus Microtus; species Microtus obscurus. The sequence continues at coordinate 1,943,130 of CAWTZC010002527.1, read as the reverse complement.
TTCTCACAAATTTGACTTCAAACTTATCAATCACAAGAGATGGAGAGGGACTTTTTTATACTCATAAAATGAACAATTCCCCAGGATGAATTCTCAATCCTTAATATCTATGCCCCTCATATAAAAGCACTCACGTACGTAAAAGAAACATTACTAAAACACAAGGCAGACATCAAACCGCACACAGTAATAGTAGAGGACTTCAACACTCCTCTCTCACCCATAGACAGGTCAATCAGACAGAAACCAAACAGAGAAATTAGAGAATTGATGGAAGTAATGAATCAATTGGCCTTAACAGACATCTATAGAATATTCCACCCAAATAGGAAAGAATATACCTTCTTCTCTTCAGCTCTTGGAACCTTCCCAAAAATTGACCACATACTCAATAACAAAGCAATCTTCCACAGTTACAAAAAATATTAATAAACACCTGTGTCTTATCAGATATTCTAATTAAGGGAGCCATCTTAGGGTTGGCAAGAGACTTGACTCTAGAGGGGCTCACAGGTGTCCAGGGAGATGTCCCAGCTTGTACCTTGGGCAACTGAGGAGAGGCAACCTGAAATGATCCTATCCTATAGCCAATCTTGCATGTCACCTTAGAACAATGAATCGAGATAGAGACAGAGACCCAAAATGGAGCACCAGACTGAGCTCTTAAGATCCAAATGAGGAGCAGAAGGAGGGAGAACATGAACAAGGAAGTCAGGACCACAATGGGTGACCACATCCACTGTGACAGTGGAACTGATCTATTAGGAGCTCACCAAGGCCAGCATGACTGGGACTGAATAAGCATGGGATGAAACTGGATTTTCTGAACATGGCAGACAATGAAGATTGATGAAAAGCCAAGGACAATGGCACTTGGTCTTTAATCTAATGTATAAACTGGCTCTGTGGGAGCCTAGCCTGTTTGGATGCTCACCTTCCTGGTCCTGGATAGAAGTGGGAGGACCTTGAACTTCTCGCAGGGCAGCGAATATAGACTGCTCCTCATTCTCGAGAGGGAGGGGGAATGGAGTGGGGGAAGGGGGAGAAGGGGAAGGGAGAGGGGGTGATGTGTGTGAGGAAGGTGAGGGAAATGGGAAATATTTTTTGCAACAACTAAAATAAAATAGAAAATAAAAAAGTAAAAAAAAAGAACTTTTAGGACCATCAGTACCTCTGGAGGAATCCCTGGGACCTTCTCCTCCTCATCAAGCATCTATGGGTTCCACTCGACCTGAATCAGAGACAGCGTAAATCTCCCCCCTCAGAACAATGTTGTCAGGACATATCTTTAGGTGTACAAGGAGATTCACCATCTCAGCAAGCATAAGCAGGAAATTTATTGAATTCACAAGAGGCTCGGAGATTCTCTATATCAGAAGATGCACCTTCAATAAATGCTTCTGGATCTCCAGATACTTCCTTGTCACCCAAAAAGAGGCTTCAGGCACTTGTTTGGAACAAAGGCATTCAGGACAGTCATTATCATCATTATCGTTATCATTATCATTATCTGATCTAGAAAATCTTGGACTATCTGAATATTCAAAGGGCCATGAGAAACACCACCATCTACCCATATCACTCTAGAAATACCATCTTCTACCCAATGGATTATACAAACTTCAGCACCTGCGCAAAATGCTCTAGCACATCTGGCTCCTTCAGTGCAGATTCTAAAAGAGGCTCCCCTTATGCCAGAGACAACAGAACTTTGTCATCAACCAAGAAGCTTGTAATAAATCAGACTCTTCCACACGAATTTCAGAAACTTTTCCATCTACCCTAGAAACTCTCAAAATTTCATTCTCTGGCCAAAGTACTATATGATCATCTGTATCTGAAAAATAAATTTTTGGACCATCAGTATCTTTGGAAGATTTTCTGGAAACTTCTCATCCCGACCAAGGTTTTCTAAGACCCACTCTACCTGCACTGGGACTGGGTCATTTTCCCCCCTCATCACAAGATTGTCAGGAAATATTTTCAAGTCTACATGGAGATTCACCCTCTCCACAAGGCTATACAGGAAATCCATTGCATTCATAAGATGATCTAGGACTATCCATATCAGCATAGAAATTCCTTGGACATTCACCATCTGCTCAAAAGTCTCCAGATAATTCTTTGTCATCCCAAGAAGTTTCAGGACTTTCTTTGAACCATGAGCATTTAGGACAGTCATCATCTGATCCAGGAAAGCTTGGACTTTCTGACTCTGATTAGCAGACAATAGAAACTCCACCATTTACCCAAAGTTTCTAGAAATACCATCTTCTTACAATGGGGTTACAGAAACTTCAAAAACTTTCCAAGATTCCTTAAAATATCAATCTCCTTCAGGGCAGATTCTGCAACCTTCCCTTACACCAGAGACCTCAGCAACTTTGCCAACAGCAAAAGATGTTTTTAATAACTCAGAACCTGTGTCAGTTGCTCTAGAAACTTTACCACACTTTTTAGAGGCTCTGAGACATTGCAATTCTGAAAAGTGTACTCTAGGCCCTTCAGTATATGACCACAAGAATCCGGAGTCCTCAACACCTCTTTGTGATACCTTTGGAAATCCCACACCATCCCAAGGGCATCTAGAACCTATACCATCTACCCAAGAAGGAGTGGGAACTTTCTTTTCAATGGAGTCTTTGGGAATGTCCACTTGTGTACATGACCGGTTCATTCCTATTCCTTCTCATGGAGACTGCCTGAGATATTACTCTTATCCCAATAAAAGCCATAGATGTTCCAATTCTACCAAAAAATAGTGAAGCATGCTCCATTTCTTAAATGAAGTATCAGATATTTACCTTTAGAACTTGATGCCTTAAGATCATTCACTTCTGCCAAAAGAAGGCTCACATCTTCCATATATATCAGAAAGGACTCACATTCTACCTCTACTCCTCCAAGGAGTGTCTCAAACCAAGTATCATCAGACTTGAACTTCAGATCTTGTTTCCCTACTACAAAACATCAAAGATGTTCTCCCCTCTTGACAAGGTGGCTCCAAACATTTGTAATCAAAGAAAACAAAATCAAAACTTCCTTCTAAAGAATCATGCCTCAAATCTGTCCCAAAGGAAGATGAAGGCTTGAAATTTCACCATTCTCCCAAAAGGGGAGCAGACATTTGGTTTCTAACAAATTGGCTGCAAGGCTTAAAACTGAGCCCAAAAAGAGCCTCACTACTATTTCTGCAAAGGGAGTTTGGAGATCAGCACAATCTTATGAGGAGTGCCTCAGATTTTCTCCTTCTTCCCAAGGAATTCGTAGATATTCCAAAACTACCAAAATCAATTAGGAACAGTTCCCCTCTAACACTTGTTCTGTTTCCCATTCAGAACATGAGGGCTGTCTAATATGCTCTTAGTCCAAAACAGAGTCCAAGCATTCATGCTCCAAATATGATCAGAAATCAAAAGCTACTCCTCAAGAATACATAGAAACTTCCATCTCTAAGGGAGTCTGCAGATCCTCATGATCTCATGAGGATACTTGTAGAAGTATTGCTTCACCCCAAGGCAGCTATAAACATTCAAGATCTATCAAAACTATATCGGAACAGGTTCTAACAAAGCAGATGGTCATGTTTTCCATACAGAACATGGGGGCTGGAAGCATCTCTCTTTGTCACAAAGAGGATTTAAACATGCTTCTTCTGCCAAAAGGGACAAGAAACCAAATGTTACTCCAAAAGAAAGCATAGAAACATCCACTTCTACAAAAAAAGACATAGCAACTACTTCCTCTCATGAAGACATTCTTTGTCTCCTCATGGGACTTCACTGATCAATTTATACCAGGACAAGATTTAGTCATTCACCATATACACAAGAAGTCATCAAATCTTCCACTGGAAGCACAAGAGATCTTTAGTTCATGTACAGATGGAGACATTCCCATTGATAGTGATGAGTCATGTGTTTCTCATCGCCCAAAAGCAATGCTGGCAGACATCCTGTTTCAACAAAGCAGGATTTTAAACACATACTTTCTATCCAAGAGGGACAGAAACCTTCCACTGGTGCAAGAGATGGGAGCAAGGCTTGGATTCCTGTACAGTGTGGACTCATATATTCACCAATTCCAAAAGGGAGTGCCACATCATTCTCTCTTGTCCAAGGAAATTTCAGACATAGCTGACCTGAACTAGTGGACCTGAGATCTTCCATCACTTACCAAAGCAGAAACACAGGCTTTCAATATGAACATGGGATCCCTATACATAATGCTTCTGTCTTAGGAGGCCAAATATAATCAGATTCAGTCCCATAGAGTCTCCATAAGATCAAACTGAAACAAAAAGTAGTATTATGCTTGCCTGCATGACTGCAGGCCAGAAGAGAGCACCAGATCTCATTACAGATGGTTGTAAACAACCATGTGGTTGGTGGGAATTGAACTCATGTCCTTTAGAAAAAGAGGCAGTGCTCATAACCACTGAGCCATCTCTCCAGGTTTGGAGAGCTGCTTTTAAAATCAGTGAAATGTGTTCAACCAAACAAATTTCTCAGATGCCTGGATATTTTAGATTTTTGTTTCTGCATTTAGACCTGTGTTTATGAAATGCTTATGATGAGGATCCTTTCAGAATAAAAGGTAATGGGACTCACAAAAAAGCCTAAGTTCTTACCTCCCCATCAAGAAGGCATCAGAATATATCAATGTGACCAAAGGGGCCTCAGATTTACTATGACCAAGGCAGCTTTAACATGTTTCAATCTGAAAGTGAGAGCCTTGAGAATTGCCTGACTAAATTACTGAGCCTCAGATTTGCTCCTTGGGTCCAAAGAGAATTCAGAAATGTACCCTCTAATGTAGATTGGGTTAGAACTTCAACTTCTGCCCCAGGAAGACAGAAACATAATTCTTCATGGAGGCTTCAAACCTTACAAGCCTGTTATACTGAGATCCACACATTTGAACATGGAACGAGCTTCTTCATTGAATTGTGTAGGTTTCTGCACCCAAAGAAAAATCAAGACGACGACATGCATGTCCTTTCTGTTTTTGGGTCCTAGCTCTGTAAGCGCACATAGTTACTGCTCTCTCTGAAGAAAGGCAAATTCTCAAAACCACGCAAAGCACCATAGGAATTGAAAAGGAGCAAGCGCCCCTTACACTCCATGTGCTATACAAGAAGGGAAATGCACATCCTATCGAATGTCGGATGGCCTTCCTAATACAACCATGAGTATCCCTCAAAAAAGCCAAAACAGCTTTCTGAAAATGACAAACATTACTCTAGAGTTGTCTCTTCACTCTTAAGTCTTTTCTCTAAGCTTACCTGCAAAAATGCAAATGCATTTCTTTCGCCAGCAGAGCCCTTCCTGTAAACCCTGCAAAACATCTGTAGGTGTGAAATAAGTGTTCCCTTACACTCGATACATTGAAAGATAAGCCCATTCTCTTGAAAGTGGATTCTCGCCTAAGTTTGCTACAAAGAAACAGGCAATGCTTTCTGAGAAAGACATGGATGACCATAAAGTCTCTCGTCCCTCTTAGTCCGTCTAGAACCTTTCTTTCATGTCAAACACATGACATTCCATTCTCTAAAGAAAAGGACTTCCTTAAAATGATCTAAGCACTGTTAGACAAAAACGGAATGTTCCTTCACACTCGACATGCTGTCCTCTGAAGATAAGGACTTTCTTGCCCAAGTGCTTATTTAGCTTCTTCCTAGAAACGCGTGTCTCCCTCAATGCAACACACAAAGCATTCTGAGAAAGACACACTACTTTTCTGTTTCCTACCCTAGTCTTATGTGGAAAAAGCATGTTGTAAGAGGGACAGCGCGGCTGTACCCCTGTACCCGGCCGCCCACATGGCCCAGCTTATGCCCCGAAATAATTACACGGAAACTGTAATCTTTTAAACACTGCCTGGTTCATTAGTTCCAGTTTCTTGTTGGCTAGCTCTTGCACCTGGACTAGCCCATTTCTAATAATCTATGTAGCACCCCAAAGGTGTGCTTACCGGGGAGATTCTAGCCTGCCTCTGCCTCTGCCTCTGGTAGGAAAATCATGGCGACTCTAACTCAGCTTCCTTCTCCCAGAATCCTATTCTGTTTACTCCACCCACGTAAGGGTTGGCCTATCAATGAGTTCAGGCAGTTTTTTTTTTTATTTTAACCAATGAAATCAACAGATTGATATATGACACTCCCACATCACTTCCCCTTTTTCTGTTTAAACAAAAAGGAAGGCTTTCATTTTAACATAGTAAAATTACATATAGCAAAACAGTTATCAAGTAAGAATTACAGTTACAATATTTATATCTACTTTATCTTTTATCATAACTAAGGAAAACTATAACTATAACTAACCATTCTTAACTCTATCAAAGACTCCAGAAAGATACAATATTACCTACGAAAACAAGAAAAAAGCAACGTTCAAACTCAAGAAATGACAGAGGCATCTTGCTGCCGGGACAGTCACCCAAAGTTCCTCTGTACCGTTGGGGCATCCATCTTCAGCCTACAGGCCCATAGTATCCAGCAGACATTTCCTTGAAGCAGGAAATTTCAAAGACAGTTCAGTCACTTTCTGATGTGTCCTGCGTCCTGCAGAATGTCTCGTAGACTCTTTTATGAATCAGGAACCCCGAAAGACCATCTCACCTTTAGGCAAGTTCAGCAGTCCTCTCTCTGCGGGTTCTTTGTGTCCAGTTTATGCAACAGTCCAGGCAAGAACAGTCTCTTGCCCAAATGGCTATCCAACTCCATTAGGAGCCTCTTCAATGCCCATCTTCCTCTTGAAGTAGCTAGGGCTGCCAGGAGCAGACATGTCTCATTGCCATGAAAAACCCTAAGATATTAAAATATTTAAAATGCCATATTCTGCAGTCTTTGAAAGATATGAAGAATGCCTATCTAATTGAAATATATCTCTATATATCTAGAAAATCTAACTAACATGACTACAAGCTTGACTATTATTTATGATTATTCAACAACAACCTACATATGTTACATTTTTAAAGAACTGCACAATCACAATACTTAATCAAGATCAGAAATACATATACATGTAACAAAATTGACCTTAAAATCCACACCAATGCAAATTATTCATATCTATATCATATCCCCCTTTAAATCTAAAAACATTTATAAAGAATATTTTGGGAACATGGGCACAGTTTTTCTCTCCAAACTGCTTCCTGCTGAACGGGGGCATCATTAATTAGGACTTTCATGGTATAACCTGTGTGCCAGGGTCATCTCAGTTGGCAGTTGAGTGAAGTAATTTTTTGAGGGTGTTCACAGCAACCTTTCAGGAGGACGTGGTCTATCATACCAAATTGGAATAGAAGAAATCCATAGGGTCTCATCCTCTGTGAAAACAAAAGAAGACCCTTTCCAAAGCATCATATCCTTAGACCCAAATTCTGAAGTCATATCCTCATGATATCCATTCTGGTTCCATTTGGCAGCCCATATAATGAAATGTCTTTCTGTACTTAGCTCCTTCACAGTCAAAAATTTTAAAGAAAACATAATGTACATAATACAGACTCTCTGTGAATTTTCCATTTTTACGTGGCTTATTTTTCTTTATTTCTTTTACTCTCTTAATTATCTGTACTCTGTCTATTTAAAGACTTTACCTTTTTAATTTTAAAGGCATTAACTTTATTCTCTCTATATATTTTTTTTCTCAAGCCCACGTACATTTATCCAACATTGTGACTCATTTAGTGGTCTGTCTGAATCTGTTTTATTGTGAATCTGTAATTTTTTTACTATCCAGAAGCATTTCTTAAAATGTTAAGCAGTTCTTAAAAACTTAAGTTGCACCATGTAGGGGTAATACGGTAGTGCCTGTGTCCTGTAAAGTCTAAACCTTAGTGCGCTGTTATCACAGTAATTACGGTAGTTCCTGCTTGAGACCAGCTCAGTTCATCATGGTGGAGCTGAGCCACTCCTGTCTCAGAGCCATTTGGTGCCCCTAAGCTGCGCACAGTTCCAGGCAAACAGCAGTCCACATTGCCATCAAGCAAGCCATAGCACTTTACTCCAAATACTCCATTCAAAAGCTCTGTCTCACGCAGGAGCCAGACAGAGATTGCAATGGCGGCACAGCCCAGAAAGCCGCACTTTAAAATGATGCAGCTTTTTTTCTGCTGCTATTGCCGAACCAGGAAATCTCTCTAAGGCACGCCACCAACAAAGAACAAAACTCTGTGTTAAACTCTGTTTTTCTCTGTTTAGAATTAAGCTCTCTCAGGTTTTTAAGTGGATTTAGCCCATCAGGTCGGGCGCCAATCTGGTAAGAGGGACAGCGCGGCTGTACCCCTGTACCCGGCCGCCCACATGGCCCAGCTTATGCCCCGAAATAATTACACGGAAACTGTAATCTTTTAAACACTGCCTGGTTCATTAGTTCCAGTTTCTTATTGGCTAGCTCTTGCACCTGGACTAGCCCATTTCTAATAATCTATGTAGCACCCCAAAGGTGTGCTTACCGGGGAGATTCTAGCCTGCCTCTGCCTCTGCCTCTGGTAGGAAAATCATGGCGACTCCTAACTCAGCTTCCTTCTCCCAGAATCCTATTCTGTTTACTCCACCCACGTAAGGGTTGGCCTATCAATGAGTTCAGGCAGTTTCTTTATTTTAACCAATGAAATCAACAGATTGATATATGACACTCCCACATCAAAAGCACATAACCCATTTCTCTCTGAAGAGGGGTGCTTTCTAAATTTAAACCATTCAAAGCACTGTTAGACAGAAAGGGAGTTCTCCTATCCACCCTACAAACTGGATTGTGAATGAGAAGCACATGCGTTTTGAAAGCGGATTTAACTTCTTCATAGAACTGTGAGTTACCCTCAAAGAAACAGAGAAAGTTTTATGGGAAGTTTCTGATTCATAAAAGACTTGTGAGTTTCCCTCAAGGACACACTGTACAGATATTTCTGAGAAAGACAAAGGTTACTCTTCAGTTTTCGAGTCACAGTTAACAACACTCCATAGGCTTACCTGAAAAACACATATGCATTGCTCGCTAAAGAAGAGCACTTTACCGAAACCATTCAAAACCTTGGTAGAGGTAAAAAATGGAGTGTTCCACTCAACTCTGTGTGCAGTAGTTGAAGACAAGCACATTCTCTTGAGAGTGGAGTTAGCTTCCTGATGAAGTTTCGCTCAAAAAACTAAATGAAGCTTTCTGAGAAAGATTCAGGTTACTTGAAAGTCTCTTTCCAACAGTTAAGGACTCTGAAAGTGAAAAAAAAAAGTACGCGCGTACTTTTCTCCAAAGAGACGCCCTCTCTTCAAAGCTTTCAAATCATTGGTAGCAGTCAAAGGAGCAGTCCCATACACTTTCGCGGCTGTCCTTGAAGGATTTGTTTGAATGTGGAATGAGCTTATTAGAATTCTGTAGGTTTCCCGCACACCTCAAAAAAATATCCTGATGTCTTTGGTTATGAGCAACCCAAGCAGCAAGGAGACCCAATCCGATCTGGGCACCAGGATAGACATCACTGGGGTGAGTGAGTTTCTGACCACGGCAGCAGCACAGGACAGGGAACTTAGAACTACCTCATCCCTCCTACACTTCCTGGGCATCCTGCAGGGGCTAAATGGCCTGATATGTCCTCTCGCTTCCTATCCCACCCAGCTTCCATCCACAACCCTCACCCCCTCTAACTGACTCCCTCCCCTCTGTGACCCCTAAGCTTCTCCCAGCTCAGACTGATCGGGCGCTGGGACCGAATCTGAGAATCCGAATCAGGAGGGCATCCAGGAGCATGGTAGCCCCTTTGTCTCAATAGCCTGCCTGCAGCAAGCAAGGCAGGCCCTTTGTTTACGAGCCACCCAAGCAGCAAGGAGACCTGATCCAATCCGGGTACCAAGAGACATCATTGGGGTGCTGAGGAGTTCCATCTGGACAGTCATCCATGCTAGGTTGCTGAGGAGTTCCAGCTCAACAGGACGGTCCCTGCTTCTACACTGAAGAGATACACCCAGAGACTCAGTCACAGCAAGACTGGACCAAGACACCAGGACTCTCATGGCTTCATTTGAAAAAGGAGATGGGAAGGCACCAGTGCAAGACTTACTCCAACAACCGGAAAGGCAACATGGCATCACCAGAATCCAGGGAGCCAAAAATAAGAACCGTACAACCTACTCCAGAAGAATTAGAAGAAATCGACTCAAAAGTGAATTATATGAAAATAATAGAAGACCTTAAACAGGAGGTGAAAAACTACCATAAACAATTAGAGATTACAAACAAAAAGGTAGAGGAAATGAATAAATCACACAAAGATACCGAAGAAAACCAAGAGAAACAAGAAAAAGCAATCAAACAGGTAAGGGAAGCGGTTCAAGACCTGAAAAATGAACTGAAAGTAATGAAGAAAACACAAACCGAAGGAAAGTTGGATATGGAAAATCTGGGTAAACAAACAGGAACTACAATGACAAGTACTACCAACAGAATACAAGAGATAGAAGAAAGAATATCAGACACTGAAGATACCATAGAGAAAATAAACACACTGATCAAAGAAAACAGCAAAACCAACAAATTCTCATCACAAAACATTCAGGAAATATGGGACACAATAAAAAGACCAAACCTAAGAATAATTGGAGTAGAAGAAGGAGAAGAAGTGCAACTCAACGGTCCAGAAAATATATTTAATAAAATTATAGAAGAAAACTTTTCCAACCTAAAGAAAGATGTACCTATAAAGGTTCAAGAAGCATACAGAACACCGAATAGGCTAAATCAAAAAAAAAAAACCATCCCCTCGCTATATAATAATCAAAACACAAAGCATACAGAATAAAGAAAGAATATTAATAGCTGCAAAGGAAAAAGGCCAAGTTACTTACAAAGGTAAAACTATCAGACTTACACCTGACTTCTCTATGGAAACCATGAAAGCCAGAAGTTCCTGGATAGATGTACTGCGAAAACTAAGAGACCATGGATGCAAGCCCAGACTACTATACCCAGCCAAGCTTTCATTCACTATAAATAAAGAAAACAAAATTTTCCAGGATAAAAACAATTTTAAGCAATATGTAGCCACAAATCCAGCCTTACAGAAAGTAATAGAAGGAACATCACTAACCAAGGAGTCCAACAATGATCAGGACAACTCAGACATCAAGAGACCATTCACCAGCGCAACTCAAAGAAGGGATGCACACGAATACTACTACTAAAAATGTGACCGGAGTTAACAACCCCTGGTCATTAATATCACTTAATGTCAATGGGCTCAACTCACCTATAAAAAGACACAGGCTAAGAGATTGGATACGCAAACAGGATCCAACATTCTGCTGTTTACAAGAAACACACCTCAAACACAAAGACAGGCACCTACTCAGAGTAAAGGGCTGGGAAAAGGCTTATCAAGCAAATAGTCCTAAGAAACAAGCAGGTGCGGTCATACTAATTTGTAACAAAGTTGACTTCAAACTTAAATCAATCAGAAGAGATGCAGAGGGACACTTTATACACATAACAGGAACAATTCATCAGGAAGAAGTCTCAATCTTGAATATCTATGACCCAAATATAAAAGCACCCACACACGTAAAAGAAACATTACTAAACTCAAGGCTGCCATTAAACCGCACACACTAATAGTAGGAGACATCAACACTCCTCTCTCACCAATGGACAGGTCAATCAGACAGAAAACTAACAGAGAAATTAGAGAATTAAAGAAGGTAATGAATCAATTGGACTTAACTGACATATATATATATATAGAATATTCTACCTGAATAGGAAAGAATATACCTTCTTCTCTGCAGCTCATGGAACCTTCTCGAAAATTGACCACATACTCAGTAACAAAAGAAACTTCCACAGGTACAAAAAAATATTAGTAACCACCTGTGTCTTATCAGATCACCATGGATTAAAGTTATAATTCAACAACAATGCTACCCCTAGAATGCCTACAAACTCATGGAAACTGAACAGTCAACTACTGAACCATACCTGAATTAAGGAAGAAATAAAGAAAGAAATTAAAGCCTCCTTGAATTCAATGAAAATAAAGAAACAACATCCTCAAACTTATGGGACATTATGAGAGCAGTCCTAAGAGGAAAGTTCATAGCCCTAAGTGCCCACTTAAAGAAAACAGAGAAAGCACACATTGGAGACATAACAGACCACCTCAAAGCTCTAGAAAAAAAGAAGCAGACTCACCTAGGAGGAGTAGAAGACTGGAAATAATCAAACTGAGGGCAGAAATCAACAAAATAAAAACACAGAAAACAATCCAAAGAATTAATGAAACAATAAGCTGGTTCCTGGAAAAAATCAACAAGATTGATAAACGCCTATCCAAATTAATCAAACTGCAGAGAGAGAATATGCAAATTAATAAGATCAGAAATGAAAATGGGGACATAACTACAGACACAGAGGAAATTAAGAGAATTATTAGAACTTACTACAAAAGCGTGTATGCCACAAAACTAGAAAATGTAAAAGAAACGGACACTTTTCTAGATAAATGCCATGTACCAAATTTAAACCAGGACCAGGTGAACAACCTAAATAGACCTGTTAGTCACGAAGAATTAGAAGCTGTTATCAAAAACCTCCCTACCAAAAAGAGCCCAGGACCAGATGGTTTCAATGCGGAATTCTACCAGAATTTCCAAGAAGATCTAACACCTATACTCCTTAAGGTATTTCACAATATAGAAACTGAAGAGTCATTACCAAATTCCTTTTATGAAGCTACAGTTACTCTGATACCAAAACCACACAAAGACTCTACCAAGAAATAGAATAACAGGCCAATCTCACACATGAACATCGACGCAAAAATCCTCAACAAAATACTGAAAAACCGTGTCCAAGAAAACATTGGAAAAATTATCCTTTTTGATCAAGTAGGCTTCATCCCCGAAATGCAGGGCTCGTTCAACATACGAAAATCTATCAATGTAATCCATCATATAAATAAGCTGAAAAAAAAATTATATGATCATTTCATTAGATGCTGAAAAAGCATTTGACAAAATTCAACATCTCTTTAGGCTAAAAGTTTTGGAGAGATTAGGGATACAAAGGTCATACCTAAATATAATAAAAGCTATATACAGCAAGCCGACAGCTAACATCAAATTAAAAGGAGAGAAACTGAAAGCCATCTCACTGAACTCAGGAACACGACAAGGCTGTCCACTCTCCCCATACCTCTTCAATATAGTGCTTGAAGTTTTAGCAATAGCAATAACACAACATAAGTGGATTAAGGGGATTCGAATTGGAAAGGAAGAAGTTAAACTTTCGTTATTTGCAGATGATATGAGAGTCTACATAAGTGACAGCCAAAACTCCATCAAAGAACTTTTACAGCTGATAAACACCTTTAGTAATGTGGCAGGATACAAGATCAACTCCAAAAAATCAGTCGCCCTCTTATACACAAAGGATATGGAAGCAGAGAGGGAAATCACAGAAGCTTCACCTTTCACAATAGCCACAAACAGCAAAAAATATCTTGGGGTAACTCTAACCAAGGACGTGAAAGATCTATTTGACCAGAACTTTAAGTCTTTGAAGAAAGAAATTGAAGAGGATACCAGAAAATGGAAGAATTTCCCTTGCTCTTGGATTGGGAGGATCAACATAGTAAAAATGGCAATTCTACCAAAGGCAATTTATAGATTCAATGCAATTCCCAACAAGATTCCTTTAAAATTCTTCACAGACCTTGAGAGGACAATAATCAATTTCATATGGAAAAACAAAAACCCAGGATAGCCAAAACAATCTTATACAATAAAGGATCTTCTGGAGGCATTACCATCCATGACCTCCAACTCTATTAAAGAGCTGCAGTAATGAAAACAGTGTGGTATTGGTGTAAACACAGAGAAGTCGACCAATGGACTCGTATTGGAGACCCGGATTTTAACCCACAAATCTATGAACACCTCATTTTCGATAAAGGTGCTAAAAGTATACAATGGAAGAAAGAAAGCATCTTCAACAAATGGTGCTGGCACAACTGGAAGTCAACCTGTAAAAGAATGAAAATAGACCGATTTCTATCTCCATGCACAAAAGTTAAGTCCAAATGGATCAAAGACCTCAATATCAATCTGAACACACTGAACCTGATAGAAGAGAAAGTGGGAAGTACCCTACAACAGATGGGCACAGGAGATCGCTTCCTATGTATAACCCCAGCAGCACAGACATTAAGGGCAACATTGAATAGATAGGACCTACTAAAGATGAGAAGCTTCTGTAAAGCAAAGTACACTGTGACTAAGACAAAAAGGCAACCTACTGACTGGGAGAAGATTTTCACCAACCCTGCCACAGACAAAGGCCTGATCTCTAAAATATATAGAAAACTCAAGAAACTAGACTTTAAATGCTAATTAACCCAATTAAAAAATGGGGCACTGAACTGAACAGAGAATACTCAACAGAAGAAGTTCAAAGGACCAAAAGACACTTAAGGTCATACTCAACCTCCTTAGTGATCAGGAAAATGCAAATCAAAACAACATTGCGATACCATCTTACACCTATCAGAATGGCTAAAAGCAAAAACACCAATGTTAGCCTTTGCTGGAAAGGCTGTGGAAGAAGGGTACCCTCATCCATTGCTGGTGGGAATGCAATCTTGTCATCCACTTTGGAAATCAGTGTTTTGGTTTCTCAGGAAATTTGGGATCAACCTACCCCTGGACCCAGCAATACCACTCTTGGGAATATACCCAAGAGATGCCCTATCATATGACAAAAGCATTTGTTTATCTATGCTCATAGCAGTATTATTTGTAATAGCCAGAAACTGGAAACAACCTAGATGCCCTTCAATGGAAGAATGGATGAAGAAAGTGTGGAATATATAGACATTAGAATACTATGCTGCGGGAAAAAACAATGACTTCTCGAATTTTGCATGCAAATGGATGGAAATAGAAAACACTATCCTGAGTGAGGTAACCCAGACCCAAAAAGATGAACATGGGATATACTCACTCATAATTGGTTTCTAGCATTAAATAAAGGTCACGGAGTATATACCTGGTGAACCTAAAGAACCTAAATAAGAAGGTGAACCTAAGGAAATACTTATAATTATCCTCTTGGCTATGGGAAGTAGACAAAATTGCCAGGGAGAAAATTGGGATATCGGGTGTGGGGTGGGATGGGGGTAAAGAGGGATGGGGAGAGAAAAATGAGAAGAGGAGGATTGAGGAAACTTGGGAAAACAGGATGATTAGAATAAAGGAAGGTTGGACAGGGGAGCACGGAGACACAATTCTCAGTCAAGCGAGCCCCCCTTAAGGTGGGCAAGAGACTTGAACCTAGAGGAGCTCCCAGGAACGCAAGGCGATGTCCCCAGTTAGTTTCTTGGGCATCTGAGGATAGTGAACCGGAAATGACACTATCCTATAGACATGCTGATGAATATCTTGTATATCACCATAGAACCTTCATCTGGTGATGGATGGAGATAGAGACAGAGACCCACATTGGAGCACTGGACTGAGCTCCCAAGTTCCCAATGAGGAGCGGAAAGAGGGAGAACATGATCAAGGTTGCCAGGACCACGAGGGGTGCACCCACCCACTGAGACAGTGGGGCTGATCTATTGGGAGCTCACCAAGTCCAGCTGGACTCTGACTGAAAAATCATGGGATAAAACCGGACTCTATCAGCATGGTGAACAATTGAGGCCGATGAGAAGCCAAGGACAATGGCATGGGGTTTTGATCCTACTTCATGTTCTGGCTTTGTGGGATCCTAGCCAGTTTGGAAGTTCACCTTCCTAGAGACATGGACGGAGGGGAGAGGACCTTGGACTTTCCATAGGGCAGGAAACCCTGACTGCTCTTTGGACTGGAGAGGGAGGGGAAAAGGAAAGGGGGGAGGGGGAGAGGACTAGGGGGAGAAGGAGAAGGGTGGGAGGAGGGGGAGGGAAATGGGAGGCTGGGAGGAGGCAGAAACTTTTTTTTTACTTTTCTCAATAAAAACAAAAAATATCCTGACGTGTCCTTTCTGTTTTTGGGTCCCAGCTCTGTAAGCGCACATAATTACTGCTCTCTCTGAAGAATAGCAAAGTCTCAAAACTACCCAAAGCACCATAGGAATAGAAAAGGAGCGAGCGTCCCTTACACTCCACGTGCTGTACTTGAAGGGAAAAGCACATCCTTACGAATGTCGGTTGGCCTTCCTAATACAACCATGAGTATCCCTTAAAGAAGCTAAAACAGCTTTCTGAGAACGAAACACATTACCCTAGAGTTGTCTTTTCACTCTTAAGCCTTTTTTCTAAGTTTTTCTGCAAAAATGCAAATGCGTTTCTTTCGCCAGCGGAGGCCTTCCTCTAAACCATGCTAAGCATTGGTAGGAGTGAAAGGAGTGTTCCCATACACTCGACACATTGAAAGATAAGCCCAATCTCTTGAAAGTGGTTTCTCGCCTAAGTTTCCTTAAAAGAAACAGGCAACGCTTTCTGAGAAAGACATGGTTGACCATAAAGTCTCTCGTCCTTCTTAGCCCCTCTAGAAGCTTCCTTTCATGTCAAATGCACAGATGTTGTTCCGTTAACTAAAGAAAAAAACTTCCTTAAGATGATCTGAGCACTGTTAGACGAAAACGGGATGTTCCTTCACACTCGACAAGCTGTCCTCTGAAGATAAGCACTTTCCTGCCCAAGTGCTTATTTAGCTTCTTGCTAGAACTGCACATCTCTCTCAATGCAACACACAAAGCTTTCTGAGAAAGACACACTACTTTTCCGTTTCCTACCCTAGTCTTACCATATTTCTCTCTGAAGAGGGGTGCTTTCTAAATTTAAACCATTCAAAGCACTGTTAAACGGAAAGGGAGTTCTCCTGTCCACCCTAAAAGCTGGACTTTGAATAAGAAGTACATGCTTTTTGAAAGCGGATTTAGCTTCTTCATAGAACCATGAGGTTCCCTCAAAGAAACAGAGAAAGTTTTTGGAGGACACACTTTAATTTTTAGTTTTCTCTTCATAGTTCCCACCTCTTTCGTGAGTAAGGCACATACACATTTATTTCTCTCTAAGGGAGAAGCGCTTTCTTGGAAATATTCAACAGCATTGCTGTAAGCAGAGCAGAGTGTTCCCCTCTGCTCCCTTGCTGTACGTTGAAAGATAAGCCCATTCTTTTTGAAGTGAATGTATTCCGATTCATAAAAGACTTGTGAGTTTCCCTCCAAGACACACTGTGCAGAGATTTCTGAGAAAGGCACACATTACTCTTCAGTTTTCTTTTTTTTTAATTTTTTTAAAATTTTTGTAATCATTATTTTTTAATTTTTTTTTATTGAGAAAAGGAAAAAAAATTTTCCGCCTCCTCTCAGCCTCCCATTTCGCTCCCCGTCCTTCCACACTTCTCCCCTCCCTCTACTTCTCTCCCCCTCCCTCTCCAGTCCAAAGAGCAGTCAGGGTTCCCTGACCTATGGAAAGTCCAAGGTCTTGCCCCCTCTGTCCTTGTCTAGGAAGGTGAACATCCAAACTGGCTAGGATCCCACAAGCCAGAGGATGAAGTAGGATCAAAACCCCATGCCATTGTCCTTGTCTTCTCATCTGCCCTCATTTTTCACCATGTTCAGAGAGTCCAGGTTTATCCCATGCTTTTTCAGTCACAGTACTTCTGTCCTTGTTGAGCTCCCAATAAATTAGTCCAACTGTCTCAGTGGGTGGGCGAACCCCACATGGTCCCGTCTTCCCTGCTCATGTTCTCCCTCCTTCTGCTCCTCATTGGGACCTTGGGAGCTCAGTCTGGTGGTCCAGTGTGGGTCTCTGTCTTTCTTTATCTCCATCCATCACCAGATAAAGGTTCTATGGTGATATGCAAGATATTTGTCAGTATTGCCATAGGATAGGTTCATTTCAGGTTCCCTATCCTCAGCTGCCCAAGGAACTAACTGGGGACATCGCCTTGGGTTCCTGGGAGCCACTCTAGGTTCACGTCTTTTGCCAACCCTAAGGGGGGCTCCCTTAACTAAAAATTGTGCTTCCGTGCTCCTTTATCCAACCTTCCTTTATCCCAGTCATCCTGTTTACCCAAGATCACCCAGTCCTCACTTTCTCACTTTTCTCTCCCCATTGCCCCTTATCTCCATCCCACCCCACCACCAATATCCCAATTTTCTCCCCAGCAATTTTGTCTACTTCCCATAGCCAAGAGGATAATTATATGTTTTTCCTTGGGTTCACCTTCTTATTTAGCTTCTTTAGGTTCACCATTTATAGATTCTGTGACCGTTATTTATGGCTAGAAACCAATTATGAGTGAGTACATCCCATGTTCATCTTTTTGGTTCTGGGTTACCTAACTCAGGATAGTGTTTTCTATTTCCATCCATTCGCATGCAAAATTTGAGAAGTCATTTTTTAACTGCAACATAGTACCCTAATCAGTATGTATTCTACACTTTCTTCATCCATTCTTCCATTGAAGGGCATCTAGGTTGTTTCCAGTTTCTGGCTATTACAAATAATACTGCTATGAACAAAGTTGAACAAATGCTTTTTGTCATATGATAGGGCATCTCTTGGGTATATTCCCAAGAGTGGTATTGCTGGGTCCAGGGGTAGCTTGATCCCAAATTTCCTGAGAAACCGAAACACTGATTTCCAAAGTGGTTGCACAAGACTGCATTCCCACCAGCAATGGATGAGGGTACCCCTTCCTCCACAGCCTCTCCAGCAAAGGCTATCATTTTTGTTTTTGATTTTAGCCATTCTGATAGGTGTCAGATGATATCTCAATGTTGTTTTGATTTGCATTTCCCTGATCGCTAAGTAGGATGAGCATGACCTTAAGTGTCTTTTGGCCATCTGAACTTCTTCTGTTGAGAATTCTCTTTTCAGTTAAGTACCCCATTTTTAATAGGGTTAATTAGCATTTTAAAATCAACTTTCTTGAGTTATATATTTTTTGGAGATCAGACCTTTGTCTTTGGCGGTGTTGGTGAAGATCTTCTCCCAGTCAGTGGGTTGCCTTTTTGTCTTAGTGACAGTGTCTTTTGCCTTACAGAAGCTTCTCCGTTTTAATGGATTCCATGTGCTGCTGGGGTTATACAAAGGAAGTGATCTCCTGTGCCCATCTGTTATAGGGTACTTTTCACTTTCTCTTCTATCAGGTTCAGTGGGTTCAGACTGATATTAACGTCTTTCATCCATTTGGACTTGACTTTTGTACAAGGTGATAGATATGGGTATATTTTTATTCTTCTACAGGTTGACATCCAGTTGTGCCAGCACCATTTGTTGAAGATGCTTTCTTTCTTCCATTGTATACTTTTAGCTCCTTTATCGAAAATGAGGTGTTCATATGTTTGTGGGTTAAAATTCGGGTCTTCTATGCGATTCCATTAGTTGACTTCTCTGTATTTATGACAGTACCACACTATTTTCTTTTCTGTAGCTCTGAAATAGAGTTTGAGTTCAGGGATTGTAATGCCTCCAGAAGATCTTTTATTGTATAGGATTGTTTTGGCTATCCTGGGTTTTTTTTTTTCATATAAAATTGATTACTGTCCTCTCAAGATCTATGAAGAATTTTGATTGGACTTTGATGGGAATAGCATTGAATCTATAAATAGTCTTTGGTAGAATTGCCATTTTTACTATGTTGATCCTCCCAATCCAAGAGCAAGGGAGATTCTTCCATTTTCTGGTATCCTCTTCAATTTCTTTCTTCAATGCCTTAAAGTTCTTGTCAAATAGTTCTTTCACTTTTTTGGTTAGTTACCCCAAGATATTTTATGCTGTTTGTGGCTATTGTGAAAGGTGATGCTTCTCTGATTTTCCTCTCTGCTTCCATATCCTTTTTGTATAAGAGGGCGACTGATTTTTTTGGAGTTGATCTTGTATCCTGCCACATTACTAAAGGTGTTTATCAGCTGTAAAAGTTCTTTGATGGAGTTTTGGAGGTCACTTATGTACACTATCATATCATCTGCATATAAGAAAAGTTTAACTTCTTCCTTTCCAATTTGAATCCCCTTGATCCACTTATGTTATCTTATTTCTGTTGCTAGAACTTCAAGCAGTATATTGAAGAGGTATGGGGAGAGTGGACAGCCTTGTTGTGCTCCTAAATTTAGTGTGATGGCTTTGAGTTTCTCTCTATTTAATTTGATGTTAGCTGTCGGCTTGTCGTAAATAGCTTTTATTATATTTAGGTATGACCCTTGTATCACTAATCTCTCCAAGACTTTTATCATAAAGGGATTTTGAATTTTGTCAAATGCTTTTTTAGCATCTAATGAAATGATCATATGTTTTTTTTTCTTTAAGTTTATTTATATGATGGATTACATTGATAGATTTTCATATGTTGAACCAGCCCTGCATCTCTGGGATGAAGCCTACTTGATCAGAATGGATAATTTTCCTAATGTGTTCTTGGATTCAGTTTGCCAGTATTTTGTTGAGGATTTTTGTGTCGATGTTCTTGAGTGAGATTGGCCTGTAATTTTCTTTCCTTGTAGAGTCTTTGTGTGGTTTTGGTATCAGACTAACTGTTGCTTCACAAAATAAAACTCTTCTCTTTCTATATTTTGAAATACATTAAGGAGTATAGATATTAGCTCTTCTTGTAAGTTCTGGTAGAAATTGGTATTGAAACCATCTGTTCCTGGGCTCTTTTAGTAGGGAGGTTTTGATAACAGCTCTTATTCTTCATGACTAACAGGTTTATTTAGATTGTTCACCTAGTCCTCGTTTAACTTTGGTATATGGTATTTATCTAAAAAAAGTGTTCATTTATTTTACATTTCCCAGTTTTGTGGCATACAGGCTTTTTTAGTAAGATCTAATGATTCTCTGAATTTCTGCTGTGTCTGTGGTTATGTCTCCATTTTCATTTCTGATCTTATTAATTTGCAAATTATCTCTCTGCCATTTGATTAGTTTGGATAGGGGGTTTATCAATCTTGTTGATTTTCTCCAAGAACAAGCTTTTTTTCATTAATTCTTTGTATTTTTCTCTGTGTTTCTATCTTGTTGATTTCAGCCCTCACTTTGATTATTTGCATTCTTCTACTCCTCTTACGTGAGTCTGCTTCTTTTTTCTAGAGCTTTCAGTTGGGCTGTGAGGTCTCCAATGTGTGCTTTCTCTGTTTTCTTTAGGTGGGCACTTAGTGCTATGAACTTTCCTCTTAGGACTGCTTTCATAGTCTGAAGGTGTAAGCCACGAACAATGCCACACCAGTTTGAAATTATTATTAATAGGGTAGTATTTATTTAAAGAGGAAAAACTTACAGATCACCATTCCGGACAACAGCCCTCTGCGCAACCAGGAAGGGAGTCTAATCACTGACGGAGCAGGAAGTCAAGAGAGCGAGTGGAAGGAAATAGAAGCTTTTTGAAGGGAGAGAAACCATGCCCCAATGGGCTGGTATCTCAGCAGCTATTGGTTGGAGGGGCGGAAAGACCTCCTGCAACACCTCCCCCTTTTGTTTAAGTAAGAGAGTTTTAACCTACTACAAAAATATATACAATAAGTACAAATATCCTATTCTAACTAGCTTAGGACTTGTATAATAAATAACTTGGCCAAGTCATGAGAGAAAAGTAACTATAGTTATATAGTCGTCAACCCCAGGGAAATAATGTTACCTGGGTAATTAGGAAGTTCAGTAAAACAACTTCCAAAACATGCAACAAATCAGAGGGACAACTAGCTACCTGGGCAATCACCCAAAGTCACGTTTGCAGCGTTGAAGCAACCAACTTTGGCTAAGGCCTAACATAACTGACATACCATTTTCAAAGGCAAGCAACTTTTCAAAACTATCTTACCCTGTCTTGGCAGGATATGACAGTCCTGTTTTATCCATTGATGCACGCTCTGTATCTCTGTCAGTGGTTGAGGTATGGGCATTTCGTTGCCCCAAGGCCAGTTCTGTCAAAAAGAAAGGCTCCAGGTGGAGTGTCTTTGGTGCTCAACATTCTCTCCGGAATAGAGCGGTGTTGCCAGGAGCAATAGTGTCTCACTACCACAAAACTCTGAGTTAGATTAAAGGCGATTTTCTACAGCTCTTTGAAGAGGTTGAAGATCATCTATCTATACTGAGTATAATCTCTATATATCTAAATAACCTGATTAGTCTAATTATAAATGGCAAACTTAGATGACTATTAATCTATATAATTCTCAATATCTATCTAACTTAAAGACTAAGACAATAAACATCTGTGTAACAAATGAGGATAATGACCTCCAAATATAAACAATGTACAAATATACATTGCAAAAGGAAAATATATATCAATACACAAACAATATATAAGTATCTTAATCAGAGGTAGAAATGTACACTGCAATATGGTAAATATATACAATACATATATATCGATACAATATATGTCAATACATAAAAAATATTTTAAACAGAGGTAGAAACATGCATGCATACAATAGTCAATATAATTTAACTTTGTATCAAAATACAAGTATCAATACCAATATATTTGTCTAAAAATTGTAACTCCCAATTACAAATCTATGATCCCATCATCCCTCTTTTTTTTTCAAAATCATCCCTGAGCTTATAAAATTCCTCCCCCAACCTCCCAACCCCTAAATGATGTCCCTAAACCCCTAAAGCCAGGGGCAAACTTTACTGGGAGAGGGGACGTCGTCCTCTAGAATTACTTCCAGCTGTCATGGGGGCGACGTTCTTTCTGGGGGATCCTGTGAAAGTAAAATGATGGTTAAATTTCAAGATCAATGTCTTTTAAAATTGCAAATAGTCTCTGAGTATTTTGTGGAGGTCTGGCCAGAATGTTATACAAGATGTGCACCATTTCAGCTAACCAAGTTGGGATCTTCTTGTGCAGCTAGTACCCAAAACAGGTCTTGGAGTAGCGCTATCAGTATCATGACGTCATATCAACCAGGTAGAGTTGTTGTTGTGGGGCCCCATCTTCTTCCTGGAAACTTCAAATGTCACTTCAGAAAAAACTCATAGTTTATTGTAAAAGACTTAAACAATCATATAGACATATATAGGCATATATATATATATGTATATATATTCAATGAAAGGCATGATAGATATATTCAATGAAAGGTATGATAGGTATGAAGAAAAGCAAAGATGTTTTCTAAACTCATATTTCTTTCTGTCCCATATCACGGCTCTTGACATGAGACAGAAACTCCAGAAACTCTGGGTTTTCTCTTACTAACAGGCTTGGAATTGGAGAGGGACTGAGCCAGAGTCCAAATTCAAAACCATCTCTATAAATTTAGAAATATGGTTTAATATGTTTTACTTACACAACCCATTCACTTTTCTTGATATTTCCTATTGGGCAGGTATTTTTCCATCTGTCAGTATCCAAATATCCAGGGTCCTTTGAATTTTTCAAAGGTGAGTGTTTTCCTGTGGAGATAAGAACAGAACCCTGGGCCCTTTATTCCCGAGACACCCAAGCAGCAGGGAGACCAGATCCGGGTGCCAGGAGAGACATTACTGCGGTGAGTGAGTTTCTGACCTCGGCGGCAGCCCAGGACAAGGAACTCAGACGTTCCTCACCCCTCCTGCACTTCCTGGTCAGTCTGCAGGGGCTACTACCGCCCTTTACCTCCTCTCTATTCCTATCCCACCCAGATTGCATCCACAGCCCTCCCCCCACCTCCTCTGACCCCCCCTCCCCTCTGTGAACCACACAACAGCTCCCAGCTCAGCCTGTTCATGCACTGGAAACAGGGTCCCTATTGGGAGGGCATTAGGGAGGGTAGTAGCTCCTTTGTCTAGGTGGCCTGCCTGCGGCAGCAAGGTCGGCCCTTTATTCTCGAGACACCCAAGCAGCAGGGAGACCAGATCCGGGTGCCAGGAGAGACATCACTGCAGTGAGTGAGTTTCTGACCTCTGCAGCAGCCCGGGACAGGGAACTCAGATGTTCCTCACCCCTCCTGCACTTCCTGTTCAGTCTGCAGGGGCTATACCGCCCTATACCTCCTCTCTATTCCTATCCCACCCAGATTGCATCCACGGCCCTCCCCCACCTCCTCTGACCCCCCCCTCCCCTCTTTGAACCACACAACAGCTCCCAGCTCAGCCTGTTCGGGCACTGGGAGAGGGTCCGAATTGGCAGGGCATCCGGGAGGGTAGTAGCTCCTTTGTCTAGGTGGCCTGCCTGCAGCAGCAAGGTCAGCCCTTTATTCGTGAGACAACCAAGCAGCAGGGAGATCAGATCCGGGTGCCAGGAGAGACATCACTGGGGGTGGTGCTGAGGAGTTCCATCTGGATGGTTGTCCATGTTTGGGTACTGAGGAGTTCAAGCTCAGCAGGACGGTCCCTGCTTCTACACTGAAGAGATACACCCAGAGACTCAGTCACAGCAAAGACTGGACCAAGACACCAGGACTCTCTTGGCTTCATTTGATAAAGGCGATGGGAAGGCGCCAATGCAAGAATTCCTCCAACAAAATGACAGGCAACATGACATCACCAGAACCCAGGGATCCCGAAATAAGAAGAATTGTACACCCTACTCCAGAAGAAGTAGAAGAAATCGACTCAAAAGTGAATTTTTTGAAAATAATAGAAGACCTTAAACAGGAGGTGAAAAACTGCCATAAACAATTAGAGATTACAAACAAAAAGGTAGAGGAAATGAATAAATCGCTCAAAGATACCCAAGAGAAACAAGAAAATGCAATCAAACAGGTAAAGGAAATGGTTCAAGACCTGAAGAATGAAATGGAAGTAATGAAGAAAACACAAACCGAGGGAAGGTTGGAGATGGAAAACCTGGGTAAACAGACAGGAACTACAGAGACAAGTACTACCAACAGATTACAAGAGTTAGAAGAAAGAATGTCAGACACTGAAGATACCATAGAGAAAATTAAAACACTGATCAAAGAAAACAGCAAAACCAACAAATTCTCATCACAAAACATTCAGGAAATATGGGACACAATAAAAAAGACCAAACCTAAAAATAATTGGGATAGAAGAAGGAGAAGAAATACAGCTCAATGGCTCAGAAATTATATTTAATAAAATTATAGAAGAAAACTTTCCCAGCCTAAAGAAAGATATTCCTTTGAAGGTTCAAGAAGCATACAGAACACCGAATAGACTGGACCAAAAAAAAAAAAAAAACATCTCCTCGCCATATAATAATCAGAACACAAAACATACAGAATAAAGAAAAAATATTAAGAGCTGCAAAGGAAAAAGTTCAAATTACTTATAAAGGTAAACCTATCAGACTTACACCTGACTACTCTATGGAAACCATGAAAGCCAGAAAGTCCTGGATAGATATACTGCAAAAGCTAAGAGAACATGGATGCAAGCCCAGACTACTATACCCAGCCAAGATTTCGTTCACTATAAATGGAGAAAACAAAATTTTCCAGGATAAAAACAAATTTAAACAATATGTAGCCACAAATCCAGACTTACAGAAAGTAATAGAAGGAAAATCACAAACCAAGGAGACCAACAATGACCACAATTACTCAAGCTTCTAGACAACCTTTACCAGCGCAACTAATAGAAAGCAAACACACAAACTCTATGACTAAAAAAGTGACCGGAGTTAGCAACCACTGGTCATTAATATCCCTTAATGTCAATGGAATCAACTCACCTACAAAAAGGCACAGGCTAAGAGATTGGATATGCAAACAGGATCCAACATTCTGCTGTTTACAAGAAACACACATCAACCACAAAGACAGGCACCTACTTAGAGTAAAGGGATGGGAAAGAGTTTATCAAGCAAATGGACCTAAGAAACAAGCAGGTGTGGCCATACTAATTTCTAACAAAGTTGACTTCAAACTTAAATCAATCAGAAGAGATCGAGAGGGATATTTTATACTCATAGCAGGAACAATTGATCAGGATGAGGTCTCAATACTGAATATCTATGCCCCCTAATATAAAAGCACCCACATATGTAAAAGAAACAATACTAAAACTCAAGGCTGCCATCAAACCGCACACACTAATAGTAGGAGATCTCAACACCCCTCTTTCACCAATGGACAGGTCAATCAGACAGAAACCTAAGAGAGATATAAGAGAATTAATGGAGGTATTGAATCAAATGGACTTAACAGACATCTATAGAACATTCCACCCAAATAGAAAAGAATATACCTTCTTCTCTGCACCTCATGGAACCTTCTCGAAAATTGACCGCATCCTCGGTAACAAAGCAAACTTCCACAGTTACAAAAAAATATCCATAACCACCTCGGTATTATCAGATCACCATGGACTAAAGCTAGAATTCAAAAACAATGCTACCTCCAGAAAGCATGCAAACTCATGGAAACTGAATAGTCAACTATTGACCCACACTTGGATTAAAGAAGAAATAAAGAAAGAAATTAAAGTCTTCCTTGAATTCAATAAAAATAAAGAATCAACATACTCAAACTTATGGGACACTTTGAAAGCAGTCCTATGGGGAAAGTTCATAGCCCTTAGTGCCCACTTAAAGAAAACAGAGAAAGCATACATTGTAGACTTAACAGCCCACCTGAAAGCTCTAGAAAAAAAGAAGCAGACTCACCTAGGAGGAGTAGAAGACTGGAAATAATCAAACTGAGGGCTGAAATCAACAAAATAGAAACACAGGAAACAATCCAAAGAATCAATGAAACAAAAAGCTGGGTCATGGAAAAAATCAACAAAATTCATAAACCCCTATCCAAACTAATCAAACGGCAGAGAGAGAATTTGAAAATTAATAAGATCAGAAATGAAAAGGGGGACATAACCACAGACATAGAGGAAATTCAGAGACTCATTAGATCTTACTACAAAAGCCTGTATGCCACAAAACTGGAAAATGTAAAAGAAATGGACACTTTTTTAGATAAATACGATATACCAAAGTTAAATCAGGACCAGGTGAACAATCTCAATAGACCTGTCAGTTGTGAAGAATTAGAAGCTGTTTTCAAAAACCTCCCTACCAAAAAAAGCCCATGACCAGACAGTTTCAATGCGGAATTCTACCAGAATTTCCAAGAAGACCTAATACCTATACTCCTTAAGGTATTTCACAATATAGAAACAGAAGAGTCATTGCCAAATTCCTTTTATGAAGCTACCGTCACTGTGATACCAAAACCACACAAAGATTCAACCAAGAACGAGAATTACAGGCCAATCTCACTCATGAACATCGACGCAAAAATCCTCAACAAAATACTGTCAAACCGTATCCAAGAACACATTAGAAAAATTATCCATTATGATCAAGTAGGCTTCATCCCCGAGATGCAAGGCTGGTTAAACATACAAAAATCTATCAATGTAATCCTTCATATAAATAAACTGAAAGAAAAAAACCATATGATCATTTCATTAGATGCTGAAAAAGCTTTTGACCAAATTCAACATCCCTTTATGATAAAAGTCTTGGAGAGATTAGGGATACTAGGGTCATACCTAAATATAATAAAAGCTATTTACAGCAAACCGAAGGCTAACATCAAACTAAACGGAGAGAAACTCAAAGCCATCCCACTAAAATCAGGAACACGACAAGGCTGTCCATTCTCTCCATACCTATTCAATATAGTGCTTGAAGTTTTAGCAATAGCAATAAGACAACATAAGGGGATCAAGAGGATTCGAATTGGAAAGGAAGAAGTTAAACTTTCGTTATTTGCAGATGATGTGATAGTGTTCATAAGCGACCCCAAAAACTCCACCAAAGAACTTCTACAGCTGATAAACACCTTTAGTAATGTGGCAGGATACAAGATCAACTCCAAAAAATCAGTCGCTCTCCTATACACAAAGGATATGGAAGCAGAGAGGGAAATCAGAGAAGCATCACCTTTCACGATAGCCACAAACAGCATAAAATATCTCGGGGTAACTCTAACCAAAGAAGTGAAGGATCTATTTGACAAGAACTTTAAGGCATTGAAGAAAGAAATTGCAGAGGATACCAGAAAATGGAAGGATCTCCCGTGCTCTTGGATTGGGAGGATCAACATAGTAAAAATGGCAATCCTACCAAAGGCAATTTATAGATTCAATGCAATCCCCATCAAGATCCCATTAAAATTCTTCACTGATCTTGAAAGGACAATAATCAACTTTATATGGAATAACAAAAAACCCAGGATAGCCAAAAAATCTTGTACAATAAAGGTACTTCTGGAGGCATTACCATCCCTGACTTTAAACTCTACTACAGAACTACAGTATTGAAAACAGTGTGGTAATGGCATAAAAATAGAGAAGTTGACCAATGGAATCATGTAGAAGACCCGGATCTTAACCCACAAACCTATGAACACCTCGTCTTTGATAAAGGAGCTAAAAGCATACAATGGAAGAAAGGAAGCATGTTCAACAAATGGTGCTGGCACAACCTGACGTCAACTTGTAGAAGAATGAATATAGACCCATATTTATCACCATGCACAAAACTCAAGTCAAAATGGATCAAAGACCTCAATATCAATCTGAACACACTGAACCTGATAGAAGAGAAAGTGGGATGTACCCTACAACAGATTGGCACCGGCGATCGCTTCCTAGGTATAATCCCAGCAGCACAGTCATTAAGGGCAACATTGAATAAATGGAACCTACTGAAACTGAGAAGCTTCTGTAAAGCAAAAGACACTGTCACTAAGGCAAAAAGGCAACCCACTGACTGGGAGAAGATCTTCACCAACTTCGCAACAGAAAAAGGTCTGATCTCCAAAATATATAAAGAACTCAAGAAACTAGACTTTAAAATGCTAATTAACCCAATTAAAAAATTGGGCACTGATCTGAAGAGAGAATTCTCACCAGAAGAAGTTCAAATGGCCAAAAGGCACTTAAGGTCATGCTCAGCCTCCTTAGCGATCAGGGAAATGCAAATCAAAACAACATTGAGATATCATCTTACACCTGTCAGAATGGCTAAAATCAATAACACCAATGATAGCCTTTGCTGGAGAGGCTGTGGAGAAAGGGGGTACTCTCATCCATTGCTGGTGGGGTTGCAAACTTGTGCAACCACTTTGGAAAGCAGTGTGGCGGTTCCTCAAAAAATTTGGGATCAACCTACCCATGGACCCAGCAATGCCACTCTTGGGAATATACCCACGAGATGCCCGATCATAAGACACAAACATTTGTTCAACTATGTTCATAGCAGCATTATTTGTAATAGCCAGAACCTGGAAACAACCTAGATGCCCTTCAATGGAAGAATGGATGAAGAAAGTGTGGAATATATACACATTAAAATACGACTCAGCGGATAAAAACAATGACTTCGCGAATTTTGCATGCAAATGGATGGAAATAGAAAACACTATCCTGAGTGAGGTAACCCAGACCCAAAAGGATGAACATTGGATGTACTCACTCATAATTGGTTTCTAGAGATAAATAAAGGTCAGTGAGTCTATAATATGATATCCTAATGAAACTAAATAAGAAGGTGAACCCAAAGAAAAACATATAGCTATCCTCCTGGAAATGGGAAGTATTCTAGACTGCCGGACAAATAATTGGGATCTTGCGGGTGTGGTGGGAGGGGGCTTAGGGGGAGAAGGGGAGAGAAATGTGAGAAGGGGAGGGTGGGGGGAACTTGGGGAAACGGGATGATTGGGATAAAGGAATGTTGGTTAGGGGAGCAGAGAAGCACACATCTTAATTAAGGGAGCCATCTTAGGGTT
This sequence comes from Microtus obscurus, assembly GCA_963919715.1. NCBI lineage: Eukaryota > Metazoa > Chordata > Mammalia > Rodentia > Cricetidae > Microtus > Microtus obscurus. Next base: position 1,913,449 of record CAWTZC010002527.1, on the reverse strand, counting down.
GACAAGAGATTTGAAACTAGAGGGGCTCCCAGGTGCCCAGGGCAATGTCCCCAGTTATTTCCCTGGGGCAGGTGAGGACAGGGAAGCTGAAATGACCCTACCCTATAGCCATACTGATGAATATCTTGCATATCACCATAGAAACTTCATCTGGCGATGGATGGATATAGAGACAGAGACCCACACTGGAGCACTGGACTGAGCTCCCAATGTCCCAATGAGGAGCAGAAGGAGAGAGAATATGAGCAAAGATGTCAGGACCACAAGGGGTGCGCCCACTCACGGAGACAGTGGGGCTGATTCTTTGGGAGCTCACCAAGGCCAGCTGGACGGTGACTGAAAAAGCATGGGATAAAACCGGACTCTCTGAATTTGGCGGACAATGAGGGCTGCTGAGAAGCCAAGGACCATGGCACCGGGTTTTGCTCCTGCTACATGTTCTGGCTTTGTGGTAGCCTACCCAGTTTGGATGTTCACCTTTCTAGACCAGGATTGAGGGGGGAGGATTTTGGACTTTCCACAGGGCAGGGAACCCTGACTGCTCTTCAGGCTGGAGAGGGAGGGGGAGGAGTGGGGGGAGGGGAGGAGGAGAGAGAGAAGTGGGAGGGAAATGGGAGGTGGGGAGGGAGGCAGAAATTTCTTTATTTTTTTCCCAATAAAAAAAAGAAAAGAAAAAAAAGAACAGAACCCTGCCCCCATTCTATATGTTTTTCTTACCACCTGTATGCATATCATTGTGGATGAGTTGTCATTTCTCCTTTCCAAGAGGTTTCTCCTCTTCAAATCTAACCTTTATTAATTTTGATGGTATCCACAATTTTTCTTCTCCTGTGGAATGAAGAGCAAAACCCCTTCCCCAACGTAGCACATCTCCTGGCTTCCATTGAGAGGTCAGCACATCTTTGAAATAAATCGGTTGATTTAGTTCAGCAGACTTTTCCATTATCCAATGTCTTTCTCCTGCTGTCATTCCTTTCTCATCAGCGTTAATAAAATTTAAGGTTAATAAAGCATTATGTAATCTATTTCTTGGGGTATTTTCAGTCCCTTTCTGTTTGTTCAGCATATCCTTTATAGTACGATTGACCTGTAGGATTATTTGGTATACCTGTAATGTGTTTTATATTATAATAATCAAAAAAGTGTTTCATTTTCTTAGAAACATATGCTGGACCATTATCTGTCTTTATTTGTGCAGGTATACCCATGCTGGCCATAACTTCCAATAAATATGTTATTACCGAATCTGCCTTTTTCTGAGCTCAGGGCAGTAGCCCATTGAAAACCTGAATACATGTCTATGGTGTGGTGTACATATTTTAATTTACCAAATTCCATAAAGTGGAACACATCCATCTGCCAGATTTCATTTCTCTTAGTACCCTTTGGGCTACTCCCTGCAGGCAACGGTGTTTGATTATAGAAAGAACAAGTAGGACATCTCTTTATAATGTCCTTAGCTTGTTACCAAGTAATGGAAAATTCTTTCTTTAGGCCTTTACTATTGACATGATGCTTTTTATGAAATTCCGAGGCCTGCAACATGCTTCCAATCAATAATTGATCAATCCCAGTGTTGCCTTGTGCTAGAGGACCAGGCAGACCTGTATGGGACCGGATATGTGTTATGTACATCAGACAAAGTCTCTTCCTGATTATGTCTTGTACCTGGATAAACAATGAAGTCAACTCTGTGTCATCTGGTATAAATTCAGCGGTTTCAATATGTAAGATAACTCTTTCTGCATATTGTCAATCTGTAACTATATTAAGAGGTTCTTTAAAATCCCTTAGCACCATAAGAATGGCATATAATTCTCCTAACCACCCTACAAGGTGGACCTTGAATGAGAAGCACATGCTCTCTGAAATCGGATTTAGCTTTTTCGTAGAACTTTGAGTTTCCCTCAAAGAAACTCAGAAAGTTTTTGGAGAAGGATGCACTTTAATGGTCAGTTTTCTCTTCACTGTTCCCACATCTTTTGTGAGTAACACACATACCATTTATTTCTCTCTAAGGGAGAAGCGCTTTCTTGGAAATGTTCAAAAGCATTGCTAGAAGCGGAACGGAGGGGAACACTCTGCTCTCTTGCTGTACTTTGAAAGATAAGCCCATTCTTTGGAAGTGAGTCTATTCCGATTCGTAAAAAGACTTGTGAGTTTCCCTCAAGACACACTGGGCAGAGATTTCTGAGAATGACATACGTTACTCTTCAGTTTTCGAGTCATAGTTAACAGCACTCCATAGGCTTACCTGAAAAACGCATATGCATTACTCGCTTTCTCGAAACTGTTCAAAGCCTTGGTAGAGGTAAAAATGGAGCGTTCCGCTCAACTCTGTATGCTATAGTTGAAGACATGCGCATTCTCTTGAGAATGGAATTAGCTTCTGATGAAGTTTCCCTCATAAAAACACACGAAACTTTCTGAGAAAGATGCAGGTTACTGGTAAGTCTCTTTCCAACAGTTAACAACTCTGAAAGTGTTAAATAAAAAGTACACACGTACTTTTCTCCAAAGAGATGTCCTCTCTTCAAGGCTTTCAGATCATTGGTGGCAGTCAAAGGAGCGGTCCCCTACACTTTCTCGCCTGTCCTTCGAAGGATATGTCCGTTCGTTTGAACGTGTAACAAGCTTCTTCATAGCCCCCCGAAAGACGTTTCCTTTCTGTTTTCGGGTTCCAGCTCTGTAAGCACATGTACATATTTCTCTCTCTGAAGAAAAGCAAAGTCTCAAAACTACCCAAAGCACCATAGCAATTGAAAAGGAGCGAGCGTCCCTTACACTCCACGTGCTGTACTTGAAGGGAAAAGCACATCCTTTTGAACGTTGGTTGGCCTTTCTAATACAACCGTGAGTAATCCTCAAAGGAGCCAAAACATCTTTCAGAGAATGACGCATGTTCCCTGGGGTAGTCACTTCACTCTTAAATCTTTTTTCTAAGGTTACCTGCAAAAATGCAAATGCGTTTCTTTCGCCAGCGGAGCCCTCCCTCTAAACCGTGCAAAGCATTGGTTGGCGTGAAAGGAGCTTTCTTGTACATTGACACATTGAAAGATAAGCCCAATCTCTTGAAAGTGGTTTCTTGCCTAAGTTTCCTTCAAAGAAACAGGCAACGCTTTCTGAGAAAGACATGGTTGACCATAAAGTCTCTCTTCCCTCTGAGCCCCTCTAGATTAGAGCTTTCTTTCCTGTCAAACCCACAGACGTTGTTCCGTTCTCTAAAGAAAAGGACTTCCTTAAGATTAAACAAAAACGGGATGTTCCTTCACACTCGACACTCTGTCCTCCGAAGATAAGCATTTCTCTGCCCAAGTGCTTATTTAGCTTCTTGCTAGAACCACACACGTCTCCTTCAATGAAGATTTCTGAGAAAGACACACTTTGCTTTTCTGTTTCCTACCCTAGTCTTATGTGGAAAACGCACATACCTTATTTCTCTCTGAAGAGGGGTGCTTTCTAAATTTAAACCATTCAAAGCACTGTTGGACTTAAAGGGAGTTCTCCTATCCACCCTACAATCTGGACTTTGAATGAGAAGCATATGCTCTTTGAAAGCGGATTTAGCTTATTCTTAGAACCGTGAGTTTCTTTCAAAGAAACACAGAAAGTTTTTGGAGAAGGATGCACTTTAATTGTGAGTTTTCTTTTCACTGTTCCCACCTCTTTCGTGAGTAATGCACATACACATTTATTTCTCTCTAAGGGAGAAGCACTTTCTTGGAAATGTTCAAAAGCATTGCCGGAAGTGGAGCGGAGGGGAACACTCTGCTCTCTTGCTGTACTTTGAAAGATAAGCCCATTCTTTTGGAAGTAAGTCTATTCCAATTCGTAAAAGACTTGTGAGTTTCCCTCGAAGACACACTGTGCAGAGATTTCTGAGAAAGACACACATTACTCTTCAGTTTCGAGTCACAGTTAACAGCACTCCATAGGCTTACCTGAAAAACCATATGCATTGCTCGCTTTCTCAATACCATTCAAAGTCTTGGTAGAGGTAAAAATGGAGCATTCTGCTCGACTCTGTATGCTGTAGTTGAAGACAAGTACATTCTCTTGAGAGTGGTATTAGCTTTTTGATGGAGTTTCCCTTATAAAAACACACGAAGCTTTCTGAGAAAGACGCACCTTACTTGATTGTCTCTCTCCACAGTTAACGACTCTATAAGTGAAAAAAATATTATGCACGTACTTTTCTCCAAAGAGATGCCCTCTCTTCAAATCTTTAAATCATTTAAATCAAAGGAGCAACAACAATTATATATGATTTTTTTATTGGCATAATTTTATTTCTACATCTTTTATCTTTGTGGCCACTTTCATTTCATGTTGTAGTTTCTGTGATTGGGTTATCTCTTTCAATGTTTATTATAGGTAATCATTTTTCATTGTTTCTGGTGACTTTTCAGGAGGTTTTTCTTCATGAAACCATATTGGTCTCAAAGCAATTCACAGGTTTCAATCTTCTGTGAAAAGAAAATTAGAATCTCTTTTTTAATTCAACATATTTTTTACCCAAATTTGGATTCAATTTACTTTCATAGTATACATGGTGGTTTAGCTTAGCAGCCCATAACTCATTTACAGTTAAAAAATCCAAAGAAAATACAATAACATCAACAATCCAGAATTTCCCGTGAATTTTTCATTTTAATGTGGCTTATTTTTCTTTACTCCTTTTAATCTATGTTCATCTGCCTCTTTCTCTGTAAAGACCTTTTTTTTAAAGCATTTACTTTATTTTATGACTTTTTGTACTCCTTCTTTTCTCTTCCATACCTACGTACATTTATTCCACACATTTAGGGTTGTTTTATAGCTGAATCTGTCCTATTGTGATTTTGTAATTCTTTACTGTTCAGAGCACTTCTTTAAATTCCAAGCTATTCTTCAAAACTTATGTAGCGGTTATATGGTAATGTCTGTTTGCTTGCCCAGTCTAAAATTTAATTTGTGCTATTACTATTTGCTATTACTATATTACTATATGCTATTACTATATGGTAGATCCTGCTAGCTCTGCACAGTTCAGCATCTTGAGCCACTTGTGCCTCTGAGCTGTGCTCACTGCCTCATTTCCAGGCACACACTGAGTCCACATTGCCATCAAGAAGGCTCTGTCTCACTGCACTAGCAGCAAAGATCAGAAAGCCAGCATTTTAAAATTGTGTGGTTTTTTTTTTTTTGCTATTGCTGTGCCAGGAAAATATATCATAAAGGAGCAAACATCAAAAACTGTGTTAAACTCTGTATTTTAGTGTTTAAAATTAAGCTCTCTCAAGACCAACCCTATCAAAATTCTGACATGGAGGGATGAGGAGAACTCAAACCACACCTTTAACTGACAAGCTACTGACAATTATGAATTGATTACTTTAAGGATAGGAATGCTAGTAGATCAAAAATATTCTTAATAATATTCCTTCGTATAACAGCACAAATGGAGATGCTGTACAGAATATTATTACCCCAAAGATTAGACAGATGGATCAGTCATAAAAAGACACTCTCACAACAAAAAATAAAAAAACCCAGTACCTTAAGGATAGAGATATAGGTATTGATTACAAAGGAGATAATAGACAAATATTATCAAATACATTATAAACAAGTATGAAATCTCAAAGAATTGACAAACATTAAAACAATATTAAAACAATAGTGAGTTGAGTGACATACAATACATTATAGTAGGGGTTGATGGAAATTTTACTTCTTATATCAGTTTGATTTTTTTTGCTGCATTTTGCTCATTACATTTGATCCTTAATAACTCTTCATTACTTACTTATCATATGTATATTTTATTAGGGACATGCCAATAAAACCTGTTGTTAAGATGGACTTTGTGTTTTAATAAATTAAGTTTGCCTGAGTTTCAGAGAGCAAAATTTGCCACATGGGGTTTCTATACTGCATGGTCCCAAGGAAAATCAGACAGAAGTCTCCATAAGTTATAAACTGATTGACCCATTAGCTCAAGTTTCTTATTAACTCTTACTACTTATATTTACCCTTTATTCTTATCTATGTTAGACACAAGGCTCAGGACCTTTTTCAGCAGGGCAGGTCACATCTTATTTATTTGGTGTCTGGACAGGACTGCAGAGGGAGCTTTCTTCTTCCCAGAAAACTCCTATTCTCATTGCCCTGCCTATACTTCCTGTCTGGTTGTTTCACCTATACTATCTGCTTGGCTACTGGCCAATTGATGTGGGAGTGATTTCTTTCTAATCTCTTGCTTTCATTGGTTAATTAATAAAGAAACTGCCTAGGCCCATTTTGATAGGCCAACCCTTAGGTGGGTGGAGTAAACAGAACAGGATGCTGGGAGAAAGAAGCTGAGTCAGTGATTCACCATGATTCTCCCATTCCAGGCAGATGCAGGTTAAGATCATTCCTGGTAAGCCAGCTCATGGGCTACATAGATTATTAGAAATGTGCTGGGTCAATATATAAGAGCTAGCCAATAATGGGTCAGGCAGTGTTTAAAAGAATACAGTTTCCATGTAATTATTTTGGAGTGTAAGGTAAGCTATGAGGATGGCTGGGTGCGGGGGGATGTAGCCCCTGCTGCTCCAATTAGTACAGATGGCACCCAACATGCTAATGAACTCCACTTGCAAACCTGATAGAGCTTAATTTTAAACAGAGAAAATAACAGAATTTAAAGCAGAGTTTTGTTCTTTGTTGGTGACATGCTGTAGAGAGATTTCCTGATTCAGCAACAGCAGCAGAAAAAAAAGCTGGGTCATTTTAAAGTGTGGCTTCCTGGGGCTGTGCCACCAGTGCAAACTCTGGCTTTAAAGCATTTCAATGCCTTTTATGGGACTGGATATTTCTGTTCCCGCTTGGGATCAGAAGGAGAGTACTCTGAGACCATGCCAATGGCTCACTGTTCCTGGCCTGCACCTGGACAGACAGCAGAATCAGGCTTAGGCAGGCAGAAGAGCATGGCGGATTCCTGCCGCCATATGGAAACGTGTTTTCAGACTGCACAGTGCTCTACATATAAGATTTGGCTGTAACTTGGGTGAAAAGAATTTCTGTGCTGCATGCTCAGTCTGAGAATTAAAGTGATGACTGTGGCTCCGATGTGGACTTGCTGTGTGCCTGGAAATGTGGCTCAGGGGCACCAAATGGCTCTGAGGCAGGAGTGGCTCAGCACCGCCATGCTGAACTGTGCTGGTCTCAGGCAGAAACTACCATAGTTACCATAATAACAGCGCAGTTAAGGTCTAGGCTGAGCAGGACCATATTACCCCTACATGGTGCAACTTAAGATTTTAAGAAGTGCTTAACATTTTAAGAAGTGCTCCTGGACAGTAAAGAATTACAGATTCACAATGGAACAGATTCAGTCATAAAAGAACACTGAATGAGTCACATTGTTGTATGAATGTACTTAGGCTTGAGAGAGAGAAGAAAAAGAATATATAGAATAAAGTTAATGGTTAAAAAAAGGTAAAGTCTTTAAAGAGACAGAGTACAGATAGTTATAGATTAAGAGAAATAAAGTAAAAATAAGCCATGTAAAAATGGAAAATTCACAGAGAGTCTGGATTATGCACATTGTGTTTTCTTTAAAATTTTTGACTGTGAAGGAGCTAACTACAGAGGGTCATTTCATTACATGGGCTGCCAAGCTAAACCAAAATGGATATAAGGGTATTACGATATCAAAATTTGGGTCTAAGGATATAATGCTTTGGAGAAGTTCTTCTTTTGTTTTCACAGAGGACCAGACCCTGTGGATTGCATCTATTCTGATATGTTATGATAGACCACGCCCTCCTGAAAGGTTGTTGTGAACACCTTCAAAAAATTATTTCATTCAACTGCCAAGTGAGATGGCCCTGGCACCCAGGTTATACCATGAAAGACCTTATTAACGATGCCCCCATTCAGCAGAAAGCAGTTTGGAGAGAAAAACTGTGCCCATGTTCCCAAATATTGTTTATAAATGTTCTTCTACATTTAATGGGGAATATGATATAGGTATGAATAATTTATATTGGTGTGGATTTTAAGGTCAAGCTTGTTATATGTATATGTATTTCTGATCTTGATTAAGTTTTTGTGATTGTGTAGTTCATTTTTAAAATGTTATGTATAATTAGAAAATATAGGTTGTTAATTAATAATCATAAATAATAGTCAAGCTTGTAGTCATGTTAGTTAGATTTTCTAGATATATAGAGATATATTTCAATTAGATAGGCATTCTTCGTCTCTTTCAAGGACTACAGAATATGGCATTTAAATGTTTTAATAACAGATTTTTTCATGACAACGAGACACATCTGTTCATGGCAGCACCAATCTACTTTGAGAGGAAGATGGACATCGAAGAGGATCCTTGTGGAGTTGGTTAGCCATTTGGGCAAGAAACTGCTCTTGCCTGGACTGATGCATAAACTGGACACAAAGAACCCGCAGAGAGAAGACTGCTGAACTTGCCTAAAGGTGAGATGATATTTCAGGTTTCCTGATTCATGAAAGAGTCTACGAGACATTCTGCAGGACACAGCAGAAAGTGAATGAACTGTCTTTGAAAATTCCTGCTACATGAAATGTCTGCTGGATACTAAGGGCCTGTAGGCCAAAGATGGATGCCCCAATGGTACAGAGGAACTTTGGGTGACTGTACAGGCAGCGAGATGTCTCTTGTCAGTTCTAGAGTTTTGGACTTCCTGTTTACTTAGGTATTATTATATCCTTCTGGAATCTTTGATGGAGTTGAAGAATGGATAGTTATAGTTTTCCTTAGTTATGATAAAAGGTAAAGTAGATATAAATATTGTAACTGTAATTCTTACTTGATAACTGTTTTGCTATATGTAATTTTACTATGTTAAAATGAAAGCCTTCTTTTTTGTTTAAACAGAAAAAGGGGAAATGATGTGGGAGTGATTTCTTTCTAATCTATTGCTTTCATTGGTTAATTAATAAAGAAACTGCCTAGGCCCATTTTGATAGGCCAACCCTTAGGTGGGTGGAGTAAACAGAACAGGATGCAGGGAGAAAGAAGCTGAGTCAGTGATTTGCCATGATTCTCCCATTCCAGGTAGACACAGGTTAAGATCATTCCTGGTAAGCCACTTCATGGGCTACATAGATTATTAGAAATGCGGGAGGTCAATATATAAGAGCTAGCCAATAATGGGTCAGGCAGTGTTTAAAAGAATACAGTTTCTGTGTAATTATTTTGGGGCATAAGCTAAGCCATGTGGGCGGCCGGGTGCTGGGGATGCAGTCCCGCTGCTCTTTTTACTTCAGCCAATCAGTGTTTATTAAATTATTATTGACAGAATAGAGAATTGTCCCACACTACTGAATTTTTTGTTATTTTCTTTGGTACTGGGCAGTGCAGAAACCCCAACAAGCAGGCCCTCAACCACAGTAGTTATACATAGGGGCTGGGAAGTATTGATACATGCTTTTAATTCCAACAATTAGAGAGAAATGCAAGATGGGAGGAGACAGGAGTTCAGGGTCTTATCCTCATTCACTCTGTTGTCTTTTGAGAACAAGATTGCTATGAACCTTGGCAGAGGTTCAGAGTTGTCAAGCTGCTTTGCTTTTTTGATCTTCAGCCTGAAACTAAATATCTGTTTCTAGGTTTTTATTATTTCTGCTACATCTGGAGTTCAACATTTGGGGTACAAATTCTCAAAAAAGCCTTCTGCATGTGGATTTCCAGCAACCAGCATAGGCCACTATTGGGTGAGGTTTTTCTTTCTTTTTGTTCTGGTGGGCTATCTCTAAACCATCTGAGTGTTATGCTACCAAACTAGTTAACTAACTTGAAATTTAATCATACTTTTACTGTTCTACACAACAGCAATAATTCTCAGGTTTTTATCATCATCAGTGGCAAATTGATGAGAAAATTGGGAATTCTTCAAGGAGGAATTAGTGAAAAAAGAGTTCCAAAATTAAAAATGAGAAACACAATTTCAATAGAGAAAGTTAGGTCTCTGTATAATTATGTAATGTATTATTTAAAAAATTGACCACATAAACTAATAATCAAACTAACCAAAAATTATCTACTTTAATTATTATTTTGGTAATTCTTTTTGTCTTTAATTCTGGGTTATCACTAAAAAGTTATTTTGATTGACTGTCAAGACCCATGCCATAGAAACCCTTAAAGAAACAGACTACCCGTCTCAATAGCCTGCCTGCAGCAAGCAGGGTAGGCGCTTGGTTTACGAGCCACCCAACCAGCAAGGAGAGCAGATCTAGGCACCAGGAGAACCATCCTGGGGTGAGTGAGTTTCTGACCCAAGGCGGCAACCCGGGACAAGGAACTATATCCTGCAGGGCATATACCCCCGCATACTGCCTCTCTCTTCCTACCTAACCCAGCGTGCATCCAGGACCTCTTCCCTTCTCCCTCCCTGCTGTCTTTAGGCAAATAACATCACCCAACTCAGACTGTCTGGGAACTGGGTTTGAATACAGAGAGCAGCCGGTCGGGCGGACACTCCTTTGTCTCAATAGCCTGCCTGCAGCAAGCAGGGTAGTCGCTTGGTTTACGAGCCACCCAACCAGCAAGGAGAGCGGATCTAGGCACAAGAACCATCTTGGGGTGACTGAGTTTCTGACCCACAAGCGGCAGCCCGGGAAAAGGAACACTTCCTGGAGGGCCTATACACCCCGCATACTGCCTCTCTCTTCCTACCTCACCCAGCGTGCACCCAGGACCCTCCCCACTTCTCCCTCCCTGCCATCTTTTGGCAAATAATGTCACCCAGCTCAGCCTGTCTGGGTGCTGAGTTTGAATCCAGAGGGCAGCCGGTCAGGCGGGAACTCCTTTGTCTCAATAGCCTACCTGCAGCAAGCAGGGTAGGCACTTGGTTTACGAGCCACCCAACCAGCAAGGAGAGCAGATCTAGGCACCAGGAGAATTATCTTGGGGTGAGTGAGCTTCTGAACCGCAGAGGCAGCCTGGGAAAGAAAACTACATCCTGCAGGGCCTGGTTAGGTGCTGAGGAGTTCCATCCTGACGGGTGAGTGTGAGCTATCCAGGGACTGATTGTCCCACAAGAGAGCACAAACCCCCTTCCCCCAGCTCCTTCTGCAGGACTGTCCTTCTCATGCAAGACCCAACCCCTAATACCTCCCCAACCCTGCCCTGATGTATGCTGAGGAGTTCCATCTGAATGGGACGGTTCCTACTTCTACACTGAAGAGATACACCCAGAGAGTCAGTCACAGCAAAGACTGGACCAAGACACCAGACCACTCCTGGCTCCATTTGAAGGAAGAGATGGGAAGGTGCCAATGCAAAAATTCCTCCAACAACATGAAAGGCAACATGTCACCACCACAATCCAGGGATCCTGAAATAAGAAAAATTGTATACCCTACTCCAGAAGAATTAGAAGAAATCTACCCAAAAGTGAATTACATGAAAATAATAGAAGACCTTAAACAGGAGGTGAAAAACTGCCATAAACAATTACAGATTACAAACAAAAGGTAGAGGAAATGAATAAATCACTCAAAGATACCCAAGAAAACCAAGAGAAACAAGAAAAAGCAATGAAACAGATAAGGGAAGCCGTTCAAGACTTGAAGAATGAAATGGAAGTAATCAAGAAAACACTAACCGAGGGAAGGATGGAGATGGAAACTCTGGGTAAATGAACAGGAACTACAGAGACAAGTACTACCAACAGGTTACAAGAGATGGAAGAAAGAATCTCTGAGCTGAAGATACCTTAGAGAAAATAAACACACTGATCAAAGAAAACAGCAAAACCAACAAATTCTCATCACAAAACATTAGGGAAATTTGGGACACAATAAAAAGACCAAACCTAAGAATAATTGAAATAGAAGAAGTAGAAGAAGTACAGCTCAATGGTCCAGAAAATATATTTAATAAAATTATAGAAGAAAACTTTCCCAACTTAAAGGAAGATATTCTTTTGAAGGTTCAAGAAGCATACAGAACACCGAATAGACTGGACCCCCCCCCACAAAAAAACATCTCCTCGCCATATAATAATCAAAACACAAAACATACAAAATAAAGAAAGAAAATTAAGAGCTGCAAAGGAAAAAAGCCAGGTTACTTATAGAGGTTAACCTATCAGACTTACACCTGACTGCTCTATGGAAACCATGAAAGCCAGAAGGTACTGGATTCTAAAGACCATGAATGCAAGCCCAGACTACTATACCCAGACAAGCTTTCATTTGCTATAAAAGGAGAACACAAAATTTTTTCAGAATAAAAACAAATTTAAACAATACGTAGCCACAAATCCAGCCTTACAGGAATAATTAGAAGGAAAATTACAAACCAAGGATTCCAACAATGACCACAATAACTCAGACATCTAGAGACCCTTCACCAGCACAACTCAAAGAAGGGAAACACACATACTCTACTATTAGAAAAGTGTCTGGAGTGAACAACCACTAGTCATTAATATCACTTAATGTCAATGGACTCAACTCAACGATAAAAAGGCACAGGTTAAGAGATTATACGCAAACAGGATCCAACTTTCTGCTGTTTACAAGAAACACACCTCAACCACAAAGACAGTCAACTACTCAGAGTAACGGGATGGGAAAAGGTTTATCAGGCAAATGGACCAAAAAAACAAGCAGGGGTGGCCATACTAATTTCTAACAAATTTGACTTCAAACTTAAATCGATCAGAAGAGATGGAGAGGGATATTTTATACTCATATCAGGAACAATTCATCATGATGATGTCTCAATCCTGAATATCTATGCCCCTAATATAAAAGCACCCATGTACATAAAAGAAACATTACTAAAACTCAAGGCTGCCATCAAACTGCACACACTAATAGTAGGAGACTTCAACACTCCTCTCTCACCAATGGACAGGTCAATCAGACAGAAACCTAACAGAGATAATAAAAGAATTAATAGAGGTAATGAATCAAATGGACTTAACAGACATCTATAGAACATTCCACCGAAATAGGAAAGATTATACCTTCTTCTCTGCAGCTTATGGAACCTTTTCAAAAATTAACCACATAGTTGGTAACAAAGCAAACATCCACTGTTACAAATGAAATTAGAATCCACCTGTATCTTATCAGATCGCCATGGATTAAAGTTAGAATTCAAGAACAATACTAGCCCCAGAAAGCCTACAAACTCATGGAAATTGAACAGTCAACTACTGAACCACACATGGATCAAGGAAGAAATAAAGAAAGAAATTAAGTCTTCCTTGAATTCAATGAAAATAAAGAAACAACCTACTCAAACTTATGGGACAGTATGAAAGCAGTCCTAAGAGGAAAGTTCATAGCACTAAGTGCCCACTTAAAGAAAGCAGAGAAAGCACACATTGGAGACTTAACAGCCCACCTGAAAGCTCTAGAAAAAGAAGAAGCAGATGCTCCTAAGAGGAGTAGAAGACTGGAAATAATCAAACTGAGGACAGAAATCAATAAGATAGAAACACAGAAAACAATCCAAAGAATCAATGAAACAATAAGCTGGTTCCTGGAGAAAATCAACAAGATTGATGAAGCCCTATCCAAACTAATCAACCAGCAGAGAGAATATGCAAATTAGTAAGATCAGAAATGAAAAAGGGAACATAACCACAGACACAGAGGAAATTCAGAGAATCATTATATCTCACTACAAAAAGCCTATATGCCATAAAACTGGAAAATGCAAAAGAAATGGACACTTTTTTTTTAGATAAATACCATATACCAAAGTTAAACCAAGACCAGGTGAATGGGCCTGGTATTCACGAACAATTAGAAACTGTTATCAAAAACCTCCCTTCCAAAAAAAGTCCAGGACCAGATGATTTCAATGCAGAATTCTACCAGAACTTCCAAAAAGGCATAATACCTATACTCCTTAATGTATTTCACAATATAGAAACAGAAGAGTCATTGCCAAATTCCTTTTATGAAGCTACAGTTACTCTGATACCAAAACAACACAAAGACTCAACCAAGAAAGAGAATTACAGGCCAATCTCGCTCATGAACATTGACTCGAAGATTCTCAACAAAATACTGGCAAACCAAATCCAAGAACACATTAGAAAAATTATCCATTATGATCAAGTAGGCTTCATCCCAGAGATGCAGGTTTGGTTCAACATACTAAAATCTATCAATGTGATCCCTCATATAAATACTCTGAAAGAAAAAAAAAACATATGATCATTTCATTACATGCTGAAAAAGAATTTGATAAAATTCAACATCCCTTATTGATAAAAGTCTTGGAGAGATTAGGGATACAAGGGGCATACCTAAATTTAATAAAAGCTATTTACAGCAAGCCAACAGCTAACATTAAATTGAATGGAGAAAAACTCAAAGCCATCCCACTAAAATCTGGAACATGACAAGGCTGTCCACTCTCTCCATACCTCTTAAATATAGTGCATGAAATTTTAGCAATAGCATTAAGACAACATAAGGGGTCAAGGGGATTCGAATGGGCAAGGAAGAAGTTAAACTTTCGTTATTTGCAGATGATATGATAGTGTATATAAAAGACCCCAAAAACTCCAACAAAGAACTTTTACAGCTGATAAACACCGTTAGTAATGTGGCCGGATACAAGATCAACTCCAAAAAATCAGTCACCCTCCTATACACAAAGGATATGGAAGCAGAGAGGGAAATCAGAGATGCATCAATTTTCACGATAGCCACAAACAGCATAAAATATCTTGGGGTAAATCTAACCAAGAAAGTGAAAGATCTATTTGATAAGAACTTTAAGGCAAAAAAAAAATAAAAAATAAAAAAAAAGAACTTTAAGGCATTGAAGAAAGAAATTGAAGAGGATACCAGAAAATGGTAGGATCTCTCTTGATCTTGGATAGGGAGGATCAACATACTAAAAATGGCCATTCTACTAAAGGCAGATTATAGATTCAATGCAATCCCCATCAAGGTCCCATCAAAATTCTTCACCGATTTTGAGAGGACAATAATCAAATTTATATGCAAAAAAAAATTTAAAAAAAAACAGGATAGCCAAAACAATCTTATACAATAATGGTTCGTCTGGAGGCATTACCATCCCTGACTTCAAACTCTATTACAGAGCTACAGTAATGAAAACAATGTGGTATTGGCATAAAAACAGACAAGTTGACCAATGGAACCGTATTGAAGACCCGGATGTTATCCCACAAAACTATGAACACCTCGTCTTTGATAAAGGAGCTAAAAGCATACAATGGAAGAAAGGAAGCATGTTCAACAAATGGTGCTGGCACAACCTGACGTCAACCTGTAGAAGAATGAATATAGACCCATATTTATCACCATGCACAAAACTCAAGTCAAAATGGATCAAAGACCTCAATATCAACCTGAACACACTGAACCTGATAGAAGAGAAAGTGGGAAGTACCCTCCAACACTTGGGCACAGGAGATCACTTCCTATGTATAACCACAGCAGCACAGACATTAAGGGAAACATTGAATAAATGGGACCTCCTGAAACTGAGAAGCTTCTGTAAAGTAAAGGACACTGTCACTAAGAGAAAAAGGCAACCTATTGTCTGGGAGAAGATCTTCACCAACCCCACAACAGACAAAGGTCTGATCTCCAAAATATATAAAGAACTCAAGAAACTAGACTTTAAAATGCTAAATAACCCAATTAAAAATGGGGCACAGAACTGATCAGAGAATTCTCAACAGAAGAAGTGCAAATGGCAAGAAGACACTTAAGGTCATACTCAACCTACTTAGCGATCAGGAAAATGCAAATCAAAACAACTTTGAGATACCATCTGACACATGTCAGAATAGCTAAAATCCAAAACACCAATGATAGCCTTTGCTGGAGAGGCTGTGGAGGAAGGGGTACCCTCATCCATTGCTGGTGGGAATGCAAACTTGTGCAACCACTTTGGAAATCAGTGTGGCGGTTTATCAGGAAATTTGGGATCAACCTACCCCTGGACCCAGCAATACCACTCTTGGGAATATACCCAAGAGATACCCTATCATATGACGAAAGCAGTTGTTCAACTTTGTTCATAGCAGCATTATTTGTTATAGCCAGAACCTGGAAACAACCTAGCTGTCCTTCAATAGAAGAATGGATGCAGAAAGTGTGGAATATATACATATTAGAGTACTACTCAGTGGTAAAAAACAATGACTTCTCGAATTTTGCATGCAAATGGATGGAAATAGAAAACACTATCCTGAGTGAGGTATCCCAGACCCAAAAAGAGGAACATAGGATGTACTCACTCATAATTGGTTTCTAGTCACAAATAATGGTCATTGAGTCTATATTCTGTTATCCTAAAGAAGCTAAATAAGAAGGTGAACCCAAAGAAAATCATATAGTTATTATCCTGGATATGGGAAGTAGACTAGATTGCCGGGCAAAAAAATTGGGATCTGGGGGTCCGGTGGGACGGGGGTAAGTGGAGATGTGGAGAGAATAGTAAGGAGGGGAGAATGGGTGGAACTTGGGAAACAGGAAGATTGGGAGAAAGGAACTTTGGATAGAGGAGCAGGGAATCACATAACTTAATTAGGGCAGTCATCTTAGGGTTGGCAAGAGACTTGAACGTATTGGGGCTCCCAGATACCCAGGGCGATATCCCCAGTTAGCTCCTTGGGCAGCCGAGGATAGGGAACCTGAAATGACCCTATCCTATAGCCATTCTGATGAATGTCTTGCATATCACCATAGAACCTTCATCTGAAGATGGATGGAGATAGAGACAGAGACCCACACTGGAACATCGGACTGAGCTCCCAAGGTACCAATGAGGAGCAGAAGGAGGGAGAACATGAGCAAGAAGTCGGGACCATGAGGGGTGCACCCACGCACTGAGACAGTGGGGCTGATCTAGTAGGAGCTCACCAAGGCCAGCTGGACTGTGACTGAAGGGGAATGAGATAAGACCGGTCTCTTGGAACATGGCAGACAACAAGGGCTCATGAGGAGCCAGAGACAATGGCAAGGCGTTTTGATCCTACTTCATGTTCTGGCTTTGTGGGAGCCTGGCCAGTTTGGATGTTCACCTTCCTAGATCTGGATGCAGGAATAGGGACCTTGGAGCTTCCACAGGGCAGGGAACCCTGACTCCTCTTCGGAATGGAGAGGGAGGGGAGAGGAGTGGGGGGATGGGAAGAGTGGGAGGAGGGGGAGGGGAAATGGGAGCCTGGGAGAAGGTGGGAAATTTTTTTCTCTCAATAAAAAAATTAGAAGAACAGATTACAGTGATATTCAAATCCATACAGAGTAACTTAATAGAATATCAATTTCAACATTGCATTATAAGGTTGAAGAGAAAGGGCCTAAGGTTTTCTAGCAACCAACCTTAATATATCTGTAACCTAACAGGAATTGACAAATGATAGGAGCTAATTGAACTTCTCTGCCAAAGTTATATTTAAGGAGGTTCAAGGAACCTATAGTCTCATATGGCATGCATTCAAATGTTACACACATAGACAATTTGTCACAGAATTATCCCTAAAGACTGAAGAGACTGTTTTAGTGTGTAGTCCCCAGTTACAGTGAGGTAACTGGTTGAGAGAAGAGGCTAACACTATTGAAAAACTGTATAATGCTAGAGGTATGAAAGTCTCCCAAGATTAACTTTTAGCGAAGAAAATTATGCTATAATAGAAAGTCAATCTTAATATGATGGCCATACCCTGACTTTAAGTCATGCAACAACTTTGAATGTTTGAGACAGAATTAGAAAAGTAGGAAAGAAAATTGAGTAATTTACTAAAGTTATACAGGTACGAAAGGAAAACTTCACAAATATTTTGCAAAGATTGATTTCAACAATAAATATAATGATACCAAGTTCAGAAGTTATACAAATAATTATTAATCTCTATGTTTTGAGAATGATAATTATGAATTAAAAAAGGTTATTTAGGCCTATGAAATCAGTCATTACTCTTGAAGAGATTGATCTATAAATATTATATTTATAAATATTGAAGATATATCTATAAAATTAAACATATATCTATAAGTATTGAATCTCATTACTGTGATGATGCATGGATAGGAAAGATGATTTCCAGAGGTTTGAGGAAAGATCAAAATGTCAAATGTTATAATTGTGGCAAAGAAGTTCATCTTGAAAGAGACTGTAAACATGGTGTTTCTAGAAACAATGTTTTTTCTAAGAACAACTTAAACAGAATGGCCCTCCTTTCTGAATTATGCTAAATGTGTGACAAAGGCAGCCATTGAACTAATGGTTGTAGATCAAGAAGAGAAATTCAACGAAATCCTTTGCCTTTAGATAACTACTTGAGGGGCCTCTTGAAATCCCCCTATGCCAAATCTGAATCAGTCATTTTCTGTCATTATACAGGAATGTCCTTCAAAGAGTAATGAAAGAACCAAATATGTATTATAAGAAACCATATTGTTCTGGATAATAGAACAGCTAGAAGAGAGAACAAAATATTCAGAAGAAATAATAAAACAAGTATTTTGGAAAACTTCCAAAAATTAATAAAGTCAAGAATTAAAAATATAAACAGATGACATTTTCATTGAAATTCTGACAAACAATAATTTCATCAGAATCTTGGCATAAAAATTGGTTTTTTTCAGGGAAGTAAATGTTCAGCTTTCAGGGACTGGAACTTTTTCTCAGGTAAAGCAGAGCACACAATGGGTCCAATGTATAGGGTCAGAAGGGCAGAGAGGAAAAGGAAAACTTTATTTGGCTAACATTAAGAAGATTTTGGGAAGATATAATGTGCTACAGCAATGGAACAGTTAGATTCATCCAATCTTGGAAGTAAACCATAAATTAATGCATATTTCCAGGAAAAATATAAGGTATTATAAAGAACAGTCACTGGCAATTGAGGTAGTATGAGAACAGGCCATAACAACTGCTGATATTCCAAAGGCACCAACATTGCAACCTTTAAAATGGTTGATAGACAAACCTGAATGGGGTGAGCAATGGCCTTTAATAATAGAGACACTGCAGGCTGCAGAAGAGCTGGTATAGGAGCAACTAAATGCTCTGCATAGTGAAAAATCAACTAGCCCTTGAATTTTTCCTGTATTTTTAAAGAAATCTGGAAAATGGTGAATTTATACAAATATAACTGCCATAATAAGGTAATTCAACCACTAGACTCTCTACAGTCTAGAATTCTTTTGCCTGAATTATGGCCTAAAATATGGCCTTTTATAGTTCCTGATTTAAAATAATGTATCTTTACAAGGAAAAGAAAGGGAAAATTTGCCTTCATGGTGCCAACTAATAAAATAAATTTCAGTCTGCTAAGAGAGAACAATGGAAGCTCCTCCCATAGGTAATGTTCAGTAGCCAAAGTCTGTGATATTATTGGAATTCATTGGCATTCATTTATGCAATTTTCTGAATCAATAATCTACCATTACATGGATGACATATTATTATCTGATTTAAACATAGATATACTACAAAGAATGTTTGAAAAAGTAAAAAGAAAAATTTGCCTTTTTGGTAATTATAAATTGCCCCTAAAATTACAAACAGGAGATTCTATTCATTATTTAGGTTATAAAATAGGTTTATAAAAATTGGATCCAAAATGGATGGTGGTGACACATGCATTTAATAACAGGACTTGGAAGACAAAGACAGGTATATCTCTGTGACTTTGAGGCCAGTCAGTCTACAAGAGCTAGTTGCAGAACAGGCTCCAAAGCTACATAGAAATCTTTACCAAAAAAGCAATCACACACACACACAAAATTTAGCCCCAAAATTTTACAAATTTGGAGAGATAGATTGCATATTCTTATTGATTTTAAATGGTTTCTAGGAGACATTTTCAATATATGGATCAATATTGGTATAAACACCCTGATGAACTGTTATTTTAAATCAAACTTTAGATGGTGACAGCTGAATCTGAGAAAGATTGGCTTTGATGAAAGAGAAATTACAGTTGACAGATGGATTGTGCATCCAAATCTTAATAGCACTGTGGTCAAACATTCCCTTAGTGGAATTGTAATACAAAGTGAGGATATTATTTTAGATTGGATATTGTTACCACATAAAGTATTAAAAATGTCTCTGACTTAATTCTATTATAATATTATAATTTATCAATTATTAGGATTAGACCTAGAAGGAGTTGTAGTACTATTCATTAATGAAGAAAAATGATGAATTATGGGCAGAAATTGGACTCTGGAAAAAGCTTGTAGTAATTTTTGTGAGAGACTCATAAGAAATATTACAAAAGCAACAAAATTAAACTTAAAAGGGGAACTAACTAGATCCTTCTTCACATTATATGGGAATCACCAATATCTATCTGTCCAGCATCCAATGGCTTCCTTCTACACCTTACCCTGTGTCTGATGACAGACACCTGTGCTCTCTTCAGGTATCTGTCATCATTTATTCTCATAGCAAGACCAAAATATCTCAAACACCATTGCTGTATCCTGTAGTATACTTCCTTCTGTAGATGCAGATGTTTCTAATTGTCATCATTATACAGCCTCTCTCTTTATATCATGATGAGAATTATCCTAATCATCTCAAACACATTCTGACCCTGTTCAGAGGTTATTTCAATGTCCAGGTTTCAGAATTTTAAAGAAGGCAGCTCATGAAAAGTGCCTCAAACACCTCAAACACTTGAAATTTTGTTATTGTTCTTATTTATCTTGCTGACAAAATAATTCCTATGGCATGGAATGCACCCTTATCCTCTAGCCATACTGTTGAATATCTCTCCTCAGTTGCTCAATGTACTAGCTGGGGACATCTCCCTGGACACCTGCGAGCCACTCTAGAGTCAAGTCTCTTGCCAACCCTAAGATGGCTCCCTTAATTAGGATATGGTATCCCCACATTACTAAAGTTGTTTCTCGGCTGTAGGAGTTCTTTGGTAGAGTTTTTGGGGTTGCTTATTTATAATGTCATATCATCTGCAAATAACGAAAGCTTAACTTCTTCCTTTCCAATTCAAATCCCCTTGATTCCCATATGTTGTTTTATTGCTATGGCTGGAACTTCAAGCACTATATTGAAGAGGTATGGAGAGAGTGGACAGCCTTGTCTTGTTCATGATTTTAGTGGAATGGCTTTGAGTTTCTCACCATTTAATTTAATGTTAGCTGTCAGCTTGCTGTAAATAGCTTTAATATATTTAGGTATGACCCTTGTTTCCCTAATCTTTCCAAGACATTTATTATAAAGGGATGTTGAATTTAATGAAATGATCATATGTTTTTTCTTTCATTTTATTAATAAGATGGATTACATTGATAGATTTGCATAAGTTGAACCAGCCCTAACTCCCTGGGATGAAGCCTACTTGATCTAAATAAGTGTCCTTTTCTTTTACATTTTCCAGTATTGTGTACAGGCTTTTGTAGTAAGATCTAATGATTTTCTGAATTTCCTCTGCGTCTGTGGTTATGTCTTCCTTTTCATTTCTGATCTTGTTAATTTGTGTGTTCTCTCTGACATTTGATTAGTTTGGATAGGCATTTGTTGATCTTGTTGATCTTATCGAAGAACCAGCATTTTGTTTCCTTAATTCTTTGGATTGATTTCTGTGTTTCTATTTTGTTGATTTCAGCCCTCAGTTTGATTATTTCCAGTCTTCTACTCCTCCTAGGTGAGTCTGCTTCTTTTTATCTAGAGCTTTCAGGTGGGCTGTTAAGTCTCCAATGTGTGCTTTCTCTGTTTTCTCTACGTGGGCACTTAGTGCTATGAACTTTCCTCTTAGCACTGCTTTCATTGTGTCCCATAGGTTTGAGTATGTTGAGTCATTATTTTCATTGAATTCAAGGGAAGACTTTAATGTCTTTCTATTTTTTTCCTTGATCCAGGTGTGGTTTAGTAGTTGACTGTCCAGTTTCATGAGTTTGAAGGCTTTTTGGAGGTAGCATCATTGAATTCTAACTTGAATCCATCAGGATCTGATAAGACATCGGTGGTTACTAATATTTTTTTTTCTTTTTATCTTTTTTTGTTTTATTTTTTAATTTTTTTTATTGAAAAAAAAAGAAATTTCTGCATCCTCTCCGCCTCCCATTCCCCTCCCAATCCTCCCTCTCCTCCTCCCATGCCCCCACTCCTCCCCCTCCCTCTCCACCCTGCAGAGCAGTCAGGATTCTCTGCCCTGTGGAAAGTCCAAAGTCCTCCCCCCTCAATCCTGGTCTAGGAAGGTGAACATCCAAACTGGGTAGGCTCCCACAAAGCCAGAACATGAAGTAGGATCAAAACCCGGTACCATGGTCCTTGACTTCTCAGCAGCCCTCATTGTCCGCCAAATTCAGAGAGTCCGGTTTTATCCCATGCTTTTTCAGTCACAGTCCAGCTGGCCTTAATGAGCTCCCAAAGAATCAGCCCCACTGTCTCCACGGGTGGGCACACCCTGGTGGTCCTCACTTCTTTGCTCATATTCTCCCTCCTTCTGCTCCTCATTGGGACATTGGGAGCTCAGTCCAGTGCTCCAGTGTGGGTCTCTGTCTCTATCTCCATCCATCGCCAGATGAAGTTTCTATGGTGATATGCAAGATATTCATCAGTATGGCTATAGGATAGGGTCATTTCAGGAACAACTAATATTTTTTTTTGTAATTGTGGAGGTTTGCTTTGTTACCGAGTATGTGGTCAATTTTTGAGAAGGTTCCATGAGCTGCAGAGAAGAAGGTATATTCTTTTCTATTTGTTTGGAATGTTCTATAGATGTCTGTTAAGTCCATTTGATTCATTACCTATTATTTCTTTGTTAGTTTTCTTTCTGATTGACCTGTCCATTGGTGAGAGAGGTGTGTTGAAGTCTCCTATTATTAGTGTGTGTGTTTGATGTCTGCATTAGTATTAGTAATGTTTCTTTTACATAAGTGGTTGCTTTTATATTAAGGGCATAGATATTCAGGATTAGACTTTATCCTGTTATCAGTAAAAAAAAAAGTCCCTCTCCATCACTTCTGCTTGATTTTATTTTGAAGTCAACTTTCTTAAAAATTAGTATGGCCACACCTGCTTTTTTCTTAGGTACATTTGCTTAACAAACCTTTTCTAGGCCCTTTACTTAAGTAGATGTTTGTCTTTGTGGTTGAGGTGTGTTTCTTGTAAACAAGAGAGTACTGGATTCTGTTTTTGTATTCAATCTCTTAGTCTGTGGCTCTTTATATGTGAGTTGAGTCCAGTGATATTAATGACCAGTGGTTCTTAATTCTGGTCATTCTTTTTTTTTTTGGTAGTTGAGTTTGTTTGTTTCCCTTCTTTGAGTTGTGCTGGTGAAGAGTCACTAGATGCCTGAGTTATTTTGGGCATTGTTGGACTCCTTCGGTTTTGATTTTCTTTTTATTACTTTCTGTAAGGCTGGATTTGTGGTTACGCATTGTTTATATTTGTTTTTATCGTTGAAAATTTTGTTTTCTCCATTTATAGTGAATGAAAGCTCGGCTTGGTATAGTAGCCTGGGCTTGCATCCATAGTCTCTTAGCTTCTGCAGTACATCTATCCAGGACCTTCTGGCTTTCATGGTTTCCATACAGAAGTCAGCTGTATGTCTGATTGGTTTACCTTTATAAGTAACTTGAGGCAGACATATGCGGCCGGCGGTCACTGGTGTGCAGATGCGTGCAGCAGAGACCAGCATGCAGACACACATAGTGGATGCGGGATAGTCTAAGCATGAAACAGTGAAGCCCATACTGAGAGCAGATTGCCCCACTACAATTAAATCAAGTAGGTTTTCAGTCCAGTGCTCCAATGTGGGTCTCTGTGTCTGTCTCCTTTCATCGTTTGATGAAGGTTAATATTCAGGAGGATGCCTATATGTTTTTCTTTGGGTTCACCTTCTTATTTAGCTTCTCTAGGATGGGGGAGCCTAGGCAGTTTGGATGCTCACTGTAGTAAGAGGAGAAGCCGGCTGTGTTCCCCCGCATCCGGCCGCCCGCATGGCTTAGCTTATGCCCCAAAATAATTACACGGAAACTGTAATCATTTAAACACTGCCTGGCCCTTTAGTTCCAGCCTCTTATTGGCTAGCTCTTTCACCTGGACTAGCCCATTTCTGACAATCTGTGCAAAACCCCATGGGGTGCTTACCGGGGGAGATTCTAGCCTGCATCTCTCTGGAGTGCGGGCATCAGGGTGACTCACTCAGCTTCTCTTTCCCAGAATCCTCTTCTGTCTACTCCACCCACCTAAGGGTTGGCCTATCAATGGGCTCAGGCAGTTTCTTTATTTTAACCAATGAAATCAACAGATTGATATAGGACACTCCCACATCACTTCCCCTTTTTCTGTTTAAACAAAAAGGAAAAGCTTTAACTTTAACATAGTAAAATCACATATAACAAAACAGTTATCAAGTAAGAATTACAGTTACAATATTTATATTTACGTTATCTTTTATCATAACTAAGGAAAACTATAACTAACCATTCTTCAACTCCATCAAAGACTCCAGAAGGATATAAAACTACCTATGTAAACAAGAAATCAAACGCTCTAGAAATGAAAGAGACATCTCGCTGCCTGGACAGTCACCGAAAGTTCTTTTGTACCGTTGGGGCATCTATCTTTGGCCTTCAGGCCCATAGTATCCAGCAGACATTCCCATGAAGCAGGAAATT
Organism: Microtus obscurus; assembly: GCA_963919715.1. Lineage (NCBI taxonomy): Eukaryota > Metazoa > Chordata > Mammalia > Rodentia > Cricetidae > Microtus > Microtus obscurus. Next base: position 1,888,825 of record CAWTZC010002527.1, on the reverse strand, counting down.
TCAAAGACTGTTCAGTCATTTTCTGCTGTGTCCTGCAGAATGTCTCGTAGACTCTTTCATGAATCAGGAACCCCAAAAGACCATCTCACCTTTAGGCAAGTTCAGCAGTCCTCTCTCTGCAGGTTCTTTGTGTGCAGTTTATGCATCAGTCCAGGCAAGAACAGTCTCTTGCCCAATGGCTGGCTATCAAATTCCATAAGGATCCTCTTCGATGCCCATCTTCCTCTCGAAGTAGATTGGTGCTGCCAGGAGCAGACGTGTCTCATTGTCATGAAAAGCCCTAAATTATTAAAACATTAAATGTCATATTCTGCAGTCCTTGAAAGATATGAAGAATGCCTATTTAATTGAAATATATCTCCATATATCTAGAAAATCTAACATGACTACAAGCTTGACTATTATTTACGATTATTTAAAAACAACCTATATTTCCTAATTATACATTACATTTTAAAAATGAACTACATAATCACAATATCTTAATAAAGATCAGAAATACATATACATATAACAAAATTCACCTTAAAATCCACACCAATGCAAATTATTCATATCTATATCATATCTCCCTTTAAATGTAAAGAAACATTTATAAACAATATTTTGGGAACATGGGCACAGTTTTTCTCTCCAAACTGCTTCCTGCTGAATGGGGGTGTCGTTAATTAGTTCTTTTATGGTATAACCTGTGTGCTAGTTTCATCTCAGTTGGCAGTTGAGCGAAGCAATTTTCTGAGGGTATTCACAGCAACCTTTCAGGAGGGCGTGGTCTATCATACCAAATCGGAATAGAAGAAATCCACAGGATCTCATCCTCTGTGAAAACAAAAGAAGACCCTTTCTGAAGCATCATATCCTTAGACCCAAATTTTGAAGTCATACCCTCATGATATCCATTCTGGTTCCATTTGGCAGCCCATATAATGAAATGTCTTTCTGTACTTAGCTCCTTCACAGTCAAAAATTTTAAAGAAAACACAATGTAGATAATCCAGACTCTCTGTAAATTTTCCATTTTTACGTGGCTTATTTTTACTTTATTTCTGTTAAATATAACTATCTGTACTCTGTCTCGTTAAAGACTTTATCTTTTTTTTAAACCATTAACTTTATTCTCTATATTCTTTTTCTTCTCTCAGGCCTACGTACATTCATCCAACACTGTGATCCATTTAGTGGTCTGTCTGAATCTGTTTTATTGTGAATCTGTAATTTTTTTATTATCCAGGAGCATTTCTTAAAAACTTAAGTTGCAACATGTAGGGGTAATATGGTACTGCCTGTGTCCTGCCAAGTCTAAAACTTAAGTGCGCTGTTATCACAGTAATTACGGTAGTTCCTGCCTGAGACCAGCATAGTTCAGTATGGCGGAGCTGAGGGGCTCCTGGCTCAGAGCCATTTGGTGTGCCTGAGCTGCGCACAGTTTTAGGCACACAGCAGTCCACATTATCATCAAGCAAGCTGTAGCACTTTACTCCAAATGCTCCATTTAAAAGCTCTGTCTCCCACAGGAGCCAGACAGAGATCACAATGGCGACACAGCCCAGAAAGCCGCACTTTAAAATGACGCAGCTTTTTTTCTGCTGCTATTGCCGAACCAGGAAATCTCTCTACGGCACGCCACCATCAATGAACAAAACTCTGTGTTAAACTCTGTTTTTTTCTCTGTTTAGAATTAAGCTCTCTCAGGTTTTTAAGTGGATTCAGCCCATCACATCCGGGTGCCAATTTGTAGTAAGAGGAGCAGCCGGCTGTGTTCCCCCGCATCCGGCCGCCCACATGGCTTAGCTTACACCCCCGAAATAATTACACGGAAACTGTAATCATTTAAACACTGCCTGGCCCTTTAGTTCCAGCCTCTTATTGGCTAGCTCTTTCACCTGGACTAGCCCATTTCTGACAATCTGTGCAACACCCCATGGTGTGCTTACGGGGAGATTCTAGCCTGCGTTTCTCTGGAGTGCGGGCATCATGGCGACTCACTCAGCTTCTCTTTCCCAGAATACTCTTCTGTCTACTCCACCCACCTAAGGGTTGGCCTATCAATGGGCTCAGGCAGTTTCTTTATTTTAACCAATGAAATCAACAGATTGATATAGGACACTCCCACATCAGCTCACCTTACTAGACCTGGATGGAGGTGGGAACCCTGATTGCTCTTTTGGCTGGTGAGGAAGGGGGGACTTGATCGGGGGGGAGGGGAGGGAAATGGGAGGTGGTGGCGGGGAGGAGGCAGAAATCTTTAGTAAATAAATTAATTAATTAAAAAAAATCAGGTAGGTTTTTGGGGGGCAGGCCTGCCGAGTGGTAGGCCTTTTATTGTGAGGTCCACTGGGTAATGGGGAGCCTGGTTCTGTCCCTGAAGACCCCCCTGAGTGGGGAGAGTGGCCTTGGCCCACAGCAGGACACAGGAAATGGAGTGGGGACATTCCACAACCTTCTTGACCCCCGGTTAGTCTGCGAGGGCTGGTCCTCTCTGTTGGGGGTTCTCCTCCTCTTCTGTGACCTCTCTCTCTCTGACCTATCCCAGCTTGCACCCAGTGGCCTCCTTCACCCTCCCTTTCTTATGTGGGGCTGCAGGATCACCCAGTTTAGCCTCTTTGGGTGCCGGGTCAGAGGCTTGTGGCAGAGAGCAGCGGGAGTTTCTTTGTTTTGGTGGCTTGACTGCAGAGTGGTAGGCCTTTTGTTGGTGAGGTCCTTGGTGAACGGGGAGCCTGGTACTGTTCATGAAGACCCTTCTGAGTGGTGAGAGGGATCTGGCCCATGGCAGGAGCCAGGAAATGGAGCGAGGGCATTTTGTAAGCAAGCCCCTGGCCAACAGGTAAACCTGATCCTGTTTTAAAAAACCCATTAGATAGCATTGATAGGAGGAGATGGGCAGGCGCCAAGCAAGAATTCACCCAACAATCTGAAAAACAACATGAGAACACCAGAACACAGTGATGAGACAACAGAAGGACTTGAACACCCTAACACAGAAGAAGTGGAAAAAATGACTTTATAAAAGCAATAGAGTCCCTTAAGCAGCTTGTAAAAAATGCCTTTATAGAAATGGATGAGAAGTATAACAAAAAGTTTAAAGAAATGAGAAAATATGTAAATGGTACCCTAGGAAACCAAGAAAAAAACATTCAAACAGGTAATGGAAACAGTTCAAGAATTGAAAACTGGGCAGCGGAAGCCACCCCCAGCATGGACCAGATGTGGCGGAACCCCGGTGCGGCCCAGACGGCCCAGACGCGTCGGGTGGCGGAACCCCGGCGCAGCCCAGACGTGGCAGAACCCTGGCGCGGCCCAGATGCGGTGGAGACCTGCAGACACCAGCGAGCAGAGGAGGATCACGGGGCGGCGAATGGTGAGCCTAGTCGTATCCCCTGAAGACCACCTTGTATAGGGAGAGTGTTCTTGCCCCGGGGCTGGACACAGGAAACTGAGTGGGGGCACTCCCTGATCACCTTGATCCCCTGGTTAGCCAGTGAGGGCTTCTACCCTCTGCTGGTGCTGCTCCTCCTAGCTGAGACCTCTCTCTCCCTGGAATATCCCAGATTGCGCCCAGGGTCCTCCTTCACTCCCCCCCCCCTCCGCTGGGCCCGGGACCAACAAATTTAACCTGTTTGGGCACTGGATAGGGAGCTCAGAGCAGAGGGCACCACGAGTTCCTCTGTTTTGGTGGCTGGCCTGCAGAGGGGTAGGCCTTTTCTTGGCAAGGTCCCTGGCAAACCAGGAGCCTGGTCCTGGTCCTGAAGACCCTTCAGAGCAGTGAAAGAGATCGTGTCCAGTGGCGGTTCTCAAGAAACGGGGAGAAGGCATTTTGTAAGCAGGGCCCCTGGCCAGCAGGAAAACCCGTTCCTGCATTAAAAGACACATCAGACAGCATCGATAGGATGAGATGGGCAGGCGCCAAGGCAAGAATTCACCCAACAATCTGAAAAGCAATATGAAAACACCAGAACCCAATGATCTCACAACAGAAGGACTTGAACACCCTAACTCAGAAGAAGTGGAAAAAAAATGATTTTATGAAAGCAATAGAGTCCCTTAAACAACATGTAAAAAACACCTTTGTAGAAATAGAGGAGAAGTATGACAAAAAGTTTGAAGAAATGAATAAAAAGGTTGAAGAAATGAGTAAATACATACATGAGACCCTGGGGGAAACAGTTCAAGAATTGAAAACTGAAATGGAAGCAAGGAAGAAAACACAGACTGAGGACCAGCTGGATAAGGAAAATCTAAGTCAATGAGCAGAGTCTACAGAAACAAGCATAATCAATAGAATACAAGAGATAGAAGAAAGAATCTCAGATTCTGAGGACACCATAGAGAAAATAAATGCACTGATCAAAGAAATCAGCAAAGCCAACAAATACTCATCACAAAACACTCAGGAAATATGGGACACAATAAAAAGACCAAACATAAGAATAATAGGGATAGAAGAAGGAGAAGAGTCACAGCTCAAAGGCCCAGAAAATATTTTTAACAAAATTATGGAAGAAAACTTTCCCAACATAAAGAAAGATATTCCTTTGAATATCCAAGAAGCATACAGAACACCAAACAGACTGGATCAAAGGAAAATATCCCCTCACCATATAATAATCAAAACACAAAATATACAGGTTAAAGAAAGAATATTAAGAGCAGCAAAGGAAAAGGGGCAAGTAACTTATAAAGGTAAACCAATCAGACTTACACCTGACTTCTCTATGGAAACTATGAAAGCCAGAAGGTCCTGATTAGAGGTTCTCCAAAAACGAAGGGATCATGGATGCAAACCCAAACTACTATACCCAGCCAAGCTATTGTTCACTATCAATGGAGAAAACAAGACATTCCAAGATAAGAACAAATTTAAACAATATGTAGCCACAAACCCAGCCCTACAGAAAATAATAGAAGGAAAATCACAACCTAAGGAATCCAGCATTGCCAACACTGCCTACAATAAGTCAGGCATCTAGCGAACCTTCACCTGCACACCTCAAAGAAGGGAGACACACAAACGCTACTACCAAAACCACTAATAATAACCGGAGTAAACAACCACTGGCCATTAGTATCACTTAATATTAATGGCCTCAATTCACCCATAAAAAGGCACAGGCTAAGGGATTGGATACGAAAACAGGACCCAACATTCTGCTGTTTGCAAGAAACACACCTCAACCACAAAGACAGGCATCTACTCAGAGTAAAGGCTTGGGAAAAGGTGTTTCAAGCAAATGGTCCTAAGAAAAAAGCAGGTGTGGCCATACTAATTTCTAACAAAACTGACTTCAAACTAAAGTCAATCAGAAGAGACCGAGATGGACACTTTATACTCATAACAGGAACATGTATCAGGATGAAGTCTCAATCCTGGATATCTATGCCCCCTAACATAAAAGCACCCACCTATGTAAAAGAAATATTACTAGAACTCAAGGCAGACATCAAACCACACACACTAGTAATAGGAGACTTCAATACACCTCTTTCTTCAATGGACAGATCAATCAGACAGAAACCTAATAGAGAATTAAGAGAATTATTGGAGGTAATGAAGCAAATGGACTTAACAGACATCTATAGAACATTCCACCCAAAAAGGAAAGAATATACCTTCTTTCTGCAGCTCATGGAACCTTCTCAAAAATTGACCACATACTCGGAAACAAAGGAAACCTCCACAGATACAAAAAAAATCAGTGTCCACCTGTGTCTTATCCGATCCCCATGGACTAAAGCTAGAAAACAATAACAATGCTACCCCCAGAAAGCCGACAAACTCATGGAAACTGAACAGTCAACTACTGAACCACACATGGGTCAAGGAAAAAATTAAGAAAGAAATTAAAGTCTTCCTTGAATTTAATGAAAATAAAGAGACAACATACTCAAACCTATGGGACACGTTAAAAGCAGTGCTAAGAGGAAAGTTCATAGCACTAAGTGCCCACTTAAAGAAAACAGAGAAAGCATACATTGAGGACTTAACAGCACAACTGAAAGCCTTAGAAAAAAAGAAGCAGATGCGCCAAGGAGGAGTAGAAGACTGGAAATAATCAAACTGAGGGCAGAAATCAACAAAATAGAAACACAGAAAACAGTCCAAAGAATCAATGAAACAAAAAGTTGGTTCTTTGAGAAAATCAACAAGATCAACAAACCCCTATCCAAACTAATTAAACAACAGAGAGAGAACACGCAAATAAATAAGATCAGCAATGAAAAAAGGGACATAACCACAGACACAGAGGAAATTCAGAGAATCATTAGATCTTACTACAAAAGCGTATATGCAACAAAACTGGAAAATGCAAAAGAAATGGACAGTTTTTTAGATAAGTACCACATACCAAAGATAAACCAACACCAGGTGAACGATCTAAATAGACCTGTTAGTCGCGAAGAACTAGAAACTGTTATCAATAATCTCCCAACCAAAAAAAGCCCAGGACCAGATGGTTTCAATGCAGAATTCTACCAGAACTTCCAAGAAGGGCTAATACCTATACTCCTTAATGTATTTCACAATATAGAAACAGAAGAGTCATTGCCAAATTCCTTTTATGAAGCCACAGTTACCCTGATACCAAAACCACACAAAGACCCAACCAAAAAAGAGAATTATATGCCTATTGCACTCATGAATATCGACGCAAAAAATTCTCAATAAAATACTGGCAAACCGAATCCAAGAACACATTAGAAAAATTATCCATTATGATCAAGTAGGCTTCATCCCAGAGATGCAGGGCTGGTTCAACATACGAAAATCTATCAATGTAATCCACCATATAAATAAACTGAAAGAAAAAAACACATGATCATTTCATTAGATGCTGAAAAAGCATTCGACGAAATTCAGCACCCCTTTATGATAAATGTCTTGGAGAGATTAGGGATACAAGGGTCGTACCTAAATTTAATAAAAGCTATTTACAGCAAGCCGACAGCTAACATTAAATTGAACGGAGAAAAACTCAAAGCCATCCCATTAAAATCAGGAACAAGACAAGGATGTCCCCTCTCTCCATACCTCTTCAATATAGTGCTTGAAGTTCTAGCAATAGCAATTAGACAACATAAGAGGATCAAGGGGATTCGTATTGGAAAGAAAGAAGTTAATCTTTCGTTATTTGCAGATGACATGATAGTATACATAAGCAACCCCAAAAACTCTACCAAAGAACTCCTACAGCTGATAAACGTCTTTAGTAATGTGGCAGGATACAAGATCAACTCCAAAAAGTCAGTGGCCTTCTTGTACACTAAGGATAAGGAAGCAGAGAGGGAAATCCGAGAAGCATCACCTTTCAGGATAGCCACAAATAGCATAAAATATCTAGGAGTAACTCTAACCAAGGAAGTGAAAGATCTATTTGACAAGAACTTTAAGTCTTTGAAGAAAGAAATTGAAGATGACACCAGAAAATGGAAGGATCTCCCTTGCTCTTGGATTGGGAGGATCAACATAGTAAAAATGGCAATTCTACCAAAAGCAATTTATAGATTCAATGCAATCCCCATCAAAATACCATCAAAATTCTTCACAGATCTGGAGAAGACAATAATCAACTTTATATGGAAAAACAAAAAAACCCAGGATAGCCAAAACAATCTTATACAATAAAGGAACGTCTGGAGGCATTACCATCCCTGACTTCAAACTCTATTACAGAGCTACAGTATTGAAAACAGCTTGGTATTGGCATAAAAACAGAGAAGTCGACCAATGGAATCGAATAGAAGACCCTGACTTTAACCCACAAACCTATGAGCACCTGATTTTTGATAAAGGAGCTAAAAGTATACAATGGAAAAAAGAGAGCATCTTCAACAAATTGTGCTGGCAAAACTGGATGTCAATCTGTAGAAGAATGAAAATAGATCCATATCTATCACCATGCACAAAACTCAAGTCCAAGTGGATTAAAGACCTCAATATCAGTCCGAACATGCTTAACTTGATAGAGGAGAAAGTGGGAAGTACTCTACAACAAGTGGGCACAGGAGACCACTTCCTACGTATAACCCCAGCAGCACAGACAATAAGGGCCTCATTGAATAAATGGGACCTACTGAGACTGAGAAGCTTCTGTAAAGCAAAGGACACTGTCGCTAAGACAGAAAGGCAACCCACTGACTGGGAGAAGATCTTCACTAACCCCGCAACTGACAAAGGTCTGATCTCCAAAATATATAAAGAACTCAAGAAACTAGACCGTAAAAGGCTAATCAACCCATTTATAAAATGGGGCACTGAGCTGAACAGAGATCTCTCAACAGAAAAGGTTCAAATGGCCAAGAGACACCTAAAGTCATGCTCAACTTCCTTAGCGATCAGGGAAATGCAAATCAAGACAACTTTAAGATACCATCTTACACCTGTCAGAATGGCGAAAATAAAAAACACCAATGATAGCCTTTGCTGGAGAGGGTGTGGAGAAAGGGGTACACTCATCCATTGCTGGTGGGAATGCAAACTTGTGCAACCACTTTGGAAAACAGTGTGGAGGTTTCTCAGGAAATTCGGGATCAACCTACCCCTCGATCCAGCAATACCACTCTTGGGAATATACCCAAGAGAGGCCTTATCATACAACAAAAGTATATGCTCTACTATGTTTATAGCAGCACTGTTTGTAATAGCCAGAACATGGAAACAACCTAGATGCCCTTCAATTGAAGAATGGATGAAGAAAGTATGGAATATATACATATTAGAGTACTACTCAGCAATAAAAAACAAGGACTTCTTGAAGTTTGCAGGCAAATGGATGGAAATAGAGAACACTATCCTGAGTGAGGTAAGCCAGACCCAAAAAAGAGGAACATGGGATGTACTCACTCATATTTTGTTTCTAGACATAAACCAAGCACATTGAGCCTCTAATATGTGATCTTAGAGAAGCTAAATAAGAAGGAGAACCCAAAGAAAAACAAATGGCATCCTCCTGAATATTAACCTTCATCAGGCGATGAATGGAGACAGAGACAGAGACCCACATTGGAGCACCAGACTGAAAGCTTAAGGTCCAAGTCTGGAGCAGAAGGAGAGAGAGCATGAGCACGGAGCTCATGACCGCGAGGGGTGCACCCTCACACTGTGAGAGTGGGGATGTTCTGTCGGGAACTCACCAAGGCCAGCTAGCCTGGGTCTGAAAAACCTGGATTAAAACCATCTTGAGCAAAAACATAGAGACAATGAGGACTACTGAGATCTCTAGAACAATGGCAATGGGTTTTTTTTTGTTTTGTTTTGTTTTTTTTGTTTGTTTTTTTATTTTTAAATTAATTTATTATGTTTTCCATTATTTAAAACAATTTTCAAATTCAAATACACTTTGATCATATTCTTCCTCTCCCTCAAGTCCCTTCAGATCTTTTCCCCATCCCTACCCACCCAACTTTAAGTTCTTTCTTTAACAAGAAGCAAAAATCCTGTACAACAATAAAATCTTCCAAAACTTAGAAACAAGAAAGTCATACCAAGAAAAGAAAGAAAGAAAGATTGAAAACAAACAAAAAAGCCCAACTTGTAACCAAATAAAGCACAGACAAAATCCTGTGGAGTCCAACTATATGTTGTTGGTCAATTACTCCTGAACATGAGGCTTGCCCAAAATTAGTTGACATGCTCAGTGTCACTCATCGTAGAAAACTGATTGTCTCTCCCCTAACTGGTATAAGTGATAGTTCAGTTGTTAACCTTTTTTTTTTTCTTTTTTCTTTTTTTTTTGTCAAAGCCTCCATTTATTAGGGACAGGGTAACGACTTATATACCCCCCTGAATGAGAGCTTGGGGAGTAGGGCACAGGAGCATGGAATCTGGCTGCATGGTCCCAGTCACGTATCCTACATCCGGTCAGGTAGGCCAAGAAGTCAGGAGTTGCCACACCTAGTTCCCTGGATAGCTGGAATTTAAGGCAGTTCCGCTATCAGATTAGGTTCGTTAGCAATTAGCGAATAGCTAATTGGGTGTGGGGCAGGTTTTGCCAATAGGACTATTCTTAACATAATTATGGGTTTGGGGTTCCCTGCAGGCTCCCCAAGGTGATGGTTTCTGTAACAATCTTTAGGGGGGAAACGGCTCCCAACATATTCCTCCTTTCTTATATAAAGGCAAGTAGTTATAGGTGGAGGGCACCAAGACAGAGTCAACCATGGTGTCAGATCTAAAGGAGAGGGGACTGGGACAAGGAGAGACCCTCCTCTCGACTGGTGAAGTAATTAACCTCTCCTGGGAACAGAGGGGTGCCTTATGAGTAGCATTAGTTTCTTGGAGCTTCTCAAATAAAAGGTATCTAGTAGGATTAAAAGTAAGCAGATCACAGGGCACCCTGTCTTAGGCTATGTGGAGAGCGCCCTCGTACCTAAAAACCATGCCATGTTGAGCCGGCCTGTACGGCCTCTGTATGGTTTGAAATTTAGGTGAGGATCCACACTAACTCCCGTCATTGGGCCCCTGTATCTATCATTAATGAAAAATCTGTGAGGTGCTCCTTAAACAAAAGATATGATATAATTTTGGCACCAATAACTCCATCTCCAGACAAGAAGAAAGGGGCACCTTCCAAACCCAGTATTCACCTTTTAGTCTGGCCCATGGTATGTCCTCCTTCCTAAATGCCTACTCCACAAAAAGTTACGTGTGCTTGCCTGTCATCAATTAGGGAGGTGAAAAAGGGATCAAAATCTAAAATTCTTAACATATGCATTAAACCCAAACACTTTACAGCATGTGTCAAACCTTTCCCAACATCTATAAGCAGTTACAAATATCATTAGATCAATTTCAGTAAGAGTACAATGACATACATTGTTGTCAAATACCACCATTTCCAGACTCTGAGCAACAGTCACAGGAACCCCAATCTTTCCCCTTCTTAAGTGAAGAGGTTAGTATTTTAATTAAAATGAGTTCTGTGTCCCAAAGATTAAAACAGTCTGATGTCCAGTCTGCATCTGGACTCCAAAGCAGACCAGAGTTCAAGCTGCAGAAGCAGTTTAGCACTTGTGCTTCAGGGCCGGTGGGATTCCTGGGTGAGGTGAGCTGGATTCAGCTATCTGAAGCACATCCTGGCATTATCTCAGCCGGGACTCCCTGGACTCAGGAGGCAGAATTGACACCCTGTAGAGTGGAGCAGCAGGTTCTGTTATCAGGGACTCCTCTCCTTGGGGGCAGGAAAAGCCAGACTAAGGACCTCTCTGCAATCGCCTCAGGAACTCCTCTGTGTCCGCAGCGTAGCCTCGACATCAGGCCCAGCTTTTATTTTCTTTCTGTGAAAAAAAGCATAAACATATCCTCGACCCCAAATATATATATAGGTCGGGTTTTTTCATAATGCATTGCAAGGGCTTTTCCACCTTGCCCTAGCAAAGGTCAGCTTGGTGTTATCATGTCAGATCCGTTTGCATCTGGATCTACTTGCAAGTTTCATAAGCTGCTTACAAGGAGCCTTATTATGCTCCATAATATTTTTTTTTATTATTATTAGCCATATATGCAGTTCCTCCATTGGAAGAGCCATTTGTAAAGTTTAGCATAAAATCCTTTAAGGGATTTTTTTGCTATAACATTAGCAAAATACAGTTGTGTGAATTGTAGCAATAATCATCTGGGGATCAAGCCATTTTTTAGCTTTTATCCTGCCCTTTTGTACCAGACAGGCTACTGGTTTAAATTAAGAGTTTAATATCTTAATTGGCAAAACTTGAGAAGATTTTGCCATAAACAGCATTTTTTCATAAAAATGTTGTAGAATAAGTTTTATATTTAATATGCACACTTGCCATAGCTGCATTATAATTAATATACTGTATTTGTTGATTATTGTATACTTTACCTGTTGATTTATATTTTACCTGTTTGAGTACCTGTTAGGCAGCTTTAAGCTCTCTCTATTGGAAACTGTTTTTTTTATTTTATTTTTCTATTCTAAGATGGCTCCCTTAATTAAGATGTGTGCTTCTCTGCTCCCCTAACCAACCTTCCTTTATCCCAAACATCCCGTTTCCCCAGGTTCCCCCCCATCCTCCCCTTCTCACATTTCTCTCCCCTTCTCCCCTCACCCCCCTCCCACCACACCCCCAAGATCCCAAATTTTTGCCCGGCAATCTGGTCTACTTCCCATAACCAGGAGGATAGCTATATGTTTTTCTTTCGGTTCACCTTCTTATTTAGTTTCTTTAGGATATCAAATTATAGACTCACTGACCTTTATTTATCTCTAGAAACCAATTATGAGTGAGTACATCCCATGTTCATCCTTTTGGGTCTGGGTTACCTCACTCAGGATAGTGTTTTCTATTTCCATCCATTTGCATGCAAAATTCGCGAAGTCATTGTTTTTTACCGCTGAGTAGTATTCTAATGTATATATATTCCATACTTTCTTCATCCATTCTTCCATTGAAGGGCATCTAGGTTGTTTCCAGGTTCCGGCTATTACAAATAATGCTGCTATGAACATAGTTGAACAAATGTCGTTGTCATATGATCGGGCATCTCGTGGGTATATTCCCAAGAGTGGCATTGCTGGGTCCATGGGTAGGTTGATCCCAAATTTCCTGAGAAACCGCCACACTGCTTTCCAAAGTGGTTGCACAAGTTTGCATTCCCACCAGCAATGGATGAGGGTACCCCTTTCTCCACATCCTCTCCAGCAAAGGCTATCATTAGTGTTTTTGATTTTAGCCATTCTGACAGGTGTAAGGTGATATCTCAATGTTGTTTTGATTTGCATTTCCCTGATCGCTAAGGAGGCTGAGCATGACCTTAAGTGCCTTTTGGCCATTTGAACTTCTTCTGTTGAGAATTCTCTCTTCAGATCAGTGCCCCATTTTTTAATTGGGTTAATTAGCATTTTAAAGTCTAGTTTCTTGAGTTCTTTATATATTTTGGAGATCAGACCTTTGTCTGTTGCGGGGTTGGTGAAGATCTTCTCCCAGTCAGTGGGTTCCCTTTTTGTCTTAGTGACAGTGTCTTTTGCTTTACAGAAGCTTCTCAGTTTCAGTAGGTCCCATTTATTCAATGTTGCCCTTAATGACTGTGCTGCTGGGGTTATACCTAGGAAGCGATCGCCTGTGCCCATCTGTTGTAGGGTACTTCCCACTTTCTCTTCTATCAGGTTCAGTGTGTTCAGATTGATATTGAGGTCTTTGATCCATTTGGACTTGAGTTTTGTGCATGGTGATAGATATGGGTCAATTTTCTTTCTTCTACAGGTTGACATCCAGTTGTGCCAGCACCATTTGTTGAAGATGCTTTCTTTCTTCCATTGTATACTTTTAGCACCTTTATCGAAAATGAGGTGTTCATAGGTTTGTGGGTTAAGATCCGGGTCTTCTACACGATTCCATTGGTCGACTTCTCTATTTTTATGCCAATACCACACTGTTTTCATTACTGTAGCTCTATAGTAGAGTTTAAAGTCAGGGATGGTAATGCCTCCAGAAGTACCTTTATTGTACAAGATTGTTTTGGCTATCCTGGGTTTTTTGTTATTCCATATAAAGTTGATTATTGTCCTTTCAAGATCAGTGAAGAATTTTAATGGGATCTTGATGGGGATTGCATTGAATCTATAAATTGCCTTTGGTAGGATTGCCATTTTTACTATGTTGATCCTCCCAATCCAAGAGCAAGGGAGATCCTTCCATTTTCTGGTATCCTCTTCAATTTCTTTCTTCAATGCCTTAAAGTTCTTGTCAAATAGATCCTTCACTTCTTTGGTTAGAGTTACCCCGAGATATTTTATGCTGTTTGTGGCTATCGTGAAAGGTGATGCTTCTCTGATTTCCCTCTCTGCTTCCATATCCTTTGTGTATAGGAGGGCGACTGATTTTTTGGAGTTGATCTTGTATCCGGCCACATTACTAAAGGTGTTTATCAGCTGTAGGAGTTCTTTGGTGGAGTTTTTTGGGGTCGCTTATGTAGACTATCATATCATCTGCAAATAACGAAAGTTTAACTTCTTCCTTTCCAATTCGAATCCCCTTGATCCCCTTATGTTGTCTTATTGCTATTGCTAAAACTTCAAGCACTATATTGAAGAGGTATGGAGAGAGTGGACAGCCTTGTCGTGTTCCTGATTTAAGTGGGATGGCTTTGAGTTTCTCTCCGTTTAATTTGATGTTAGCTGTCGGTTTGCTGTAAATAGCTTTTATTATATTTAAGTATGACCCTTGTATCCCTAATCTCTCCAAGACTTTTATCATAAAGGGATGTTGAATTTTGTCAAAAGCTTTTTCAGCATCTAATGAAATGATCATATGGTTTTTTTCTTTCAGTTTATTTATATGATGGATTACATTGATAGATTTTCGTATGTTGAACCAGCCTTGCATCTCTGGTATGAAGCCTACTTGATCATAATGGATAATGTTTCTAATGTATTCTTGGATACGGTTCGCCAGTATTTTGTTGAGGATTTTTGCGTCGATGTTCATGAGTGAGATTGGCCTGTAATTCTCTTTCTTGGTTGAGTCTTTGTGTGGTTTTGGTATCAGAGTGATGGTAGCTTCATAAAAAGGAATTTGGCAATGACTCTTCTGTTTCTATATTGTGAAATACCTTAAGGAGTATAGGTATTAGGTCTTCTTGGAAATTCTGGTAGAATTCCGCATTGAAACCGTCTGGTCCTGGGCTTTTTTTTGGTAGGGAGGTTTTTGATAACAGCTTCTAATTCTTCGCGACTTACAGGTCTATTTAGATTGCTCACCTGGTCCTGATTTAACTTTGGTATATGGTATTTATCTAAAAAAGTGTCCATTTCTTTTACATTTTCCAGTTTTGTGGCATACAGGCTTTTGTAGTAAGATCTAATGATTCTCTGAATTTCCTCTATGTCTGTGGTTATGTCCCCCCTTTTCATTTCTGATCTTATTAATTTGCAGATTCTCTCTCTGCCGTTTGATTAGTTTGGATAGGGGTTTATCAATTTTGTTGATTTTCTCCAGGAACCAGCTTTTTGTTTCATTGATTCTTTGGATTGTTTTCTGTGTTTCTATTTTGTTGATTTCAGCCCTCAGTTTGACTATTTCCAGTCTTCTACTCCTCCTAGATGAGTCTGCTTCTTTTTTTCTAGGGCTTTCAGGTGGGCTGTTAAGTCTCCAATGTATGCTTTCTCTGTTTTCTTTAAGTGGGCACTAAGGGCTATGAACTTTCCCCTTAGGACTGCTTTCAAAGTGTCCCATAAGTTTGAGTATGTTGATTCTTTATTTTCATTGAATTCAAGGAAGACTTTAATTTCTTTCTTTATTTCTTCTTTAATCCAGGTGTGGGTCAATAGTTGACTATTCAGTTTCCATGAGTTTGCAGGCTTTCTGGGGGTAGCATTGTTGTTGAATTCTAACTTTAGTCCGTGGTGATCTGATAAGACACAGGTGGTTATGGATATTTTTTTGTAACTGTGGAAGTTTGCTTTGTTACCGAGGATGTGGTCAATTTTCGAGAAGGTTCCATGAGCTGCAGAGAAGAAGGTATATTCTTTCCTATTTGGGTGGAATGTTCTATAGATGTCTGTTAAGTCCATTTGATTCAATACCTCCATTAATTCTCTTATTTCTCTGTTAGGTTTCTGTCTGATTGACCTGTCCATTGGTGAAAGAGGCGTGTTGAGATCTCCCACTATTAGTGTGTGCGGTTTGATGGTGTCTTTGAGTTTTAGTAATGTTTCTTTTACATATGTGGGTGCTTTTATATTAGGGGGCATAGATATTCAGGATTGAGACCTCATGCTGATCAATTGTTCCTGTTATGAGTATAAAATATCCCTCTCCATCTCTTCTGATTGATTTAAGTTTGAAGTCACCTTTGTTAGAAATTAGTATGGCCACACCAGCTTGTTTCTTAGGTCCATTTGCTTGATAAACCTTTTCCCATCCCTTTACTCTAAGTAGGTGCCTATCTTTGTGGTTGAGGTGTGTTTCTTGTAAACAGCAGAATGTTGGATCCTGTTTGCGTATCCAATCTCTTAGCCTGTGTCTTTTTATAGGTGAGTTGAGTCCATTGACATTAAGGGATATTAATGACCAGTGGTTGCTAACTCTGGTCACTTTTTTAGTCATAGGGTTTGTGTGTTTGCTTTCTTTTAGTTGCGCTGGTAAAGGGTGTCTAGAAGTTTGAGTTATTGTGGTCATTGTTGGTCTCCTTGGTTTGTGATTTTCCTTCTATTACTTTCTGTAAGGCTGGATTTGTGGCTACGTATTGTTTAAATTTGTTTTTATCCTGGAAAATTTTGTTTTCTCCATTTATAGTGAACGAAAGCTTGGCTGGGTATAGTAGTCTGGGCTTGCATCCATGTTCTCTTAGCTTCTGCAGTACATCTATCCAGGACCTTCTGGCTTTCATGGTTTCCATAGAGTAGTCAGGAGTAAGTCTGATAGGTTTACCTTTATAAGTAACTTGACCTTTTTCCTTTGCAGCTCTTAATATTCTTTCTTTATTCTGGATGTTTTGTGTTCTGATTATTATGTGGCGAGGAGATGTTTTTTTCTGGTCCAGTCTATTCGGTGTTCTGTATGCTTCTTGAACCTTCAAAGGAATATCTTTCTTTAGGCTGGGAAAGTTTTCTTCTATAATTTTATTAAATATATTTTCTGAACCATTGAGCTGTATTTCTTCTCCTTCTTGTATCCCAATTATTCTTAGGTTTGGTCTTTTTATTGTGTCCCATATTTCCTGAATGTTTTGTGATGAGAATTTGTTGGTTTTGCTGTTTTCTTTGATCAGTGTGTTAATTTTCTCTATGGTATCTTCAGTGTCTGACATTCTTTCTTCTAACTCTTGTAATCTGTTGGTAGTACTTGTCTCTGTAGTTCCTGTTCGTTTACCCAGATTTTCCATCTCCAACCTTCCCTCGGTTTGTGTTTTCTTCATTACTTCCATTTCATTCTTCAGGTCTTGAACCATTTCCCTTACCTGTTTGATTGCATTTTCTTGTTTCTCTTGGTTTTCTTGGGTATCTTTGAGCGATTTATTCATTTCCTCTACCTTTTTGTTTGTAATCTCTAATTGTTTATGGCAGTTTTTCACCTCCTGTTTAAGGTCTTCTATTATTTTCAAAAAATTCACTTTTGGGTCGATTTCTTCTACTTCTTCTGGAGTAGGGTGTACAATTCTTCTTATTTCGGGATCCCTGGGTTCTGGTGATGTCATGTTGCCTTTCAGGTTGTTGGAGGAATTCTTGCATTGGCGCCTTCCCATCTCCTCTTTCAAATGAAGCCAAGAGAGGCCTGGTGTCTTGGTCCAGTTTTTGCTGTGACTGAGCCTCTGGGTGTATCTCTTCAGTGTGGAAGCAAGGTCCGTCCTGCTGAGCTTGATCTGCCCAGTGATGTCTCTCCTGGCACCTGGATCTGATCTCCCTGCTGCTTGGGTGTCTCGCGAACAAAGGGCCGACCTCGCTGCCGCAGGGCAGGCAGGCCAACCAGACAAAGGAGCTACTACCCTCCCGAATGCCCTCCCAATTCGGACCCTGTCCCAGCGCCCAAACAGGCTGAGCTGGGAGCTGTTGTGTGGTTCAAAGAGGGGAGGGGGTCAGAGGTAGTGCGGAGGGCCTTGGATGCAAGTTGGGTGGGACAGTAATGGAGAAGAGGTATCAAGGAGTACAGCCCCCGCAGACTGACCAGGGAGTGCAGGAGGGGTGGGGAACGTCTGAGCTCCCTGTCCCGGGCTGCCGCCGCGGCAAGAAAATCACTCACCCCAGCGATGGCCCTCCTGGCATCCGGATCCGATCTCCCCGCTGCCTGGGCGTCCCGCGAACAAAGGGCCGGGCCCGCTTGGTGCAGGCCGGCCACCTAGACAAAGGAGCCACCACCCTCCCGAATGCCCTCCCAATTCGGACCCTGTCCCAGCGCCCAAACAGGCTGAGCTGGGAGCTGTTGTGTGGTTCAAAGAGGGGAGGGGGTCAGAGGTAGTGCAGAGGGCCTTGGATGCAAGTTGGGTGGGACAGTAATGGAGAAGAGGTATCAAGGAGTACAGCCCCCGCAGACTGACCAGGGAGTGCAGGAGGGGTGGGGAACGTCTGAGCTCCCTGTCCTGGGCTGCCGCCGCGGCCAGAAACTCACTCACCCCAGCGATGGCCCTCCTGGCACCCGGATCCGATCTCCCCGCTGCCTGGGCGTCCCGCGAACAAAGGGCCAGGCCCGCTTGGTGCAGGCCGGCCACCTAGACAAAGGAGCCACCACCCTCCCGAATGCCCTCCAAATTCGGACCCTGTCCCAGCGCCCAAACAGGCTGAGCTGGGAGCTGTTGTGTGGTTCAAAGAGGGGAGCGGCAATGGGTTTTTGATCCTACTGCACGTATTGGCTTTGTGGGAGCCTAGGCAGTTTGGATGCTCACATTAATAGACCTGGATGGAGGTGGGTGGTCCATGGACTTCTCACAGGGCAGGGAACCCTGATAGCTCTTTGAGCTGACAGGGAGGGGGAGTTGACTGGGGGAGGGGAGGGAAATGTGAGGCTGCGGTGGGGAAAAGACAGAAATCTTAAATAAATAAATTAAAAAAAATTAGCAAGAAAAAAAAAGAATTGAAAACTGAAATGGAAGCAAGAAAGAAAACACAAACTGAGGACCAGCTGGATATGGAAAATCAGGTCAATGAACAGAGACTGCAGAACAAAGCATAATCAATAGAATACAAGAGATAGAAGAAAGAATCTCAGATTCTGAGAACGCCATATAGAAAATAAACACACTGATCAAAGAAAACAGCAAAGCCAACAAATTCTCATCACAAAACATTCAGGAAATCTGGGACACAATAAAAAGACCAAACCAAAGAATTATAGGAGTAGAAGAAGGAGAAGTACAGCTCAACGGCCCAGAAAAATTTTTTAACAAAATTATGGAAGAAAACTTTCCCAAAATAAAGAAAGATATTCCTTTGAATATTCAGGAAGCATACAGAACACCAAATAGACTGGATCAAAAAAAATCACCTCGCCATATAATAATCAAAACACAAAATATACAGATTAAAGAAAGAATATTAAGAGCTGCAAAGGAAAAATGGCAAGTAACTTATAAAGGTAAATCGTTAAGACTTACAACTGACTTCTCTATGGAAACCATGAAAGCCAGAAGGTCCTGGATAGAGGTACTGCAGAAACTAAGAGAACATGGATGCAAACCCAAACAACTATACTCAGCAAAGCTATCATTCACTTTCAATGGAGAAACCAAGACATTCCAGGATAAGAACAAATTTCAACAATACGTAGCCACAAACCCAGCCTTACAGAAAGTAATAGAAGGAAAATCACAACCCAAGGAATCCAACATTGCCAACACTGCCTACAATAACTCAGACATCTAGCAACACTTCACTAGCACAACTCAAAGTGGGAGACACACAAACTCTACTAATAAAAACAATAAGAATAACAAATGTGCTATTTGTGGCTATCATGAAAGGTGATGCTTCCCAGATTTCCCTCTCTGCTTCCTTATCCTTAGTGTATAGGAGGGCAACTGAGTTTTTGGAGTTGATATTGTATCCTCCCACATTACTTAAGTTGTTTATCAGCTGTAGGAGTTCTTTGGTGGATTTTTTGGGTCACTTATGTATATTATCATATCTTCTGCAAATAACGAAAGCTTAACTATTTCCTTTCCAATATGAATCCCCTTGATCTTCTTCTGTTGTGTTATTGCTATTGCTAGAATTTCAATCACTATATTGAAGAGATATGGAGAGACTGGACATCCTTGTTTTGTTCCTGTTTTTAGTGGGATGGCTTTGAGTTTTTTTTTCCGTTTAGTTTAATGTTGGCTTTCGGCTTGCTGTAAATAGCTTTTATTATATTTAGGTATGACCCTTGTATCCCTAATCTCTCCAAGACCTTTATCATAAAGGAATGTTGAATTTTTGTCAAATGCTTTTTCAGCATCTAATGAAATGATCATATGTTTTTTTTTCTTCCAATTTATTTATATTATGGATTACATTGATAGATTTGCATATGTTGAAACAGCCCTGCATCTCTGGGATGAAGCCTACTTGATCATAATTGATAATTTTTTGGATGTGTTCTTGGATTCTGATTGCCAGTATTTTATTGAGAATTTTTGTGTCAATGTTTATAATCAAGATAGGCCTGTAATTATCTTTATTGGTTGGGTCTTTGTGTGGTTTTGTTATCAGGGTAACTGTAGCTTCATAAAAGGAATTTGGCAATGACTCTTCTATTTCTATATTGTGAAATACATTAAGGACTATAGTTATTAGCTCTTCTTGGAATTTCTGGTCAAATTCTGCATTGAAATAGTCTGATTGTGGGCTTTTTTTTGGTAGGGAGATTTTTGATGACAGTTTATAATTCTTCGCGACTAACAGGTCTATTTAGATTGTTCAGCTGCTCTTGGTTCAACTTTGGTATAAGGTACTTATCAAAATAAGTGTACATTTCTTTTGCATTTTCCGGTTTTGTGGCATACAGGCTTTTGTAGTAAGATCTAATGATTCTCTGAATTTCCTCGGTGTCTGTGGTTATGTCCTCCTTTTCATTTCTGATTTTATTTATTTGCTTGTTTTCTTCCTGTTTGTGTTTGGATAGGGGTATGTCAATCTTGTTGATTTTCTCAAAGAACCAGTGTTTTGCTTCATTGATTCTTTGGACTGTTTTCTGTATTTCGATTTTGTTGATTTCAGCCCTCTGTTTGATTATTTTCAGTCTTCTACTCCTTCTGGGTGCATCTGCTTTTTTTTCTAGGCCTTTCAGGTGTGCTGTTAATTCCCTGATGTATGCTTTCTTTGTTTTCTTTAAGTGGGCACTTAGTGCTATGAACTTTCCTCTTAGCACTGCTTTCATCTTGTCCCATAGGTTTGAATATGTTGTCTTTTTATTTTCATTAAATTCAAAGAGTTTAGCTTCTTTCTTAACTTCTTCCTTGACCCAGGTGTGGTTCAGTAGTTGACTGTTCAGTTTCCATAAGTTTGTTGGCTTTTTGGGGGGTAGAATTGTTGTTGAATTCTAACTTTAATTCATGGTGATCTGATAGGACACTGATGGACACTGATTTTTTTGTTGTATGTGTGGAGTTTTCCTGTATTTCTGAGTATGTAGTCAATTTTCAAGAAAGTTCCATGAGCTGTAGAGAAGAAAGTATATTCTTTCCTCTTTTGGTGGAGTGTTATATAGATGTCTGTTAAGTCCATTTGCTTCATTGCCTCCAACAATTCTCTTAATTCTCTATTAGGTTTCTGTCTGATTGACATGTCCATGTGTGAGAGAGGTGTGTTGATGTCTCCTACTACTAGTGTGTGTGGTTTGATGTCTGCCTTGAGTTCTAATAATATTTCATATTAGGGGCATAGTTATTCAGGATTGAGATTTCATCCTGACAAATTGTTCCTGTTATGAGTACAAAGTGTCCATCTCGATCTCTTCTGATTGATTTTAGTTTGAAGTCAGATTTGTTAGAAATTAGTATGGCCACGCCTGCCTTTTTTCTTAGGACCATTGGCTTGAAAAAACTTTTCCCAGCCCTTTACTCTGAGTAGTTTACTCTCTTTACTCTCTTTGTGGTTGAGGTTTGTTTCTTGTAAGCAGCAGAATGTTGAATCCTGTTTTTGTATCCAATCTCTTAGCCTGTGCATTTTTATAGGTGAATTGAGACCATTAACATTAAGTGATATTAATGACCAATGGTTGTTCACCAAATTTGTAAGAGACAAAGGTCTGATCTCCAAAATATGTAAAGAAATCAAGAAAGTAGACTGTAAAAGGCTAATCAACCCAATTATAAAATGGGGCACTGAGCTGAACAGAGAATTCTCAACAGAAGAAATTCAAATGGCCAAAAGACTTAAGGTCATGCTATACTTCCTTAACAGGGAAATGCAAATCAAGACAACACCATCTTACCCCTGTCAGATGGCTAAAATCAAAAACACCAATGATAGCTGTTGCTGGAGAGGTTGTGGAGGAAGGGGTACACTCATCCATTGCTGGTGGGAATGCAAACTTGTGCAACCACCTTGGAAGGCAGTATGGTGGTTTCTCAGGAAATTTGTGATCAACCTACTCCTGGACCCAGCAATACCACTCTTGGGAATATACCCAAGAGATGCCCTATCATACAACAAAAGTATATGCTCAACTATGATCATAGCAGCATTGTTTGTAATAGCCAGAACCTGAAAACAACCTAGATGCCCTTCAGTGGAAGAATGGATGAGGAAATTATGGAATATATACATATTAGAGTAATACTCAGCAGTAAAAAACAATGACTTTTTGAACTTTGCATGCAAGTGCACGGAAATAGAAAACACTATCCTGAGTGAGGTAAGTCAGACCCAAAAAGAGGAACATGGGATGTACTCACTCATATTTGGTTTCTAGCCTTAAATAAAGGACAATGAG
Organism: Microtus obscurus; assembly: GCA_963919715.1. Lineage (NCBI taxonomy): Eukaryota > Metazoa > Chordata > Mammalia > Rodentia > Cricetidae > Microtus > Microtus obscurus. The sequence goes on along the minus strand of CAWTZC010002527.1, from coordinate 1,866,463 downwards.
CCTAGAGAAGCTAAATAAGAAAGTGAACCCAAAGAAAAACATACAGGCATTCTCCTGGATATTAACCTTCATCAGGTGATGAAAGGGACAGAGACAGAGACACACATTGGAGCACCGGACTGAAATCCCAAGGTTCAAATCAGGAGCAGGAGGAGAGAGAGCATGAACAAGGAACTCAAGACCGAGAAGGGTGCACCCACTCACTGAGATAATGGAGACGTTCTATTGGGAACTCACCAAGGCCAGCTAGCTTGGGTCTGAAAAAAAGCATGGGTTAAAACTGTACTCTCTGAACATAGTGGACAATGAGAACTCAAGAACTATGGCACTGGGTTTTGATCCTACTGCATATACTGGCTTTGTGGGAGCCTAGTCAGTTTGGATGCTCACCTTAATAGACCTGGATGGAGGTGGGTGGTCCTTGGACTTCACACCGGGCAGGGAACCCTGATTGTTCTTCATGCTGAGGAGGGTGGGAGACTTGATAGGGGAGGAGGAAGGATATGAAAGGCAGTGGTGGGGATGAGGCAGAAATCTTTAATAAATAAATAAATTAATTAAAAAATAAGTAACTTGACCTTTTTTCTTTGCAGCTCTTAATAGTCTTTCTTTATTCTGTATGTTTTGTCTTTTGATTATTATATGGCAAGGAAATTTTTTTTTAAGTAAAAATCTTTATTTTCAGATATCTCTCAAGTGATTCAGAAATGTCTTCATTTTCGCATGAAAACAATTTAAAAAATTGTTCATTTTCTATTTCCTTCCACTCACGGTATTTACAGCATCTCTCAAACTCAATTCATGAAACCGTACCATCACCACTGATTTAACATTTAAATTTAACATTCTCCATACCAGCATGCATTGTCATGATTCTAACAGCATCACTAAAGAGTATTCCGTCCCTCTATTTAAAGTACACTCTTCATATTGCCTTTAGAATAAACTGTTTCAAACAAGTATCCTACTGAATTATGTGTGAGTCAGGGTGGGTTGGAGAAACAAAGATCTAATATCTAATATTCTACTAGTTCTTTTTTTGTGTGTGTGTTTATTTATTTATTTATTTTAGTTTTTTTTTTTTGTCAAAGCCTCCGTTTATTAGGGACAGGGTAACAACTTATATACCCCCTGAATGAGGGCTTGGGGAGCAGGGCACAGGAGCATGGAATCTGGCTGCATGGTCCCAGTCACGTAACCTACATCCGGTCAGGTAGGCCAAGAAGTCAGGAGTTGCCACACCTAGTTCCCTGGATAGCTGGAATTTAAGGCAGTTCCGCTATCAGATTAGGTTCGTTAGCAATTAGTGAATAGCTAATTGGGTGTGGGGCAGGTTTTGCCAATAGGACTATTCTTAACATAATTATGGGGTTGGGGTTCCCTGCAGGCTCCCCAAGGTGATGGTTTCTGTAACAATCTTTAGGGGGGGAAACGGCTCCCAACATATTTCTCCTTTCTTATATAAAGGCAAGTAGTTATAGGTGGAGGGCACCAAGACAGAGTCAACCATGGTGTCAGATCTAAAGGAGAAGGAACTGGGACAAGGAGAGACCCTCCTCTCGACTGGTGAAGCAATTTACCTCTCCTGGGAACAGAGGGGTGCCTTATGAGTAGCATTAGTTTCTTGGAGCTTCTCAAATAAAAGGTATCTAGTAGGATTAAAGTAAGCAGATCACAGGGCACCCTGTCTTAGGCTATGTGGAGAGCGCCCTCGTACCTAAAAACCATGCCATGTTGAGCCGGCCTGTACGGCCTCTGTATGGTTTGAAATTTAGGTGAGGATCCACACTAACTCCCGTCATTGGGCCCCTGTATCTATCATTAATGAAAAATCTGTGAGGTGCTCCTTAAACAAAAGATATGATATAATTTTGGCACCAATAACTCCATCTCCAGACAAGAAGAAAGGGGCACCTTCCAAACCCAGTATTCACCTTTTAGTCTGGCCCATGGTATGTCCTCCTTCCTAAATGCCTACTCCACAAAAAGTTACATGTGCTTGCCTGCCATCAATTAGGGAGGTGAAAAAGGGATCAAAATCTAAAATTCTTAACATATGCATTAAACCCAAACACTTTACAGCATGTGTCAAACCTTTCCCAACATCTATAAGCAGTTACAAATATCATTAGATCAGTTTCAGTAAGTGTACAATGACATACATTGTTGTCAAATACCACCATTTCCAGACTCTGAGCAACAGTCACAGGAACCCCAATCTTTCCCCTTCTTAAGTGAAGAGGTTAGTATTTTAATTAAAATGAGTTCTGTGTCCCAAAGATTAAAACAGTCTGATGTCCAGTCTGCATCTCAGCTCCAAAGCAGACCAGAGTTCAAGCTGCAGAAGCAGTTTAGCACTTGTGCTTCAGGGCCGGTGGGATTCCTGGGTGAGGTGAGCTGGATTCAGCTATCTGAAGCACATCCTGGCATTATCTCAGCCGGGACTCCCTGGACTCAGGAGGCAGAATTGACACCCTGTAGAGTGGAGCAGCAGGTTCTGTTATCAGGGACTCCTCTCCTTGGGGGCAGGAAAAGCCAGACTAAGGACCTCTCTGCAATCGCCTCAGGAACTCCTCTGTGTCCGCAGCGCAGCCTCGACATCAGGCCCAGCTTTTATTTTCTTTCTGTGAAAAAAAGCATAAACATATCCTCGACCCCAAATATATATAGGTCGGGTTTTTTCATAATGCATTGCAAGGGCTTTTCCACCTTGCCCTAGCAAAGGTCAGCTTGGTGTTATCATGTCAGATCCGTTTGCATCTGGATCTACTTGCAAGTTTCATAAGCTGCTTACAAGGAGCCTTATTATGCTCCATAATATTTTTTTTATTATTATTAGCCATATATGCAGTTCCTCCATTGGAAGAGCCATTTGTAAAATTTAGCATAAAATCCTTTAAGGGATTTTTTTTTGCTATAACACTAGCAAAATATAGTTGTGTGAATTGTAGCAATAATCATCTGGGGATCAAGCCATTTTTTAGCTTTTATCCTGCCCTTTTGTACCAGACAGGCTACTGGTTTAAATTAAGAGTTTAATATCTTAATTGGCAAAACTTGAGAAGATTTTGCCATAAACAGCATTTTTTTATAAAAATGTTGTAGAATAAGTTTTATATTTAATATGCACACTTGCCATAGCTGCATTATAATTAATATACTGTATTTGTTGATTATTGTATACTTTACCTGTTGATTTATATTTTACCTGTTTGAGTACCTGTTAGGCAGCTTTAAGCTCTCTCTATTGGAAACTGTTTTTTTTTATTTTTTTTTCTATTCTAAGATGGCTCCCTTAATTAAGATGTGTGCTTCTCTGCTCCCCTAACCAACCTTCCTTTATCCCAAACATCCCGTTTCCCCAGGTTCCCCCCCATCCTCCCCTTCTCACATTTCTCTCCCCTTCTCCCCTCACCCCCCTCCCACCACACCCCCAAGATCCCAAATTTTTGCCCGGCAATCTGGTCTACTTCCCATAACCAGGAGGATAGCTATATGTTTTTCTTTCGGTTCACCTTCTTATTTAGTTTCTTTAGGATATCAAATTATAGACTCACTGACCTTTATTTATCTCTAGAAACCAATTATGAGTGAGTACATCCCATGTTCATCCTTTTGGGTCTGGGTTACCTCACTCAGGATAGTGTTTTCTATTTCCATCCATTTGCATGCAAAATTCGCGAAGTCATTGTTTTTTACCGCTGAGTAGTATTCTAATGTATATATATTCCATACTTTCTTCATCCATTCTTCCATTGAAGGGCATCTAGGTTGTTTCCAGGTTCCGGCTATTACAAATAATGCTGCTATGAACATAGTTGAACAAATGTCCTTGTTATATGATCGGGCATCTCGTGGGTATATTCCCAAGAGTGGCATTGCTGGGTCCATGGGTAGGTTGATCCCAAATTTCCTGAGAAACCACCACACTGCTTTCCAAAGTGGTTGCACAAGTTTGCATTCCCACCAGCAATGGATGAGGGTAACCCTTACTCCACAGCCTCTCCAGCAAAGGCTATCATTAGTGTTTTTGATTTTAGCCATTCTGACAGGTGTAAGGTGATATCTCAATGTTGTTTTGATTTGCATTTCCCTGATTGCTAAGGAGGCTGAGCATGACCTTAAGTGCCTTTTGGTCATTTGAACTTCTTCTGTTGAGAATTCTCTCTTCAGATCAGTGCCCCATTTTTTAATTGGGTTAATTAGCATTTTAAAGTCTAGTTTCTTGAGTTCTTTATATATTTTGGAGATCAGACCTTTGTCTGTTGCGGGGTTGGTGAAGATCTTCTCCCAGTCAGTGGGTTCCCTTTTTGTCTTAGTGACAGTGCCTTTTGCTTTACAGAAGCTTCTCAGTTTCAGTAGGTCCCATTTATTCAATGTTGCCCTTAATGACTGTGCTGCTGGGGTTATACCTAGGAAGCGATCGCCTGTGCCCATCTGTTGTAGGGTACTTCCCACTTTCTCTTCTATCAGGTTCAGTGTGTTCAGATTGATATTGAGGTCTTTGATCCATTTGGACTTGAGTTTTGTGCATGGTGATAGATATGGGTCAATTTTCTTTCTTCTACAGGTTGACATCCAGTTGTGCCAGCACCATTTGTTGAAGATGCTTTCTTTCTTCCATTGTATACTTTTAGCACCTTTATCGAAAATGAGGTGTTCATAGGTTTGTGGGTTAAGATCCGGGTCTTCTACACGATTCCATTGGTCGACTTCTCTATTTTTATGCCAATACCACACTGTTTTCATTACTGTAGCTCTATAGTAGAGTTTAAAGTCAGGGATGGTAATGCCTCCAGAAGTACCTTTATTGTACAAGATTGTTTTGGCTATCCTGGGTTTTTTGTTATTCCATATAAAGTTGATTATTGTCCTTTCAAGATCAGTGAAGAATTTTAATGGGATCTTGATGGGGATTGCATTGAATCTATAAATTGCCTTTGGTAGGATTGCCATTTTTACTATGTTGATCCTCCCAATCCAAGAGCAAGGGAGATCCTTCCATTTTCTGGTATCCTCTTCAATTTCTTTCTTCAATGCCTTAAAGTTCTTGTCAAATAGATCCTTCACTTCTTTGGTTAGAGTTACCCCGAGATATTTTATGCTGTTTGTGGCTATCGTGAAAGGTGATGCTTCTCTGATTTCCCTCTCTGCTTCCATATCCTTTGTGTATAGGAGGGCGACTGATTTTTTGGAGTTGATCTTGTTTCCGGCCACATTACTAAAGGTGTTTATCAGCTGTAGGAGTTCTTTGGTGGAGTTTTTTGGGGTCGCTTATGTAGACTATCATATCATCTGCAAATAAGGAAAGTTTAACTTCTTCCTTTCCAATTCAAATCCCCTTGATCCCCTTATGTTGTCTTATTGCTATTGCTAAAACTTCAAGGCAAGGAGATTTTTTTGGGCCAGTCTATTTGGTGTTCTGTATGCTTCTTGAACCTTCAAAGGAATATCTTTCTTTAGGTTAGGAAAGTTTTCTTCTATAATTTTATTAAATATTTTCTTAAAAATTTTCTGGACCGGTGAGCTGTACTTCTTCTCCTTCTTCTACCCCTATTATTCTTAGGTTTGGTCTTTTTATTGTGTTCCAGATTTCCTGAATATTTTGTGATGAGAATTTGTTGGTTTTGCTGTTTTCTTTCAACATTGTGTTTATTTTCTCTATGGTATCTTCAGTGTCTGACATTCTTCTATCTCTTGTAATCTGTTGGTAGTATTTATCTTTGTAATTTCTGTTCATTTACCCATACTTTCCATCTCCACCCACCCTCGGTTTGTTTTCTTCATTACTTCCATTTCATTCTGCAAGTCTTGAACCGCTTCCCTTACCTGTTTGATTATTTTTTCTTGTTTCTCTTGGTTTTCTTGGGTATCTTTGAGCGATTTATTCATTTCCTCTACCTTTTTGTTTGTAATCTCTAATTGTTTATGGCAGTTTTTCCACCTCCTATTTAACGTCCTCTATTATTATCATATAATTCACTTTTGAGTTTATTTCTTCTAATTCTTCTGGAGTAGGGTATACAATTTTTCTTGTTTTGGGATCCCTGGATTCTGGTGATGTCATGTTGCCTTTCAGGTTGTTGGAGAAATTCTTGCATTGGTGCCTTTCCATCTCTTCCTTCAAATGGAGCCTGGAGAGGCCTTGTGTCTTGGTCAAGTGTTTGCTGTGACTAACTCTCTGGGTGTATCTCCTCAGTGTAGAAGCAGAAAACATTTCCCTTCAGATTGAACTCCTCAGCACTGATACATGGACACTTGGTAGTCCAATGACCCGCAGACAAAAGGGTAAACTTAGCGGGCATGTCAGGGTTGAGTAGAACACAGCAGACCCTCTCGTGCAAGCTGAAGGTGCCTGGGCTTCCTTTCGGGGGTCCTTGAGGCCTGCCCGATTGGCAGGCACTCACTGCTCTGGGTGGGTAGCCTTAGTGTAGGAGTGGGAAATTGTTCCTGAGCAAAGGACCTTGCAGACAACAGGGCAGGCTTTCAGGCAGGGCTGGGTCATGTGTAAGAAGAACAGCACTGCAGCAGGAGCTGGGGGTGGGTTGTGCTCTCTTCCGTGACAGGACACCCCTAGAATGCACACACTCACTCATCCAGATGGAACTCCTCAGCACCTAAACAGGGATGCCTGGTAGCCCAGTGAGCTGGGGATAAAAGGAAGAATGTGGGGTCCATTAGAGCACAGGAGACCATGTAGCACAAGGTGAAGGGGCCCGCGCTCCTTTGTGGGGGACCTTGAGGCCTGGCCAGTAGGCAGGCACTGACTGCTCTGGGTAAGTAGCCTTAGTGTAGGAGAAGAAAACTGTTCTTCAGCATAGGTGCTAGCAGATAGCAGGGCAGGCTTGGGTTGGGGCTTGGGGGCTGGTTCATGTGTAAGAAAAACAACCCTGCAGAAGGAACTGGGAAAGGAGGGTTTGTGCTCTCTCCCAGGACAATCAGCCCCTGGATAGCACACACTAACTCATCCAGATGGAACTCCTCAGCACCTAAACAGGGATGCGTGGTAGACCAATGAGCTGGGGATAAAAGGAAGAATGTGGCAGACAGGGCGGAGTCGAGTAGAGCACAGGAGACCATGCAGCACAAGCTGAAGGTGCCCGGGCTCCCTTGCGGGGACGTTTAGGCCTGCCCGGTATGCAAGCACTCACCTCTCTGGGTGGGTAGACTTAGTGTAGGAGTGGAAAGCTGTTCTTGAGCAAAGGACCTAGCAGACAGCAGTGCAGGCTGTGGTGGCTGTGGGCCTGGTTCTTGTATAAGAAAGACAGACCTGCAACAGGAGCTGGGGAGGGGGGTTTGTGCTCTCTTCCAGGACAATCCACTCAAATAGGAAAGAATATACCTTATTCTCTGACCATAATAGAACCTTCTAGAAAATTGACCACATACTCGGTAACAAAGTAAACTTCCACAGTTACAAAAAAAAAAAATATTACGCACCTGTGTCTTATCGGATCACCATGGATTAAAGTTAGAATTAAACAACAATGCTACCTCCAGAAAGCTTACAAACTCATGAAAATTGAACAGTCAACTACTGAACCACACCTGGATCAAGGAAGAAATAAAGAAAGAAATTAAAGTCTTCCTTGAATTCAATGAAAATAAAGACTCGCTTCTTTTTGTCCCTGGCTCATTGGGCTACTAGGCGTCCCTGTTTAGGTGATAAGGAGTTCCATCGGGACGGGTGAGTTTGTGCTATCCAGGGGCGGATTGTCTTTTTTTTTTACTATGTTGATCCTCTCAGTCCAAGAGCAAGGGAGAGCCTTCCATTTTCTGGTGTCATCTTCAATTTCTTTCTTCAAAGACTTAAAGTTCTTGTCAAATAGATCTTTCACTTCCTTGGTTAGAGTTACCCCAAGATATTTTATGCTTTTTGTGGCAATCATGAAAGGCGATGCTTCTCTGATTTCCCTCTCTGCATCCATATCATTTGTGTGTAGGAGGACAATTGATTTTTTGGAATTGATTTTGTATCCTGCCATGCTACTAAAAGTGTTTAGCTGTAGGAGTTCTTTGCTGGAGTTTTTGGGGTCACTTATGTATACCATCATATCTTCCGCAAATAATGAAAGTTTAACTTCTTCCTTACCAATTCAAATCCCTTTGATCTACTTATGTTGCTATTGCTAGAACTTCAAGCACTATATTGAAGAGGTATGGAGAAAGAGGACAGCCTTGTCTTTTTCCTGAATTTAGTGGGATGGCTTGAGTTTCTCACCAATTAATTTGATGTTAGCTGTCGGCTTGCTGTAAAAAAGCTTTTATTATATTTATGTATGATCCTTGTATCCCTAATCTCTCCAAGACTTTTATTATAAAGGGATGTTGAATTTTGTCAAATGCTTTTTCAGCATCTAATGAAACGATCATATGGTTTTTTTCTTTCAGTTTGTTTATATGATAGATTACATTGATAGATTTTCATATGTTGAACCAGCCCTACATCTCTGAGATGAAGCCTACTTGATCATAATGGATAATTTATCTAATGTGTTCTGGGATTCGGTTTTCATTATTTTATAGAGGATTTTTGCATTGATGTTCATGAGTGAGATTGGCCTGTAATTCTCTTTCTTGGTAGAGTCTTTGTGTGGTTTTGGTATAACGGTAACTATAGCTTCATAAAAGGAATTTGGCAATGACTTTTCTGTTTCTACATTGTGAAATTCATTAAGGAGTATAGGTATTAGGTCTTCTTGGAAGTGCTGGTAGAATTCTGTATTGAAATTATCTGGTCCTGGGCTTTTTTTGCTAGGGAGGTTTTTTATAACAATTTCTAATTCTTCATGACTAACAGGTTTATTTAGATTGTTCACCTTGTCCTGGTCTAAATTTGGTATGTGGTATTTATCTAAAAAAGTGACCATTTCTTTAACATTTTCCAATTTTGTGGCATACAGGCTTTTGTAGTAAGATCTAATGATTTTCTGAATTCCCTCTGTGTCTGTGGTAATGGCTCCCTTTTATTTCTGATCTTGTTAATTGGCGAATTCTCTCTCCGCCGTTTGATTAGTTTGGACAGGGGTTTATCAATCTTGTTGATTTTCTCCAAGAACCAGCTTTTTGTTTCATTGATTCTTTGGATTGTTTTCTGTGTTTCTATTTTGTTGATTTCAGCCCTTAGTTTGATTATTTCCAGTCTTCTACTCCTTTTAGGTGAGTCTGCTTCTTCTCTCTGTTCTTTAAGTGGGCACTTAGTGCTATAAACTTTCCTCTTAGCACTGCTTTCATAGTGTGCCATAGGTTTGAGTATGGTGATTCTTTATTTTCATTTAATCCAAGAAACACTTTAATTTCTTTCTTTATTTCTTCCTTGATCCAGGTGTGGTTCAATAGTTGACTGTCCAGTGTCCATAAGTTTGTAGGCCTTCTGGGGGTAATATTGTTTTTGAATTCTAACTTTAATCCATGGTGATCTGATAAGACACAGGTGGTTATTAATATTTTTTGTAACTTTTTACGTTTGCTTTGTACCGAGTATGTGGTCAATTTTTGAGAAGGTTCCATGAGCTGCAGAGAAGAAGGTGTATTCTTTTTTATTTGGGTGGAATGGTCTGTAGATGTCCGTTAAATCCATTTGATTCATTATCTCCCTTAATCCTCTTATTTCTCTGTAAGGTTTCTGTCTGATTGACCTGTCCATTGGTGTGAGAGGCATTTTGAAATCTCCTACTGTTAGTGTGTGTGGTTTAATGACTGCCTTGAGTTCTAGTAATGTTTCTTTTACATAAGCCGGTGCTTTTGTATTTGGGACATAGATATTGAGGATTGAGACTTTGTCCTACTGAATTTTTCCTGTTATGATTAATAAATGTCCATATCCATCTCTTCTGATCGATTTTAGTTTGATGTAAACTTTGTTAGAAATTAGTATGGCCACACCTGCTGGTTTCTTAGGTCCATTTGCTTGATAAACCTTTTCCCAGTCCTTTACTCTGAAGAGATGTCTGTCTGTGTGGTTGAGGTGTGTTTCTTGTAAACAGCAGAATGTTGGATCCTGTTTTCATATCCAATCTCTTAGCCTTTGCCTCTTTATAGGTGAGTTGAGTCCATTGATATTAAGTGATATTAATGATGAGTGGTTGTTAACTCTGGTCATTTTTTCTTTTTTTTTTTGGTAGTTGAGTTTGTGTGTTTCCCTTCTTTGAGTTGTGCTGGTGAAAGGTCATTAGATGTCTGAGTTATTGTGGGCATTGTTCTACTCCTTGAGTTGTGATTTTCCTTCTATTACTTTCTGTAAGGACGGATTTGTGCCTACATATTGTTTAAATTTGTTTTTATGCTGGAAAATTTTGTTTTCTCCATTTATAGTGAACGAAATCTTGGCTGGGTAGAGTAGTCTGGGCTTGCATCCATGGTCTCTTATATTCTGCAGTATATCTATCCAGGACCTTCAGGCTTTCATGGTTTCCATAGAGAAGTGAGGTGTAAGTCTGATAGGTTTACCATTATAAGTAACTTGACTTTTTTTTTATTGAGAAATGGGAAAAAAATTCCCGAGTCCTCCCAGCCTCCCATTTCCCTCCCCCTCCTCTCACCCCTTCTCCCACTCTCCTCCACTCCTCTCCCCTTCACTCTCCAGTCCAAAGAGCAATCAGGGTTCCCTGCACTATGGAAAGTCCAAGGTCCTCCCCACTCCGTCCATGTCTAGGAAGTTGAACATCTAATCTGGCTAGGCTCCCACAAAGCCAGAACATGAAGTAGGATCAAAACCCTGTGCCATTGTCCTTGGCTCCTCATCAGACCTCATTGTTCGCTACATTAAGAGAGTACGGTTTTATCCCATGCTTTTCAATCACAGTTCTTCTGGCCTTGGTGAACTCCAAATAAATCAGCCCCACTGTCTCTGTGGGATGGTGCACCCCTCATGGTCCCGACTTCTTTGAACATGTTCTCCCTCCTTCCGCTCCTTATTGGGACCTTAGGAGCTCAGTCTGGTTCTCCAGTGTGGGTCTCTGTCTCTATCTCCATCCATCACCATATGAAGGATCATAGCCAAGAGGATAATTATCTGTTTTTCCTTGGCTTCACCTTATTTAGCTTCTTTGGGTTCACCAGTTATAGACACTGTGACCATTATTTATGGCTAGAAACCAATTATGAGTGAGTACATCCCATGTTCATCTTTTTGGGTCTGGGTTACCTCACTCAGGATAGTGTTTTCTATTTCCATCCATTTGCATGCAAAATTCGAGAAGTCATTGTTTTTTACCGCAGCATAGTACTCTAATGTGTATATATTCCACACATTCTTCATCCATTCTTCCATTGAAGGGCATCTTGGTTGTTTCCAGGTTCTGGCTATTACAAATAATACTGCTATGAACATAGCTGAACAAATGCTTTTGTCATATGATAGGGAATCTCTTGGGTATATTCCCAAGAGTGGTATTGCTGGGTCCAGGGGTAGGTTGATCCTGAATTTCCTGAGAAGCCGAAACAATGATTTCCAAAGTGGTTGCATAAGAGAGCATTCCCACCAGCAATGGATGAGGGTACCCCTTTCTCCACAGCCTCTCCAGCAAAGGCTATCATTGGTGTTATTGATATTAGCAATTCTGACAGGTGTAAGATCAAAGTTGTTTTGATTTGCATTTCCCTGATCACTAAGGAGGTTGAGCATGACCTTAAGTGCCTTTTGGCCATTTGAACTTCTTCTATTGAGAATTCTCTGTTCATTTCAGTGCCCCATTTTTTAATTGGGTTAATTAGCATTTTAAAGTCTAGTTTCTTGAGTTCTTTATATATTTTGGAGATCAGACCTTTGTCTTGTTGTGGGGTTGGTGAAAATTTTCTCCCAGTCAGTAGGTTGCCTTTTTCTCTTAGTGACAGTGTCCTTTCTTTACAGATGCTACTCATTTTTAGTAGGTCCCATTTAGTCAATGTTGCCCTTAGTGTCTGTGCTGCTGGGGTTATATATAGGTAGCAATCTCCTGTGCCCAACTGTTGTAGGGTACTTCCCACTTTCTCTTCTGTCAGGTTCAGTGTGTTCGGACTGATATTGAGGTCTTTGATCCATTTTGACTTGAGTTTTGTGCAAGGTGATATATATGGGTCTATTTTCAATATTCTACAAGGTGACATCCAGTTGTGCCAGCACCGTTTGTTGAAGATGCTTTCTTTCTTCCATTGTATACTTTTAGCTCCTTTATCTAAAATGACGTAATCATATGTTTGTGGGTTAAAATTCGGGTCTTCTATACGATTCCATTGGTTGTCTTCTCTTTTTTTGTGCCAATACCACACTGCTATCATTACTTTAGCTCTGTAATAGAGTTTGAAGTCAGGGATGGTAATGCCTCCAGAAGATCCTTTCTTGTATAGGATTGTTTTGGCTATCCTGGGTGTTTTGTTTTTCCATATAAAATTAATTATTGTCCTCTCAAGATCTATGAAGAATTTTGAAGGGACCTTGAATGGAATTGCCATGAATCTATAAATTGCCTTTGGTAGAATTGTCATTTTTACTATGATGATCCTTCCAATCCAAGAGCAAGGGAGGTCCTTCCATTTTCTGGTATCCTCTTCAATTTCTTTCTTCAATGCCTTAAAGTTCTTGTCAAATAGATCTTTCACTTGCTTGGTTAGAGTTACCCATAGATATTTTATGCTGTTTCTGGCTATCGTGAAAGGTGATGCTTCTCTGATTTCCCTCTCTGCTTCCATATCCTTTGTTTATAAGAGGGCGACTGATTTTTTGGAGTTGATCTTGTATCCTGGCACATTACTGAAGGTGTTTATCAGCAGGAAAAGTTCTACTGTGGAGTTTTGGGGTCAGTAATGGAAACTATCATATCATCTGCAAATAACGAAAGTATAACTTCTTCCTTTCCAATTTGAATCCCCTTGATCCCCTTATGTTGTCTTATTGCTATTGCTAGAACTTCAAGCACTATATTGAAGAGGTATGGCGAGAGTGGACAGCCTTGTCGTGTTCCTGAGTTCAGTGTGATGGCTTTGAGTTTCTCTCCGTTTAATTTGATGTTAGCTGTCAGCTTGCTGTATATAGCTTTTATTATATTTAGGTATGATCCTTGTATCCCTAATCTCTCCAAGACTTTTATCATTAAGGGATGTTGAATTTTGTCAAAAGCTTTTTCAGCATCTAATGAAATGATCATATGGTTTTTTTCTTTCAGTTAATTTATATGATGGATTACATTGATAGATTTTCGTATGTTGAACCAACACTGCATCTCTGGAATGAAGCCTACTTGATCATAAGGAATAATTTTTCTAAAGTGTTCTTGGATTCGGTTTGCCAGTATTTTGTTGAGGATTGTTGCATTGATGTTCATGAGTGACATTGGTCTGTAATTCTCTTTCCTGGTGGAGTCTTTGTGTGGTTTTGATATCAGAGTAACTGTAGCTTCATAAAAGGAATTTGGTAATGACTCTTCTGGTTCTATATTGTGAAATACATTAAAGAGTATAGGTATTAGGTCTTCTTGGAAGTTCTGGTAGAATTCCGCATTGAAACCATCTGGTCCTGGGCTCTTTTTGGTAGGGAGGTTTTTGATAACAGCTTCTAATTCTTTGCAACTAACAGGTCTATTTACATTGTTCACCTGGTCCTGGTTTAACTTTTGTATATGGTACTTATATAAAAAAGTGTCCATTTCTTTACATTTTCCAGTTTTGTGGCATACAGGCTTTGGTAATAAGATCTAATGATTCTCTGAATTTCCTCTGTGTCTGTGGTTATGTCCCCCTTTTCATTTCTGATCTTATTAATTTGCATATTCTCTCTGCCATTTGATTAATTTGGATAGGGTTTTATCAATCTTGTTGATTTTCTCTAGGAACCAGCTTTTTGTTTCATTGATTCTTTAGATTGTTTTCTATGTTTCTATTTTGTTGATTTCAGCCCTCAGTTTGATTATTTCCAGTCTTCTACTCCTCCTAGGTGAGTCTGTTTCTTTTTTTCTAGAGCACGCAGGTGGGCTGTTAAGACTCCAATGTGTTCTTTCTCTGTTTTTATTAAGTGGGCACTTAATGCTATGAACACTCTTCTTAGGACTGCTTTCATACTGTCCCATAAGTTTGAGTAGGTTGTTTCTTTATTTTCATTGAATTCAAGGAAGGCTTTAATTTCTTTCTTTATTTCTTCCTTGAACCAGGTGTGGTTCAGTAATTGACTGTTCAGTTTCCATGAGTTTGTAGGCTTTCTGGGGTAGCATTGTTTTTGAATTCTAACTTTAATCCATGGTGATCTTATTGGGCACAGGAGGTTGCAAATTTTTTTGTACCTGTGGAAGTTTGCTTTGTTACCAAGTATTTGGCCAATTTTCGAGAAGGTTCCATGAGCTGCAGAGAAGAAGGTATATTCTTTCCTATTTGGGTGGAATGTTCTATAGATGTCTGTTAAGTCCATTTGATCCATTACCTCCACTAATACTCTTAATGCTCTGTTGGGTTTTTGTCTGATTGACCTGTCCATTGGTGAGAGAGTAGTGTTGACGTCTCCTACTATTAGTGTGTTCGGTTTGATGGCAGCCTTGAGTTTTAGCAATATTTCTTTTACGTACGTGGGAGCTTTTATATTAGGGGCATAGATATTCAGGATTGAGACTTTGTCCTGCCGAATTGTTCCAGTTATGAGTATAAAATGACCGTCTCCATCTCTTCTGATTGATTTAAGTGAAGTCAACTTTGTTAGAGATTAGTATGGCCACTCCTGCCTGTTTCATAGGTCCATTAGCTTAATAAACCTTTTCCAATCACTTTACTCTAAGTAAGTGCCTGTCTTTGTGGTTGAGATGTGTTTCTTGTAAACAGCAGAATGTTGGATCCTGTTTGCATATCCAATCTCTTAGCCTATGCCTTTTTATAGGTGAGTTGAGTCCATTGACTTTAAGTAATATTAATGACCAGGGGTTGTTAACTCCAGTCACATTTTTAGTAGTAGAGTTTGAATGTTTCCCTTCTTTGAATTGAGCTGGTGAAGGCTCTCTAGATGTTTGAGTTATTGTGGTCATTGTTGGGCTCCTTGGTTTGTGATTTTCCTTCTATTACTTTCTGTAAGGCTGGATTTGTGGCTATGTATTGTTTAAATTTGTCTTTATCCTGGAAAATTTTGTTTTCTCCATTTATTGTCAATGAAAGATTGGCTGGGTATAGTAGTCTGGGCTTGCATCCATGTTCTCTTAGCTTCTGCAGTACATCTATCCAGGACCTTCTGGCTTTCATGGTTTCCATAGAGTAGTCAGGTGTAAGTCTGATAGGTTTACCTTTATAAGTAACTTGACCTTTTTCCTTTGCAGCTCTTAATATTCTTTCTTTATTCTGTATGTTTTGTGTTTTGATTATTATATGGCAAGGAGACTTTTTTTTTGGTCCAGTCTATTCGGTGTTCTGTGTGCTTCTTGAACCTTCAAAGGAATATCTTCCTTTAAGTTGGGAAAGTTTTCTTCTATAATTTTATTAAATATATTTTATGGACCATTGAGCTGTACTTCTTCTCCTTCTTCTATTCAAATTATTCTTAGGTTTGGTCTTTTTATTGTGTCCCAGATTTCCTGAATGTTTTGTGATGAGAATTTATTGGTTTTGCTGTTTTCTTTGATCAGTGTGTTTATTTTCTCTAAGGTATCTTTAGTGTCTGAGATTCTTTCTACCATCTCTTGTAATCTGTTGGTAGTACTTGTCTCTGTTGTTCCTGTTCGTTTGCACAGAATTTCCATCTCCATCCTTCCCTCGGTTTGTGTTTTCTTGATTACTTCAATTTCATTCTTCAAGTCTTGAACTGCTTCCCTTATCTGTTTCATTGATTTTTCTTGTTTCTCTTGGTTTTCTTGGGTATCTTTGAGCGATTTATTCATTTCCTCTACCTGTTTGTTTGTCATCTCTAATTGTTTATGGCAGTTTTTGACCTCCTGTTTAAGGTCTTCTATTATTTTCATATAATTTACTTTTGGGTTGATGTCTTCTAATTCTTCTTGAGTAGGGTATAAAATACTTATTTCAGGATCCCTGGATACTGGTGATGTCATGTTGCCTTTCAGGTTGTTGGAGGAATTTTTGCATTGGTGCCTTCCCATCTCTTCCATCAGATGGAGCAAGGAGAGGACTGCTGTCTTGGTCCAGTCTTTGCTTTGACTGACTCTCTGGGTGTATCTCTTCAGTGGAGAAGTAGGAACCATCTCGTCCAGATGGAACTCCTCAGTATACAGCAGGGCAGGGTTGGGGAGTTCTAGGGGGGCTGGGTCTTGCATAAGAAGGACAGCCCTGCAGAAGGAGCTGAGGGAAGGAGTTTTGTGCTCTCTTCTGGGACAATCAGTCGCTGGATAGCACACACTCAACCGTCCTGATGGAACTCCTCAGCACCTAACCGGGCCCAGGCTGCCGCCAAACTCCCTCAGCCCAAGATGGTTCTCCTGGCGCCTAGATCTGCTCTCCTTGCTGCTGGGTTGTCTCATAAACCAAGCGCCTACCCTGCTTGCTGCAGGCAGACTATTGAGACAAAGGAGTTCCCGCCCGTGCGGGTGCCCTCCGGATTCAAACCGAGCGCCCAGACATGCTGAGCTGGGTGATTTTATTTGCCCAAAGACGGCAGGGAGGGAGAAGTGGGGAGGGTCCTGGATGCATGCTCAGTGAGGTAGAAAGAGAGAAGCAGTAAGCATGGGTACAGGCCCTGCAGGATGTAGTTCCTTGTCCCGGGCTGCCGCCGCGGGTCAGATGGTTCTCCTGGTGCCTAGATCCGCTCTCCTTGCTTGCTGGTTGGGTGTCTCGTAAACCAAGGGCCTACCCTGCTTGCTGCAGGCAGGCTATTGAGACAAAGGAGTTCCTGCCTGCCCGGGTGCCCTTCGGATGCAAACCCAGCACCCAGACAGGCTGAGCTGGGTCATGTTATTTGCCCAAAGACCGCAGGGAGGGAGAAGTAGGGAGGGTCCTGATTGCCCGCTTGGTGAGGTTTGAAGAGAGAGGCAGTATGCAGGTGTACAGGCCCTGGCGGATGTAGTTCCTTGTCCCGGGCTGCCCCGCAGATCAGAAACTCACTCACCCTGAGATGGTTCTCCTGGTGCCTAGATCTGCTCTCCTTCCTTGCTAGTTGGGTGTCACATAAACCAAGCCCTTGACCTTTTTTTGCAGCTCTTAATAGTCTTTTTTTATTCTCTATGTTCCTGTTTTAATTAGTATATGGCGAGGAGATTTTTTTTTTGGTCCAGTCTATTTGGTGTTCTGTATGCTTCTTTTTTCTTATTGGAAAAAAAAGAAATTTCTGCCTCCTCCCTGCCTCCAATTTCCCTACCCCTCCTTCCCCTCCTCCCCATTTACCCCACTCCTCCCCCTCCCTCTCAAGCGTCAAGAGAAGTCAGGGTTCCCTGCCCTGTGGAAAGTCCAAAGTCCTCCCCCCATCAATCCTGGTCTAGGACAGTGAACATCCAAACTGGGTAGGCTCCCACAAAGCCAGAACATGAAGTAGGATCAAAACCTAGTGCCATTGTCCTTGGCTTCTCAGCAGCCCTCATTGTCCGCCAAATTCAGAGAGTCCAGTTTTATCCTATGCTTTTTAAGTCACAATCCAGCTGGCCTTGGTGAGCTCCCAATGGTTCAGCCCAAGTGTCTCTGTGGGTGGGTGCACAACTTGAGGTCCTGACTTCTTTGGTCATATTCTCCCTCCTTTTGCTCCTCATTGGAACATTGGGAGCTCAGTCTGGTACTCCAGTGTGGGTCTCTGTCTCTATCTCCATCCATCACCAGATGAAGGTTCTATGGTGATATACAAGATATTCATTAGTATGGCTATAGGATAGGGTCATTTAGGTTCCCTATCCTCAGCTGCCCCAGGAACTAACTGAGGACATCGCCGTGGGCACCTGTGAGCCCCTCTAGATCTAAGTCTCTTGGAAACTGTAAGATGGCTCCCTTAATTAAGATATGTGCTTCCCTGCTCCCCTATCCAAACTTCCATTATCAGAATAATCCTGTTTCCTCTAGTTCCTCACAACCTCTCCTTCTCACATTTCTCTCCTCTTCTCCCCTTACCCTCCTCCCCCCCACATCCCCAAGATCCCAATTTTTTGTCCGGCAATCTTGTCTACTTCCCATAACCTGGAGGATAGCTATATGTTTTTCATTGGGTTCACATTCTTATTTAGTTTCTTTAGGATAACAGAGTATAGACTCACTGACCTTTATTTATCTCTAGAAACCAATTAGGAGTGAGTACATCCCATGTTCATCTTTTTGGGTCGGGGTTACCTTACTCAGGATAGTGTTTTCTATTTCCATCCATTTGCATGCAAAATTTGAGGAGTCATTGTTTTTTTTTTACCACTGAGTAGTATTCTAATATGTATATATTCCATACTTTCTTCATCCATTCTTCCAATGAAGGGCATCTAGGTTTTTTTCCAGGTTCTGGCTATAACAAATAATGCTGCTATGAACAAAGTTGAACAAATGCTTTTGTGATATGAAAGGGTATCTCTTGGGTATATTCCCAAGAGTAGAATTGCTGGGTCCATGGGTAGGTTGATACAGAATTTCCTGAGAAACCTCCACACTGCTTTTCAAAGTGGTTGAACTTGTTTGCATTCCACCAGGAATGGATGAGTGTACCCCTTTCTCCACAGTCTCTCCAGCAAAGGCTATCATTGGTGTTTTGGATTTTAGCCATTCTGACAGGTGTAAGATGATATCTCAATGTTGTTTTGATTTGCATTTCCCTGATCGCTAAGGAGGCTGAGCATGACCTTAAGTGTCTTTTGGACATTTCACTTCTTCTGTTGAGAATTCTCTGTTCAGTTCAGTGCCCCATTTTTTAATTGGGTTAATTAGCATATTAAAGTCTAGTTTCTTGAGTTCTTTATATATTTTGGAGATCAGACATTTGTCTGTTGCAAGGTTGGAGAAGATCTTCTCCCATTCAGTCGGTTGCCTTTTTCTCTTAGTGTTAGTGTCCTTTGCTTTACAGAAGCTTCTCAGTTTCAGTAGGTCCCATTTATTCAATGTTTCCTTTAATGACTGTGCTGCTGGGGTTATACATAGGAAGCAATCGCCTGTGCCCATTTGTTGTAGGGTATTTCCCACTTTCTCTTCGATCAGGTTCAGTGTGTTCAGATTGATATTGAGGACTTTGATCTATTTTCACTTGAGTTTTGTGCATGGTGATAGATATGGGTCTATTTTCATTTTTCTACAGGTTGACATCCAGTTGTGCCAGCACCATTTGTTGAAGATGCTTTCTTTCTTCCATTGTATACTTTTAGCACTTTTATCGAAAATGAGGTGTTCATAGGTTTGTGGGTTAAAATCCGGGTCTTCTATACAATTCCATTTGTCGATCTCTCTATATTTATGCCAGTACCATACTGCTTTCATTACTGTATCTCTGTAATAGAGTTTGAAATCAGGGATGGTAATGCCTCCAGAAGTTCCTTTATTGTATAAGATTGTTTTGGCTATACTGGGTTTTTGTTTTTCCATATAAAGTTGGTTATTGTCCTGTCATGATCAGTGAAGAATTTTGATGGGATCTTGATGGGGATTGCATTGAATCTATAAATTGCCTTTGTTAGGATTGCAATTTTTACTATGTTGATCCTCCCAATCCAAGAGCAAGGGAGATACTTCCATTTTCTGGTATCCTCTTCAATTTCTTTCTTCAATGCCTTAAATTTCTTGTCAAATAGATCTTTCACTTCTTTGGTTAGAGTTACCCATAGATATTTTATTCTGTTTGTGGTTATGGTGAAAGGTGATGCTTCTCTGATTTCCCTCTCTGCTTCCATATCCTTTCCGTAGAGGAGGGCAATTGATTGTGGAGTTGATCCTGTATCTGGCCACATTGGTAAAGGTGTTTATCAGCTGTATGAGTTCTTTGGTGGAGTTTTTGGGGTCGCTTTTGTACACTATCATATCATCTGCGAATAGCAAAAGTTTAACTTCTTCCTTTCCAATTCGAATCCCCTTGATCTCTTTAAGTTGTTCTATTGCTATTGCTAAAACTTCCAGCACTATATTGAATAGGTATGGAGAGAGTGGACAGCCTTGTCGTGTTCCTGATTTAATTGGGATAGCTTTGAGTTTCTCTCCATTTAGTTTGATGATAGCTGTCGGTTTGCTGTAAATAGATTTTATTATATTTAGGTATGACCCTTGTATCCCTAATCTCTTCAAGACTTTTATCATAAAGGGATGTTGAATTTTGTCAAAAGGTTTTTCAGCATCTAATGAAATGATCATATGTTTTTTTTTCTTTCAGTTTATTTATATGATGGATTACATTGATAGATTTTCGTATGTTGAACCAGCCTTGCATCTCTGGGATGAAGCCTACTTGATCATAATGGATAATTTTTCTAATGTGTTCTTGGATACGGTTTGCCAGTATTATGTTGAGGATTTTTGCGTCAATGTCCATGAGTGAGTTTGGCCTGTAATTCTCTTTCTTGGTTGAGTCTTTGTGTGGTTTTGGTATCAGAGTGACTGTAGCTTCATAAAAGGAATTTGGCAATGACTCTTCTGTTTCTATATTGTGAAATACATTAAGGAGTATAGGTATTAGGTCTTCTTGGAAGATCTGGTAGAATTATGGATTTAAACTGTTTGGACCTGCTCTCTTTTTGGTAGGGAATTTTTTTTGTAACAACTTCTAATTCTTCGCGACTAAAAGGTCTATGTAGATTGTTCAACTGGTCCTGGTCTAACTTTGGTATATGGAACTTATCTAAAAATGTGTCCATTTCTTTTACATTTTTCAGTTTTGTGGCATAAAGGCTTTTGTAGTAAGATCCAATGATTCTCTGAATTTCCTCTATGTCTGTGGTTATGTCCCCCTTTTCATTTCTGATCTTATTAATTTGCAAATTCTCTCTCTGCCATTTGATTAGTTTTGATAGGGGTTTATCAATCTTGTTGATTTTCTCCAGGAACCAGCTTTTTTCTTTCTTTGATTCTTTGGATTGTTTCCTGTGTTTCTATTTTGTTGATTTCAGCCCTCAGTTTGATTATTTACAGTCTTCTACTCCTCTTAGGAGAGTCTGCTTCTTTTTTCTAGAGCTTTTAGGTGGGCTGTTAAGACTCCAATGTGTGCTTTCTCTGTTTTCTTTAAGTGGGCACTTAGTGCTATGAACTTTCCTCTTAAGACAGCTTTCATAGTGTCCCATAAGTATGAGTAGGATGTTTCTTTATTTTCATTGAATTCAAGGAAGGCTTTAATTTCTTTCTTTATTTCTTCTTTGATCCAGGTGTGGGTCAATAGTTAACTGTTCAGTTTCCATGAGTTTGTTGACTTTCTGGGGGTAGCATTGTTTTTGAATTCTAAGTTTAATCCATGGTGATCTGATAAGACACAGGAGGTTACGAATATTTTTTGTAACTTGGAAGTTTGCTTTGTTACTGAGGATGTGATCAATTTTCGAGAAGGTTCCATGAGCTGCAGGGAAGAAGGTATATTCTTTCCTATTTGAATGGAATGTTTATAGATGCCTATTAAGTCCATTTTATTCATTACCTCCATTAATTTTCTTATTTCTCTGTTGGGTTTTTGTCTGATTGACCTGTCCATTGGTGAAAGAGGAGTGTTGAAATCCCCCTACTATTAAATTGTGCAGTTAGATGGCAGCCTTGAGTTTTAGTAATGTTTCTTTTACGTATGTGCGTGCTTTTATATTAGGGGCATAGATATTCAGGATTGAGACTTCATCCTGAAGAATTGTTCCTTTTATGAGTATAAAATGTCCCTCTCCATCTCTTCTGATTGATTTAAGTTTGAAGTCAACTTCGTTAGAAATTATTATGGCCACACCTGATTGTTTCTTTGGTCCATTTGCTTGATAAATCTTTTCCCAGACCTTTACTCTGAGTAGTTGCCTGTATTTGTAGTTGAGGTGTATTTCTTATAAACAGCAGAATGTTGGATCCTGTTTGTGTATCCAATGTCTTAGCCTGTGCCTTTTTATAGGTGATTTGATTCCATTGACTTTAAGTGATATTAATGACCAGTGGTTGTTAACTCCGGTCAATTTTTAAGTCATAGAATTTTTTGTGTTTGCCTTATTTTAGTTGCGCTGGTGAAGGGTGTCTAGATGTTTGAGTTATTGTGGTCATTGTTGGACTCCTTGGTTTGTGATTTTTCTTCTATTACTTTCTGTAAGGCTGGATTTGTGGCTACGTATTGTTTAAATTGGTTTTTATCCTGGAAAATTTTGTTTTCTCAATTTATAGTGAACAAAAACTTGGCTGGGTAGAGTAATATGGGCTTGCATCCATGTTCTCTTAGCTTCTGCAGTAAATCTTTCCAGGACCTTCTGGCTTTCATGGTTTCCATAGAGTAGTCAGGTGTAAGTCTGATAGGTTTACATTTATAAGTAACTTGACTTTTTTTTGCATCTCTTAATATACTTTCTTTATTTTGTATGTTTTGTGTTTTGATTATTATATGGCAAGGAGATTTTTTTTGGTCCAGTCTGTTCGGTGTTTTGTATGCTTGAACCTTCAAAGGAATATCTTTCTTTTGCTTGGGAAAGTTTTCTTCTATAATTTTATCAAATATATTTTCTAGGCTGTTGAGCTGTACTTCTTCTCCTTCTTCTATCCCAATTATTCTTAGGTTTGGTCTTTTTATTGTGTCTTATATACCCTGAATGTTTTGTGATAAGAATTTATTGGTTTTGCTGTTTTCTTTGAACAGTGTGTTTATTTTCTCTATGGTATCTTCAGTGTCTGACAATCTTTCTTCTATCTCTTGTAATCTGTTTGTAATACTTGTCTCTTTAGTTCCTGTTCATTTACCCAGATTTTCCACCTCCATCCTTCCCCTAGATTTGTGTTTATTTCATTACTTCCATTTCATTCTTCAAGTCTTGAACCGCTTCCCTTACCTGTTTGATTGCTTTTTTTGTTTCTCTTGTTTTTCTTGGGTATCTTTGAGCGATTTATTCATTTCCTCTACCTTTTTGTTTGTCATCTCTAATTTTTATGGCAGTTTTTGACCTCCTGCTTCATGCCTTCTATTATTTTCATATAATTCACTTTTGAGTCGATTACTTCTAATTCTTCTGGTTTAGGGTATACAATTCTTGTTTTGCGATCCCTGGATTTTGGTGATGTCATGTTGCCTTTCAGGTTGTTGGAGGAATTTTTGCATTGGTGCCTTCCCATCTCTTCCATCAAATGGAGCTAGGATAGGCCTGGTGTCTTGGTCCAGTCTTTGCTGTGACTGAGTCTTTGGGTGTATCTCTTCAGTGTATAAGCAGGAACTGACCCCTGCAGATGGAACTCCTCAGCACCACAACTTGGATGCCTGATATTTCTATGACCTGTGGACTAAAGGGGGGAACTTGGGGGGCATGGCTGGAATGAGTAGAACCCTGCCAAACAAGCTGAAGGTGCACAGGCTCCCTTTTGGGGGTCTTTGAGGCCTTCCTGGTATGCAGGCAATCACCACTCTGGGTGGGTAGCCTTAGTGTAGGAGTGGAAAACTGTTCCTTAGCTAATAACCTTGCAGAAAATGCAGGCTGGGGGGGGGGTCTTGTGTAAGAAAGACAGCCCTGCAGAAGGAGCTGGGGAAGAGGGGTTTGTGTTCTCTTCAGGGACAATCTGCCCCTGGATAGCACACACTCACCTGTCCAGATGGAACTCCTCAGCACCTAAACAGGGCCACCTGGTAGCCCAAATATCCAGCGACAAGAGGAATAATTTGGGAGGCAGCGCAGTTTCCAGGAGACCACAGGGGACCCTAGAGCACCAGCTGAAGATGCCCAGGCTCCATCTCAGAGAACCTTGATACCTGCCCGGTAGGCAGGCACTCCCCACTCTAAGTGGGTAGCCTTAATGTAGGAGCTTAAAACCGGTCTTGAGCACTAAGTCCTAGCATTCAGCAGGCCATGGTTTGTGGGTGGGGTGCTGAGGGGTTGGGTCATGCCTAAGAAAGACAGCCCTGCAGAAGGAGTTGGGGGAGGGGGTTTGTGTTCTCTTCTGGGACACACTGTCCCTGGATAGCACACACTCACCCATCCAGATGGAACTCCTCAGCACCTAAATAGGGCCGCCTGGTAGCCCAAAGATCCTTGAACAAGAGGAAGAATGTGGGAGGCAGTGCGGGGTCCAGACAGTGGAGACTCTGAAGGTTGCCTAGGCTCCCTTACAGGGAACCTTGATACCAGCCCAGAATGTAGGCACTCCCCACTCAGGGTGGTTAGCCTTAGTTTAGGAGCTTAAATCTTGTCTTGAGCACTGGTCCTAGCATTCAGCAAGGCAGGGTTCGGGGGTGGGGTCATGAATATCATTCTTTAGATTGGGAAAGTTTTCTTCTATAATTTTATTAAATATATTTTCTGGACCTTTGAGCTGTACTTTTTCTCCTTCTTCTACCCTTATTAGTCTTAGGGTTTTTTTTTTTAGTTTTATTTAATTTTTTTATTGAAAAAAAAAGAAATTCCCACCTCTTCCCAGCCTCCCATTTCCATCCCCCTCCTCCCACCCTTCTCCCCTTCACCCCACACTTCTCCCTCTCCCTCTCCAGTCCTCATGTCCGAAGAGCAGTCCAAGTTCGAAGCACTGTGGAAACTCCAAGGTCCCTGCCCCTCCATTCATGTCTAGAAAAGTGAAAATCCAATCTGGCTATACTCCCACAAAGCCAGAACATGAAGTAGGATCCAAAGCCCTTGCCATTGTCTCTGGCTTCTTATCAGCCCCCGTTGTCTGCCATGTTCCAAGAGTCTGGTCTTATCTCATGCCCCTTCAGTCACAGTCCAGCTGGCCTTAGTGAGCTCCTACTAGATCAGCCCCATCGTCTCAGTGGGTGGGTGCAGCCCTCGTGGTCCTGACTTCCTTGCTCATGTTCTCCCACCTTCTGCTCCCCTTTGGGACCTTGGGAGCTCAGTCCAATGATCCAGTGTGGGTCTCTGTCTCTATCTCCATCCATCTTCAGATGAAGGTTCTATGGTGATATGCAAGACATTCATCAGAATGGCTACAGGATAGGGTCATTTCAGGTTCCCATTCCTCGGCTGCCCAAGGAGCTAACTGGGGATATCACCCTGGGTATCTGGGAGCCCCAATACGTTCAAGTCTCTTTCCAACCCGAAGATGACTGCCTTAAGTTATGTGATTCCCTGATCCTCTATCCAACCTTCCTTTCTCCCAATCTTCCCATTTCCCCAATTTCCCCCATTCTCCCCCTTCTTACTAGTCTCTCCACATCTCCCCTTACCCCCGTCCCAACGGACCCCCAAGTTTCCAATTTTTTGCCCGGCAATCTTGTCTATTTCCCATATCCAGGATAATAACTATATGGTTTTCTTTGGGTTCAACTTCTTATTTAGCTTCTTTAGGATAACAGAATATAGACTCAATGACCATTATTTGTGACTAGAAACCAATTATGAGTGAGTACATCCCATGGTCCTTTTTTAGGGTCTGGGATACCTCACTCAAGATAGTGTTTTCTATTTCCATCCATTTGCTTGCAAAATTCGAGAAGTCATTGTTTTTTACCACTGAGTAGTACTCTAATATGTATATATTCCACACTTTCTGCATCCATTCTTCTATTGAAGGACATCTAGGTTGTTTCCAGGTTCTGGCTATAACAAATAATGCTGCTGTGAACAAAATTAAACAAATGATTTTGTCATATGATAGGGTATCTCTTGGGTATATTCCCAAGAGTGGTATTGCTGGGTCCAGGGGTAGGTTGATCCCAAATTTCCTGAGAAACCGAAACACTGATTTCCAAAGTGGTTGCACAAGTTTGCATTCCCACCAGCAATGGATGAGGGTACCCCTTCCTTCACAACCCCTCCTGCAAAGGCTATCATTGGTGTTTTTGATTTTAGCCATTCTGACAGGTGTAAGATGGTATCTCAAAATTGTTTTGATTTGCATTTCCCTGATGGCTAAAGAGGTTGAGCATGACCTTCAGTGTCTTTTGGCCATTTGCACTTCTTCTGTTGAGAATTCTCTGTTCAGTTCAGTGCCCCATTTTTTAATTGGTTTATTTAGCATTTTAAAGTCTAGTTTCTTGAGTTCTTTATATATTTTAGAGATCAGACCTTTGTCTGACAATAGGTTGTCTTTTTGTCTTAGTGACAGTGTCCTTTGCTTTACAGTAGCTTCTCAGTTTCAGGAGATCCCATTTATTCAATGTTTCCCTTAATGTCTGTGCTGCTGGGGTTATACATAGGAAGCAATCTCCTGTTCCCAACTCTTGTAGGGTACTTCCCAATTTCTCTTCTATCAGGTTCATTGTGTTCAGGTTGATATTGAGGTCTTTGATCCATTTTGACTTGAGTTTTGTGCATGGTGATAGATATGGGTCTATTTTCATTCTTGTACAGGTTGACATCCAGTTGTGCCAGCACCATTTGTTGAACATGCTTCCTTTCTTCCATTGTATGCTTTTAGCTACTTTATCAAAGACGACGTGTTCATAGTTTGGTGGGTTAACATCCAGGTCTTCAATAAGGTTCCATTGGTCGACTTCTCTGTTTTTATGGAATACCATACTGTTTTCATTACTGTATCTCTGTAATAGAGTTTGAAGTCAGGGGTGGTAATGCCTCCAGAAGTTCCTTTATTGTATAAGATTGTTTTGGATTACTGGGTTTTTGTTTTTCCATATAAAGTTGATTATTGTCCTGTCATGATCAGTGAAGAATTTTGATGTGACCATGATGGGGATTGCATTGAATCTATAAGTTGCCTTTGGAAGAATTGCCATTTGTACTATGTTGATCCTCCCAATCCAAGAGCAAGGGAGATGCTTCCATTTTCTGGTATCCTCTTCAATTTCTTTCTTCAATGCCTGAACGTTCTTGTCAAATAGATCTTTCACCTCCTTGGTTAGAGTTACCCCAAGATATTTTTTACTGTTTGTGGCTATCATGAAAGGTGAAGCATCTGTGATTTCCCTCTCTGCTTCCATATCCTTTGTGTAGAGGAGGGCAACTGATTTTTTTTGTGGTTGATCATGTATCCTGCCACATTATTAAAGGTATTTATCAGCTGTAGGAGTTCTTAGGTGGAGTTTTTGGGGCACTTATGTGCACTATCATATCATCTGCAAATAACGAAGGTTTAACTTCTTCCTTTCCAATTCAAATCCTCTTGATCCCCTTATGTTGTCTTATTGCTATTGCTAAAACTTCAAGCACTATATTGAAGAGGTATGGAGAGTGGACAGCCTTGTCGTGTTCCTGATTTTAGTGGGATGCCTTTGAGTTTCTCTCCGCTTAATTTAATGTTAGCTGTCAGCTTGCTGTAAATAGCTTTTATTATATTTAGGTATGCCCCTTGTATCCCTAATCTCTCCAAGATAAAGGGATGTTGAATTTTATCGAATGCTTTTTCAGCATGTAATGAAAGGATCATATCGTTTTTTTCTTTCAGTGTATTTATATGATGGATTACATTGATAGATTTTTCGTATGTTGAACCAGCCCTGCATCTCTGGGATGAAGCCTACTTGATCCTAATGGATAATTTGTCTAATATGTTCTTGGTTATGGTTTGCCAGTATTTTGTTGAGGATTTTTGCGTCAATGTTCATGAGCTAGATTGGCCTGTAATTCTCTTTCTTGGTTGAGTCTTTGTGTGGTTTTGGTATCAGAGTAACTGTAGTTTCATAAAAGTAATTTGGCAACGACTCTTCTGTTTCTATATCGTGAAATACATTAAGGAGTATAGGTATTAGGTCTTATTGGATGTTCTGGTAGAGTTCTGCATTGAAACCATCTGGTCCTGGACTTTTTTTGGAAGGGAGAATTTTGATAAGAGTTTCTAATTCTTCGCGACTAACAGGTCTGTTTAGATCATTCACCTGGTCTTGGTTTAGCTTTGGAATATAGTACTTATCTAAAAATGTGTCCATTTCTTTTACATTTTCCAGTTTTTTGTCATACACGCTTTTGTAGTAAGATCTAATGATTCTCTGAATTTCCTCTGTGTCTGTGGTTATGTCCCCCTTTTCCTTTCTGATCTTACTAATTTGCATATTCTCTCTCTGCCATTTGATTAGTTTGGATAAAGGTTTATCAATCGTGTTGATTTTCTCCAGGAACCAGCTTTTTGTTTCATTGATTCTTTTTTTTTTAACCTTGCAAAATGCTTTATTAACCTTGAATTTTAACACTAATGAGAAAGAAACAACAGCAGCAGAGAGACATTGGATAATAGAAATATCTTCTTTTCTTTTCTTTTTTTTGATATTGTTGAATTTACCCTTTTTTGGAAAAAAAAAGAAATTTCTGCTCCCTCCCGCCTCCCCTCCTCCTTTCCCAATTCTCCCCGCTACCCCCACTCTTCTTCCTCCCTCTCCAGCCTGAAGAGCAGTCAGGGTTCCCTGCCTTGTGGAAAGTCCAAAGTCCTCCCCCCTCAATCCTGGTCTAGGAAGGTGAACATCCAAACTGGGTAGGCTCCCAAAAAGCCAGAACATGAAGTAGGATCAAAACCCGGTGCCATTGTCCTTGGCGTCTCAGCAGCCCTCATTGTCCACCAAATTCAGAGAGTCTGGTTTTATCCCATGCTTTTTCATTCACAGTCCAGCTGGCCTTCGTGAGCTCCCAATGGATCAGCACTACAGTCTCTGTGGGTGGGTGCACCCCTTGTGGTCCTGGCTTCTTTGCTCATATTCTTCCTCCTTCTGCTCCTCATTGAAACATTGGGAGCTCAGTCTGGTACTCCAGTGTGGGTCTCTGTCTCTATCTCCATCCATCGCCAGATGAAGTTTCTATGGTGATATGCAAGATATTCATCAATATGGCTATAGAATAGGGTCATTTCAGGTTCCCTATCCTCAGCTTCCCCAGGAGATCACTGGGGACATCGCCTTGGGCCCTCTAGGTTCAAGTTTCTTGCCAACCCTAAGATGGCTCCCTTAATTAAGATGTGTGCTTCCCTGCTCCCCTGTCCAACCTTCCTTTATCCCAATCATCCCGTTTCCCTAAGTTCCCCCCAACCTCTTCTTCTCACATTTCTCTCCCCTTCTCCCCTTACACCCCTCCCACCACACCCCCAAGACCCCAATTTTTGCCCCACAATCTTGTCTACTTCCCATAACCAGGAGGATAGCTATATGTTTTTCATTGGTTTCACATTCTTATTTAGTTTATTTAGGATATCAAATTATAGACTCACTGACCTTTATTTATCTCTAGAAACCAATTATGAGTGAGTACATCCCATGTTCATCCTTTTGGGTCTGAGTTGCCTCACTCAGGATTGTGTTTTCTATTTCCATCCATTTGCATGCAAAATTTGAGAAGTCATTGTTTTTTTCCACTGAGTAGTATTCTAATGTGTATATATTCCACACTTTCTTCATCCATTCTTCCATTGAAGGGCATCTAGGTTGTTTCCAGGTTCTGGCTATTACAAATAATACTGCTATGAACATAGTTGAACAAATGCTTTTTTCATATGATAGGGAATCTCTTGGGTATATCCAAGAGGGGTATTGCTGGGTGAAGGGATGGGTTGATCCCAAATTTAATGAGAAACCGAAACACTGATTTCCAAAGTGGTTGCACAAGTTTGCATTCCCACCAGCAATGGATGAGGGTACCCCTTTCTCCACAGCCTCTCCAGCAAAGGCTATCATTGGTGTTATTGATTTTAGCCATTCTGACAGGTGTAAGATAATATCTCAAAGTTGTTTTGATTTGCATTTTCCTGATCGCTAAGGAGGTTGAGCATGACCTTAAGTGTCTTTTGGCCATTTGAACTTCTTCTGTTGAGAATTCTCTGTTCAGTTCAGTGCCCCAATTTTAATTGAGTTAATTAGCATCTTAAAGATTGGTTTCTTCAGTTCTTTATATATTTTGGAGATCAGACCTTTGTCTGTTGCAGGGTTGGTGAAGATCTTCTCCCAGTCAGTGGGTTGCCTTTTTGTCTTAGTGACAGTGTCCTTTGCTTTACAGAAGCTTCTCAGTTTCAGTATGTCCCATTTATTCAGTCTTGCCCTTAATGACTGTACTGCTGGGGTTATACCTAGAAAGTGATCGCCTGTGCCCATCTGTTGTAGGGTACTTCACACTTTCTCTTCTATAAGGTTCAGTGTGTTCAGATTCATATTGAGGGCTTTGATCCATTTGGACTTGAGTTTTGTGCATGGAGATAGATATGGGTCTATTTTAATTCTTCTACAGGTTGACATCCAGTTGTGCCAGAACCATTTGTTGAAGATGCTTTCTTTCTTCCATTGTATACTTTTAGCACCTTTATCGAAAATGAGGTGTTCATAGGTTTGTGGGTTAAAATCCATGTCTTCTATCCAATTCCATTGGTCGACTTCTCTATTTTTATGCCACTTCCACAGTGTTTTCATTACTGTAGCTCAGTGATAGAGTTTGAAGTTAGGGATGGTAATGCCTCCAGCAGATCCTTTATTGTATAAGATTGTTTTGGCTATCCTGGGTTTTTTGTATTTCCATAAAAGGTGATTATTTTCCTCTCAAGATCAGTGAAGAATTTTGAAGGGATCTTGATGGGGAATGCATTGAATCTATAAATTGCCTTTGGTAGGATTGGCATTTTTACTATGTTGATCCTCCCAATCCAAGAGCAAGGGTTATCCTTCCATTTTCTGGTATCCTCCTCAAATTTTTTCTTCAAGGACTTAAAGTTCTTGTCAACGAGATCCTCCATATCCTTGGTTAGAGTTACCCATGATTTTTTATGTTATTTTTTCCCTATTGTGAAAGTGATGCTTCTCTAATTTCCCTCTCTGCTTCCTTATCCTTTGTGTATAGGAGGGCAACTGATTTTTTGGAATTGGTCTTGTATCCTGCCATGCTACTAAAGGTGTTTATCAGATGTAGGAGTTCTTTGGTGGTGTTTTTTGGGGTCGCTTATGAACACTATCATATCATCTGCAGATAACGAAAGTTTAACTTCTTCCTTGCCAATTCGAATCCCCTTGATCCCCTTATGTTGTCTTATTGCTATTGATAAAACTTCAAGCACTATATTGAAGAGGTATGGAGAGGGTGGACAGCCTTGTCGTGTTCCTGAGTTCAGTGGGATGGCTTTGAGTTTCTCTCCTTTTAGTTTGATGTTAGCTGTCGGTTTGCTGTATATAGCTTTTATTATATTTAGGTATGACCCTTGTATCCCTAATCTCTCCAAGACTTTTATCATAAAGGGATGTTGAATTTTGTCAAAAGGTTTTTCAGCATCTAATGAAATGATCATATGGTTTTTTTCTTTCAGTTTATTTATATGGTGGATTACATTGATAGATTTTTGTATGTTGAACCAGCCTTGCATCTCTGGGATGAAGCATACTTTATCACAGTGGATAATTTTGCTAATGTGTTTTTGGATTCCGTTTGTCAATATTTTGTTGAGGATTTTTGGGTCGATGTTCATGAGTGAGATTGGCCTGTAATTCTCTTTCTTGGTTGAGTCTTTGTGTGGTTTTGGTATCAGAGTAACTGTAGCTTCATAGAAGGAATTTGGCAATGACTCTTCTTTTTCTATGTTGTGAAATACCTTAAGGAGTACAGGTATTAGGTCTTCTTGTTAGTTTTGGTAGAATTCCATATTGAAACCATCTGGTCCTGGGCTTTTTTTTGGTAGGGACGCTTTTGAAAACAGCTTCTAATTCTTCGCAACTAAAAGGTCTATTTACATTGTTCACCTGGTCCTGATTTAACTTTGGTATATGGTATTTATCTAAAAAAGTGTCTATTTCTTTTACATTTTCCAATTTTGTGGCATCCAGGCTTTTGTACTAAGATCTAATGATTCTCTGAATTTCCTCTATGTCTGTGGTTATATCCCCCTTTTCATTTCTGATCTTATTAATTTGCATATTCTCTCTCTGCTGTTTGATTAATTTGGATAGGGGTTTATCAATCTTGTTGATTTTCTCCAAGAACCAGCTTTTTGTTTCATTGATTCTTTGGATTGTTTTCTGTGTTTCTATTTGGTTGATTTTAGCCCTTAGTTTGATCATTTCCAGTCTTCTACTCCTCCTAGGTGAGAGTGCTTCTTTTTTTTCTAGAGCTTTCAGGTGGGCTGTTAAGACTCCAATGTGTGCTTTCTCTGTTTTCTTTAAGTGGGCACTTAGTGCTATGAACTTTCCTCTTAGGACTGCTTTCATAGTGTCCCATAAGTTTGAGTAGGTTGTTTATTTTCATTGAATTCAAGGAAGACTTTAATTTCTTTCTTTATTTCTTCCTTTATCTAGGTATGGTTCAGTAGTTGACTGTTCAGGTTCCATGAGTTTGTAGGCTTTCTAGGGGTAGCATTGTTGTTGAATTCTAACTTTAATCCATGGTGATCTGAAAAGACACAGGTGGATACTAATATTTTTTGTAACAGTGGATGTTTGCTTTGTTACCGGCTATGTGGTCAATTTTTGGGAAGGTTCCATGAGCTGCAGAGAAGAAGGTATATTCTTTCCTATTTGGGTTGAATGTTCCATAGATGTCTGTTAAGTCCATTTGATCCATTAACTCCAATAATTCTGTTATTTCTCTGTTAGGTTTCTGTCTGATTGACCTGTCCATTGGTGAGAGATGAGTGTTGAAGTCTCCTACTATTAGTTTGTGCGGTTTGATGGCAGCCTTGATTTCTAGTAATGTTTCTTTTTACGTACATGGGTGCTTTTATATTAGGGGGCATAGATATTCAGGATTGAGTCTTCATCCTGATGAATTGTTCCTGTTATGAGTATAAAATGTCCCTCTCCATCTCTTCTGATTGATTTAAGTTTAAAATCAACTTTGTTAGAAATTAGTATGGCCACCCCTGCTTGTTTCTTAGGTCCATTTCCTTGATAAGCCTTTTCCCAGCATTTTACTCTGAGTAGTTTCCTGTCTTTGTCATTGAGGTGTGTTTCTTGTAAACAGCAGAATGTTGGATCCTGTTTTTGTATCCAATCTCTTAGCCTGTGCCTTTTTATTGGAGAGTTGAGTCCATTGACTTTAAGTGATATTAATGACCAGTGGTTGTTCACACCGGAAACTTTTCTAGTAGTAGATTTGTGTGTTTCCCTTCTTTGAGTTGTGCTGGTGAATGGTCTCTAGATGTCTGAGTTTGTGGTCATTGTTGGACACCTTGGTTTGTGATTTTCCTTCTATTAATTTCTGTAGGTCTGGATTTGTGGCTATGTATTGTTTAAATTTGTTTTTTATCCTGAAAAATTTTGTTTTCTCCATTTATAGTGAATGAAAGCTTGGCTGGATATAGTAGTCTTGGCTTGCATCCATGGTCTCTTAGTTTCTGTAGAACATCTATCTAGTACTTTCTGGCTTTCATGGTTTTCATAGAGAAGTCAGATGTAAGTCTGATAGGTTTACCTTTATAAGTAACTTGGCCTTTTCACTTTGCAGCTCTTAATATTATTTCTTTATTCTGTATGTTTTGTGTTTTCATTATTATATAGCGAGGAGATTTTTTTTTTGGTCCAGTCTATTCGGTGTTCTGTATGCTTCTTGAACCTTCAAAGGAATATCTTCCTTTAGGTTGGGAAAGTTTTCTTCTATAATTTCATTACTTATATTTTCTCGCCCGTTGAGCTGTAATTCTTCTCCTTCTTCTATCCCAATTATTCTTAGGTTTGGTCTTTTTATTGTGTCCCATATTTCCTGAATGTTTTGTGATGAAAATTGGTTGGTTTTGCTGTTTTCTTTGATCAGTGTGTTTATTTTCTCTAAGGTATCTTCAGTGTCTGAGATTCTTTCTTCCTTCTCTTCTAATATGTTGGTAGTACTTGTCTCTGTAGTTCCTGTTCATTTACCCAGAATTTCCATCTCCATCCTTGCCTCAGTTTGTGTTTTCTTCATTACTTCCATTTCATTCTTCAAGTCTTGAACCATTTCCCTTACCTGTTACATTGCTTTTTCTTGTTTCTCTTGGTTTTCTTGGGTATCTTTGAGCGATTTATTCATTTCCTCTACCTTTTTGTTTGTAATCTGTAATTGTTTATGGCAGTTTTTGACCTGTTTAAGGTCTTCTATTATTTTCATATAATTCACTTTTGGGTAGATTTCTTCTAATTCTTCTGGAGTAGGGTGCACAATTCTTCTTATTTCGGGGTCCCTGGATTCTGGTCGTGACATATTGCCTTTCAGGTTGTTGGAGGAATTTTTGCATTGGCACCGTCCCATCTCTTCCTTCAATAGTAGGAACCATCCAGTCCAGATGGAACTCCTCATCATACAGCAGGGCAGGGTTGGGGGGCACCTGGGGGCTGGGTCTTGCATAAGAAGGACAGCCCTGCAGAAGGAGCTGGGGGATGGGAATTTGTGCTCTCTTCTGGGACAATCAGTCCCTGGATAGCACACACTCGCCCATCCTGATGGAACTCCTCAGCACCTAACCAGGCTCCTTGTCCCGGGCTGCTGCCACGGGTCAGAATCTCACTCACCCCAAGAAGGTTCTCCTGGTGCCTAGATCTGCTCTCCTTGCTGGTTCAGTGGCTTGTAAACCAAGCACCTACCCTGCTTGCTGCAGGCAAGCTATTGAGACAAAGGAGTTCCTGCCTGCCCGGGTGCCCTTCGGATGCAAACCCAGCACCCAGACAGGCTGAGCAGGGTGATGTTATTTGCCCAAAGACGGTAGGGAGGGAGAAGTGGGGAGGGTCCTCGATGCACGCTGGGTGAGGTAGGAAGAGAGAGGCTGTATGCGCGGGTATAGGCCCTGCAGGATATAGTTCCTTGTCCCGGCCTGCCGCCATGGGTCAGAAGCTCACTCACCCCAAGATGGTTCTCCTGGTGCCGAGATCTGCTCTCCTTGCTGGTTGGGTGGCTTGTAAACCAAGTGCCTACCCTGCTTGCTGCAGGCAGGCTATTGAGACAAAGGAGTTCCTGCACATCCGGCTGCCCTCGGGATTCAAACCCAGCACCCAGACAGGTTGAGCAGGGTGAGGTTATTTGCCCAAAGATGGTAGGGAGGGAGAAGTGGGTAGGGTCCTGGATACCCACTGGGTGAGGTAGAAAGAGAGGCAGTATGCCAGATTTGGTCTTTTTATCGTGTCCCAGATTTCCTGAATGTTTCTTGATGAGAATTTTTTGGTTTTGCTGTTTTCTTTGATCAGTGTTTATTTTCTCTATGGTATCTTCAGTGTCTGTCATTGTTTCTTCTATCTCTTGTAATCTGTTGGTAGTACTTGTCACTGTAGTTCCTGTTTGTTTACCCAGATTTTCCATATCCATCCTCTCTCAGTTTTTGTTTTCTTCATTACTTCCATTTCATTCTTCAAGTCTTGAACCACTTCCCTTACCCGTTTGATTGCTTTTTCTTGTTTCTCTTGGTTTTCTTGGTTTTCTTTGAGCAATTTATTCATTTCCTTTACCTTTTTGTTTGTAATCTCTAATTGTTTATGGCAGTTTTTCATCTCCTGTTTAAGGTCCTCTATTATTTTCATATAATTCACTTTTGGGTAGATTTCTTCTAATTCTTCAGAAGTAGGGTGCACAATTTTTCTTATTTCTGGATCCCTGGATTCTTGTGATGTCATGTTGCCTTTCAGGTTGTTGGAGAAATTCTTGCATTGGCGCCTTCCCATCTCTTTCTTCAAATGGAGCCAGGAGAGGCCTTGTGTCTTGGTCCAGTGTTTGTTGTGACTGACTCTCTGGGTGTATCTCCTCAGTATAGAAGCAAGAACCGTTCCCATGCAGATTGAACTCTTCAGCACTGAGTCATGGACATCTGGTAGTCTAATGAACCACGGACAAAATGGCGAACTTGTGGAGCAAGGCAGGGTCTAGTAGAGCACAGGAGACTTTGCAGCACAATCTGAAGGTGCCCGGGCTCCATTTTGGGGTTCCTAGAGGCCTGACCGATAGGCAAGAACTCACCACTCTGGGTGGGTAGTCTTAGTGTAGGAGCAGGAAACTTTTCCTGTGCAAAGGACCTTGCAAACAGTGCAGGCTTGGGGGCAGGTTTGTGTGTAAGAAAGACAGTTCTGCAGAAGGAGCTGGGGGAGGGAGTGTTTGTGCTCTGTTCGGGGACAATCCACCCCTGGATAACATATACTCACCTGTCCAGATGGAAATCCCAGCACCTTGACAGGAATGCCTGGTAGCCCAGTGAGCCGTCCAGATGGAACTCCTCAGCACCTGGTAGCCCAATCTGACTCGTTCTTTTTATGATTATAAAATGTCCCTGATCTTTGACAAGGGAGATAAAGTACACAATGGAAAAATCAACAAATGATGCTGGCATAACTGGATGTCAATACGTAAAAGAATGAAAATAGATCCATATCTATCACCATGCACAAAACTCATGGATTAAAAACCTCAATTAAATCTGACCCTATTGAACCTGATAGAAGAGAAAGTGGGAGGTACTCTACAACACATGGGCAGAGGACACCACTTTCTATGTAGAACCCCAGTAGCACAGACAACAAGAGCAACAATGAATAAATGGGACCTCCTGAAACTGAGAAGCTTCTGTAATGCAAAGGACACTGTCATTAAGACAAAAAGGCAATGTACTGAATGAGAGAAGATCTTCACCAAGCCCTCATCAGACAAAGTTCTGATCTCCAAAATATATAAAAAACTCAAGAAACTGGACATGAAAAATCTAATTAATTCATATAATAAATAGGGTACTTAACTGAACAGAGAATTCTCAACAGAAGAAGTTCAAAAGGCCAAAAGACATTTAAGGTCATGCTCAACCTCCTTTGCGATCAGGGAAATGCAAATCAAAACAACTCTGAGATACCATTTTACACCTGTCAGAATGGCTAAAATCAAAATCACCAATGATAGCCTATACTGGAGAGGATGTGGAATGAGGGGAACACTCATCCATTGTTGGTAGAATGCAAACTTGTGCAACCACTTTGGAAATCAGTGTGGCAGTGTCTCAGGAAACTGAGTCAACCTACCTCAGGATCCCACAATTCCACTCTTGGGAATATACCCAAGAGATGCCCAATCATACTACAAAAGCATTTGTTCAACTATGTTCTTAACAGCACTATTTTTAATAGCCAGAACCTGGAAACAACCTAGATGCCCCTCAATGGAGGAATGGAGAATGAGGGTGTGGCAATATACACTTTAGAGTTCTACTCAGTAGTAAAATATAATGACATTTTGAATTTTGCCTGCAAATGGATGGAAATAGGAAACACTTTAATGAGTGAGTTAACTCAGATCCAAAAAGAGGAACATGTTATGTACTCACTAATAGGTGGATTCTAGCCATGAACAAAGGACATTTAGGATATAGTTTGTGATCCTAGAGAACCTAAATAAAAAGGTGAATCCAAAGAATAACACATATTTATCCTCCTGGATATTGGAAGTATACAAGAGCAACAGGCAAAAGTTGGGAGCACAGGTTGGAGTTGGGGGGAAGGGGAGATAGGGAAAGAGAAGGGAGAAGGGAAGGATTGGGGAAATCTTTGGAGAATGGGATGTTTGTCATGGAGGAAGGGTGGATATGGGAGCAGGGAAGAAGATATCTTAACTATGGGAGCCATTTAAGGGTTGGCAAGAGACTTGGCTCTAAGAGATTCCCTGGGTCCAAGGGAATTTCCCCAGCTAGGTCCATCGGCAACAGAGGAGAGGGTGCCTAAAATGTCCTTATCCTATAACCACACTGATGAATATCTTGCATATCACCTAGAATCTTCATCTGGCAATGGATGGATAGAGACAGAAACCGACACTGGAGCACTGGACTGAGTTCCCAAGGCCCAGAATAAGATCAGATAAAAGGAGAACATGAGTATGAAGTTAGGACTGCTAGGGGTGTGTCCAACCACATAGATGATGAGATGAGAGCTCACCAAGGCCAGTTGGACAGGGACTGAACGAACATGTGATATAACCAGACTCACTCAATGTGCCTGACAATGAGGGTGGAATGAGAAGCCAAGTACAATGACACTGGATTTTGATTCTAGTGCTGGCTTTTTGGAAGTTTTTTGACTGGATTCACACCTTCCTATAACTGCATGGAGGGGAATTGGACTTCCCACAGGGCAGGGCTCCCTGACTCTCTTAGAACTGGAGGGTGAGGGTGAGCGGAAGTGGGGGGAGTGGAAGGGAAACTGGAGAATGCAAGAAGGTGGAAATTTTTAATAAAGAAAGAAAGAAAGAAAACATTATACTCAACAAATCCTTAACACAACCATTCAGGAAATCTGGGACACCATGTAAAGACCAAATCTGAGAATAACAGGGATAGAAGAAGAAGAATAACTTCAGCTCAAAGGCCCAGAAAATATATTTAACAAAATCATAGAAGAAAAGTTGTCCAACCTTATGAGTAATATTCCTATGAAGTTACAAGAAGCTTTCAGAACACCAAATAGACTAGTTCAAAAAAAGAGACTTCCGTCTTTATGCAGAATAAAGAACAAATATAAAGAGCTGCAAAGGACAAAGTTCAAATAATATATAAGGGCAGACCTATCAGAATTATTAATTGAACCATGAAAGCCAGAACATAATAGACATGTGTACTGATGATATTAAGAGACAACAGATGCAAGCCAACACTACTATATCCAGCAAAGCTTTCAATCACAATCAATAGAGAAAACAAGATATTCCATGAAAAAAAAACAGATTTTAATAATACCACAAATCCAGCTCCACAGAAAGTACTAGAGAACACTATGACCCTAGGAAGTTAACTACACCCACAACAAACCAGTAACATACAACCACACACCAGCAAACCCCAAAGAAAGGAAACACAGAAACACTACTACCAAAAAAATAACAGTAATTATCAATCACTGATCATTAAATTTCATAATATCAATGGACACAATTCACCTATAAAAAGATACAGTCTAATAGAATGGATTGGAAATCAGAATCCATAATCTGGCTGCATACAAGAAACACACCTTAACCTCAAAGACAGACATTACTTCAGAATAAAGGGTTGGGAAAAATATCCAATCAAATAGATGTAAGAAAGCCCCCGGGTGTAGCTATTATAATATCTAACAAAATAGACTTTAAACTAAAATCAATCAGAAGAGATGAAGGAGGAAACTTTATACACATAACAGAAACAATCCATCAAAATGAAGTCAATCCTGAACATTTATGCCCCAAATACAAGAGCACCAACATATGTAAAAGGAAACATTACTAAAGCTTAAATTACACATTAACCACACCACATACTAATAGTAGGAGACTTCAATACCACACTCTCCACAGTGCACAGGTCAACCAGGCAGAAACTTAACAGAGAAATAAGAGAACTAACAAATGTCCTGACTCAAATGGACTTAACAGACATCTACATAACATTTCATCCAAACACAAAAGAATATACCTTATTGTTAGTACCTCATGGAACCTTCTCTAATATTGACTAAAATACTCAGTAACAAAGCAAACCTTAACAGATACAAAAAATTGGAATAACCCCCCTGTATCTTATCGGATCACCAGGCCTTAAAGTGAGAATTTAACCACAACACTAATTGCAGAAAGCCAACAAACTCATGGAAATTGAACAGTGTTCAATTGAAGTACCTGTGGGACAAGTAAGAAATAAAAACTTCCTAGAATTCAACAAAAATGAAGGCACAACCTATGGGACACTATGGAAACAGTACTAAGATAAAGCTTCTAACTCTAAGTAACTACATAAAGGAAGTGGAGAAAGCTCACATTAGTGATTTATCAGCACACCTGAAATCTCTAGAACAAAAAAGAAAACAGACACACCCATGAGGAGTGGATGAAAGGGAATATTTAAACTGAGAACTGAAATAAATTAAATAGAAGCAAAGAAAACAATAAAAAGAGACAATGTAACAAAGGGCAGGTTCTTTGAAAAAATCAACAAAATAGACAAACCCTTATTCAAACTAATCAAAAGGCTGAGAAAGAACATCCAAATTAACAGAATCAGAAATTAGTAAGGGGGACATAACAACAGACACTGAGGAATTCTAGAGAATCATTAGATCATATTACAAAAGCCTTACTCCACAAAATTGGAGAATGTAAAAGTAATGGACAATTTTCTGGTTATGTACTACAGTCCAAAATTAAATCAAGACAGGTGAACAATTTAAATAGACCTATAACCTACAAGGAAATAGAAGCTGTCATCAAAAGTCCTCCAACCAAAATAAAAAAAGCCCAGGGCCAGATGGTTTCAGGGTAGAATTCTACCAGAACATCAAAGAAAAGCTAATACCTATACTTCTCAAAGTGTTCCATATAATAGAAACAGAAAGAACAATGTCAAATTTTTTTGTAAGGCTACAGTAACCATAATATCAAAACCACACAAAGATTTAACCAAGAAAGAGAATTACAGACCAATCTTACTGATGAAAAATAAATTTTACATAAATGCAAACATTTCTCAATAAAATACTGGCAAACCAAGATAACATATTCACCCAGCGTGGTCAATTTGGCTAAATCTCAGAGATGCAGGGATAGTTCAACATGTAAAAATATTGATCAATGTAATCTACTAAATAAATAAGCTGAGAGAAAAAAACCCACAAATGATCATTGCATTCAATTCTAAATAAGCATTTGACAAAATACAACACCCCTTCATGTAAATAGTTTTGGAAAGATTAGAGATACAAGGAGCATATATAAACATAATAAAATTAATATAAAAATATACAGTGATCTGAGAGCCAAGAACAAGTTAAATAGAAAGAAACTCAAATCAATTCCATTAAAATCAGTAACAAGACTGTTACTTTATCTATATCTATTCAAGATAGTTCTTGAGTTTATGGCTAGAGCAATAAGACAACAAATAGAGATCAAGAGAATTCAAAATGGAATTAACTCAGCTTCATGTGGAAAAAAATCCAGGAAAGCCAAAACAACCCTGTCCTAAGAAGGAACTTACAAAGGTATCACCATCCCTGGCATCTCTATTATAGAGCTAAAGTAATGAAAACAGCTTGGTATGACATAGAAACAGAAGATTGATCACTGGAATTGAATTGAAGATCTAGATATAAATCCACATACCTAGGAACACCTGATTTTTGACAATGAAGCTAAAGTTATACAATGAATAAAAACAAATAGTTTCAACATTTACTGTATGTCAACATTTAGAAGACTGCAAATAGGTCCATAGCTAATCCTATATACAAAACTCAAGCCCAAATGGATTAAAGACCTCAATATAAATCTGATCATATTGATAGAAGAAAAAGACAGAACTAGGTTTCAATGCATGGGCACAGGAGACCTCTTATTATATATACCTAAATATAATGCCAGTAGAACAGGCACTGAGAGCACCAATAAATAAATGGGACCTCCTGAAAAGAGAAGTATCTGTAAAGCAAAGGACATTGTCAATAAGACAAAAAGGCAGTCCACTGAATGGGAAAGGATCTTCATCAACACTACATCATACAGAGGACTGATTTCCTAAATATATTATGAACTCAAGAAATTAGATATCAAAATTCCAAATAATATAATTGAAAAATGTTGTACAGATCTAAACAGAGAATACTCTACAGTAGAATCTCAAATTCCAGGAGTATTCTTAAGGAAATGCTCAACATCATTAGTCATTAGGGATATGCAAGTTAAAATGACTCTGAGATACCATCATATACCAGTAAGAAAGGATAAGACCAAACTCACTAATAATAACTTATGCTGGAGAGGTTGTGGAGTAAGAGGAACATTTTTCCATTGCTGGTAGAAATGCAAATCTGTATAGCCACTCTGAAAATCAGCATTGCTATTTTTCAAAAAAATTGGAAATCAACATTCCTCGGGAGCCAGCAATACCACTCTTGGGCATATGTCCAAAGATGCTCAATCATTCTACAAGAACATTTGTTCAACTATGTTCATACAACATTATTTGTAATAGTCAGAACTTGGAAATAAACTAAATGCCTCTCAACTGAAGGATGGATGAAGAAAGTACAGCACATTTATACAATGGACTACTACTCAAAGGTAAAAAACCAATGATATCTTGAAATATGTATAGAACTGGGAAAAAACATCCTGAGTGAGGTAACCCTGACCCAGTAAGATGAACATGGTATGGACTCACCTTTAAGCGGATACTAACTGTAGAGCAAAAGACAGAGATTATATATTCCATGACAGGAGAGAGGCTAAGGGACAAGGTGAAACTTAAGAAAAACATATATAGATCCCCCTGGGAAATTATGACACACTGGAATCTGTGCATTACAGAAAACTGAGTTTGAAATTCAATATGGTCCCTTTGCACCACATGTTCAGGGAGCTTTATCTCTTTGAATATGTCTCTTTGATTTTGTTTGTTTTATTTTGTTCATATGTTTTGTTTTTCAAGACAAAGTTTGTAGCTTTGGAGCCTGTTCTGGAACTACCTCTCATACAAGCTGTCTTGTATGAGAATACACAGAGATCTGCCTGCATCTGCCTCCCAAGTGTTGGGATTAAAGGTGTCCACTGGTGCGAAAGAATTGTCTGTATTCCGTCAATCATCCTTTAAATAAATGCTGATTGGCTAGGCAGGAAGTATAGGCAGGTCAACCAGACAGGAAGTAGGGGTGGGGTGATGAGAACAGGAGTATTCTGGGAAGAAGAAAAAAAATTTTTTTTTTGTTTTTCTGTTTTGTTTTGTTTTGTTTTTTGAGACAGGGTTTCTCTATGGTTTTGGAGCCTGTCCTGGAACTAGCTCTTGTAGACCAGGCTGGTCTCGAACTCATAGAGATCCACCTGCCTCTGCCTCCCAAATGCTGGGATTAAAGGCGTGCGCCACCACCGCCCGGCAAGAAAAAAATTCTTTTGGCAGTTCAGGGTCTTAAATAATTTCTTAAATTGCTTGAGAAATGAGACATTAATGAACATGAAAAATGCTCCCTCTCTGTTCTCCTTCTTTGCTCACTCTCTTTTTGTTCTCTGTCTCTCATCTCTTTCTCTTCT
The DNA here is from genome assembly GCA_963919715.1 of Microtus obscurus. Classification (NCBI taxonomy): domain Eukaryota; kingdom Metazoa; phylum Chordata; class Mammalia; order Rodentia; family Cricetidae; genus Microtus; species Microtus obscurus. The sequence continues at coordinate 1,823,636 of CAWTZC010002527.1, read as the reverse complement.
TTCTCTCTGTTCTCTCTCTGTGTACTCTTGTTTCCTGTTCTCTTTCTCTCTCTATTTTTCTCATATCTTTCACTCTCTATTCTCCCTCTGTTTTCTCAGTGTTCTCTTTCTCTATGTAGTCTGTCTCTCTTTTCTCTCACTGTTCTTTCTCTCTCTCTGTTCTCTCTCTATTCTCTCTTACTTCTCTCTCTCTGTTCTCTCTCTTTCTCTCCTGATTTTCTCTCTGTGTTCTCTAGCCTTCTCTGGTCTTTTTCTCTCTGTGTTCTCTCTCTGTCTTCTATATCTCTCAGTTTTCTCTCACTTTCTCTGTTCTCACTCTCTGTGCATTCTCTTTACATTCTTTGTTTTCTCTCTCTATTCTCTCCTTTCCCTGTTCTCTCTCTTTGTTTTCTGTCTGTGTTCTTTTTCTCTCTGTTCTCTTTCTGTGTTCTCAGTTTGTTTTCTCCCTGTTTCCTCTCTCTTTCTCTTTTTTCACTCTCTCTGTTCTCACTATATATTCTCTCTGTTTTCTCACTTTCTCTATGTCTTTCTCTGTGTCTCTCTGCTTTATCTCTCTATCTCTTGTCACTCTCTGTTCTCTTCCTCTCTCTTGTTCACTCTGCCTCTGTTCTTCCTATGTCCATTCTCTCTTTCTGGTCTTTTCTCTATTCTCTCTTTTGTTTGCTCTATCTTTCTCTATACATATTTTCACTCTCTCTTAGTTCCCTCTCACTCTCTGTTCTCTAACTGTGTTCTCTCTTTCTCTGTTCTCTCTAACTTTGTTCACTCTCTCTGTGTTCTCTCACTTTCAATTTCCCTCTCTTTCAATCTCTTCCCTGCTTCCCTCTATTCTCTCTTTCTCTGTTCTTTCTCTCAGTTCTCTGTATCTTTTTCCTGTTTCTCTCTATCTCTCTCTGTCCATAGCTGTCTGTTCTCTCTCTCTGTTCTCTTTCTGAGCTCTCCCTCTCTGTCTCTCTCTATATATTCTCTATCTCTCTCAGCTCTCTCTTTAAGTTCTCTGTTCTCTCTGTGTTTTTCTATCTGTTCTCTCTGTTCACTCCCTCTCTGTCTTTCTATACTCTCTCTCTGTCTCTCTCTCTGTCTCTCTCTCTCTCGCTTTCTCTCTTAACTTTCTCTGTATCATACTTGTTTTCTCTGTCCCTTTGTGTTTTCTCCTTGTTCTGTTGATCTGTTCTCTCTCTTTGTTCCCTCTCTCTGTTCTCTCTCTCTGTACCCTAACTCACTTTTCTTTCTCTCTCACTGTTCTCTGTCTTTCTTCTCTGTTTTTTCTCTCTCTGCTCTCTCTTTTCTCTTTTACTTTCTCTGTTCTCTCTCACTTTCTCTGGTTATTCAATCTCTGTTTTCTGTCTCAGTGTTCTGCCTCTCTCTGTTTACTCTCTGTTAACTCTCTCTGTTCCCTCTCTTCTATCTCTCTCTGTTTTCTCTCTCTGTTCTTTTTTCTCTGTTATCTTTTTCTCTGTATCCTCTCTGTTCTTTCTCTATTCACTTTCTGTCTTTATTTTCTCTCTCTCAGTTCCCTCTCTTTCTAACTCTTTCTTCTCTATCTGTTCTCTTTCCATTATCCCTCTTCTATCTCTCTTCACTCTCTGTTATTCTCTCTGTTTATCACACTGTTCTCTCTCCATTTTCACTTTCTCTACTCTCTATCTGCATTCTTTCTCTCTCTTCTCTTTCTATCATTTCTCTGCCTCTGTTATCTGCCTCTCTGTTTTTTCTCGTATTTTGATTATTCTCTCCCTGCACACTCTCTCTGTACTCTCTTTGCTTTCTTTCTCTCCGCTCTCTGTTTTCTCTCTCCTTTTTCTGTTTTCTCTCTCTTTCTTCCCTTCTTCTGTATCTCTGTTCTTTTTCTCAGTTCCTTCTATGTGTTTTCTCCTTCTCTGTCTCTCTCAATATTTTATCTCCATCTGTCTAAGTTCTCTCTCTTTTATGTTCTCTCAGTGTGTACTCTCTTCCTTTGCTCTCTCTCAGTGCTCACTCTCTCTGTTCACTCACTCTGTATTCTCTCTCTTTCTCTCTATTCTCAATCTGTCTCCCTTTGTTCATTCTCTCTCTGTGTTCTCTCTCAGATATCTCTCTCAGTTCTCTCTCTCAGTTTTCTTCCTCTCTGGCTCTCTCTCTATAGTTTCTGTCTGTCTCTCTTTTCTTTCTGATTCTGTTTTCCCTTTCTATTCTTTCTCTATTTGCACTGTCACTATTCTTTTTCTCTTTCTGTGTGTTCTCTCTGTTCTCTCTCTATTCTCTTTCTGTCTTCTATTTTCTGTCTCTCTGTTCTCTCTCTGCTTACTCTCTCCATTTTCTCTTTAATTTCTTTCTCTCTGTTCTCTGTATTCCCTCTCTGTGCTCATCTCTTTATTCTCTTTCTCTGTTTCTGCTCTGTTCTCTCTTTGTTCTTGTTCTTTTCCTCTATCTCTGTATTCTCTCTGTTCTTTCTCTCTTCTCTGTCTCTCTGCACTCTCTGTGTTCTCTATCATTCTGTGTATTCTCTATCTCTGTTCACTCTCTGTACTCTCTATTCTCTCTCTGTTGTCTCTATCTTCTTTCACTGTTCTCTCTCTGTGTATCTATCTGTGTTCTCATCTGTCTCTGTTCTATATCCCTGTTCTCTCTGCTCCCACTCTTTTCTCTCTCTCATTCTCTCTAGAGCTTTTCACTGTCTCTCTCTCTCAATTCTCTTGTTGTTCTCACTCTCTTTGTTCCCTCCCTCTGTTCTCTCTCTTTGTGGTCTGCGTTGAACTCCCTGACCAGCAAGAAAAAACAGCCACCAGATGAGGATTCTTCCCAAATCACATTTTACTGGTGCCTCTTGGTTGTAGGGGGGAGTGGGAAGTGAGGGGCCTGAGCTCTGAGCTGCAGCTGCTGCAACTGCTTAATATCAGAACTAGGGGTACTTGCAGGCTTCCTATTGGTCAAAGTGTCTTAGCAACCTGCTCCAAGCTCCCTGAGAGGTCCAGGACACTGAGGACACTGAGCATGCCCGAGATGGTGGTACTGGCTACTCCAGCCCGCAGGAGCTAGGCACCATCTTGTAATGGCGGCAGCACGTACTGGCTCCCTGCAGTTCCCCCTTCTTGTTTGTCTCAAAGCCAAGTCAAAGGTCTTATTCCCAATCAGGTCTTCACCTCATGATGTGAGGGCCGATCAAGGGAGGCCTGCATCTATGGTATTCCTTCTTCAGTGCAATGGAACAAGATCCATGGAGGTGCAAAGGCAATACCAGAATGCAAAGGACTAGCGTATCTTCCTCGGTGCAATGGACAGAATTTCCACGAGGGTGCAAAGGCTACAAATCAGTCACTATTGACTCTTGAGGACAGATAACGAAACTTGGAGGGAATCACCCTTCTCCAGGGCAGCCAGCACCTGCAGCATTACCACCTTATCACAGGATGCCTGAGCCTGAAGGCAACAAATTAACCATAGGTACAGCACTCACCCTCCTATGCAGCATGCAAAAAACATCCCCACCCTCACCCAATCCTTAAACAGGGAGAAGGCAGAGGAGATCCAGGACTGCAGTCCCTCCGCCAGGCTGACATCTACGCGTGTTGAGTTGATAAGAACCACTGCGCATCTGATGTCCTCCAGGATAGCATCAAAGTCCTCAGACCAATTTCAGAAATGAGGTTAGGGTAGGCTGACAGAATCCCCCATCTCCTCTCCACTTGGCTTAGGATCATCTTCCACAGTATCAGCAGTATCAGCATCCTGAAGAGTGGCAGAGTCATTTTCATGATGGACTTCAACAGTTCTGGTCAAGCAACTCGGGACCCAATGAGGCACTTATCTCCTTGGGGGCAGGGAAGACCGGACCAAGGACCTCTCTTCAATTGCCTCTGGAACTCCTCTGTGGGATGTCTGCAACCATGACATCAGGTCCAGAATTTTTCTTTCTGTGAAAAAAGCGTAAACATACCCTCGACCCCAAATATATATAGGTCAGGTTTTTTCATAATGCATTTCAAGGGCTTTTCCACCTTGCCTTAGCAAAGGTCAGCTTGGTGTTATCACATCAGATCCGTTTGCATCAAGATCTGTTGGCAACTTTCATAAGTTGCTTTCAAGGAGCCTTGTTACGCTCCACAATTTTTATTTATTTATTTTTATTAGCCATATATGCAGTTCTTCCATTGAAAGAGCCATTTGTAAAATTTAGCATAAAATCCTTTAGGGGTTTTTTGCTATAACGTTAGTATTGCTTTTGGCCTTTGAATTGAGCAGAGGCAATTGTCCAGGAATCAATCCCAAAATTATCAATGAATCTATTGTTCAGTTTAAGAAACATTGATCATAGTGGTGTTTTAAGGTCTTTGCCAGCAAGCAAGCTGTAATGCTGTGTCCATATACAACAGTCAAAAGCTCCTATGGCATTTTCTTGCCAGGAAGCAGGCTGTAACAATGTATCCATAGCTCCAGAGTCCAGAATGCCTGCTTGAAAGAGTCAGAGTTTTCCCTGGCAGGAAGGCCCAGAAATCCGGCCATTTAAAAGAGCCAGCTTTCTTCCTGGTAAGGCTGAAAACAAAAATGCTTTAAGCAAATATCTTTTAGCAGCTGTTGCTCCTTCCTCAGCATTCGAATAATTCAAAGAAACCAAATGAATATCACTCCCTTCCTTAGCGTACCTTGTTTAGTGGCAAAATTCAGCTCTACCAAGCTTATCCCAGGATGACACATTAAGATTGCCAGAGATGGCAGACCAAGAAGCAGTTGTGTCATTCTTAGCTAAAAACCTTTCCAAAGCACTCTGTAACAGCTCATTAAGAGCCAGAAAAATCAGGTGTGATGTTGAAGTGCCCATTCTAAAATCCTATTCTTCCTTTTATTTTCATTTTTAAACTGTCCATTTTGTCGTGGCTCTGACTTTAAACCGTCCACTTTTGTCATGGCTCTGACTTTAAACTGTCCGCTTTGGTCGCGGCCCTATTACCCCCACTCTCACTTCTACCGGCAAGAGCAGAAAACCTGCTTTTTGTTGCAGATCCTGAGCCTTACCTGACGACTGTCTGGTGCACCCCCTGACGGGCCACCATCTGTTGTGAGGCACCAGAGCTCTTCTCAGGATGTCGCCGCTCCATGTATCAGGTTCTGAATCCTCTTTGGTCCCTCACTCGGTACCAAAGCTTGTCCCAGCGTCCCAGGAATTCGGCACCAGTTGCGGCGAACTCCCTGACCAGCAGGAAAGAACAGCCACCAGATGAGGATTGTTCCCAAATTACATTTTACTGAAGCCTCTTGATTGAGGGAGAGCAGGAAGCAAGGGGACCCGAGCTCTGAGCTGCAACTGCTGCAACTGCTTAATATGTGCAGGCTTCCTATTGGACAAAGTGTCTTAGCAATCTGCTCCAAGCTCCCTGAGAGGTCCAGCACACTGAGGACACTGAGCATGCCCGAGATGGTGGTACTGGCTATGACCTTATATGGAATTGTTTACTACAGTCCACAGGAACTAGGCACCATCTTGTAATGGCGGCAGCATGTACTGGCTACATACAAAAACCCTCAGGTTTTCCTATGGATAAGGCAGCTTCAGAATGCTTCAATCTGAAAGTGAGAGCCTCGAGAATTGCCCATCTTAATCACTGAGCCACAGAATTGCTCCTTGTGACCAAAGAGAATTTAGAAATGTGCCCTCTAATGTAGATTGGGTTAGAACTTCAACTTCTCCTCAGGAAGACATGAACATAATCCTGCTGCCCATGGCAGCTTCAAAATTTACAAGAATGTCAAACTAAGGTAATAAGGATGCTCATTTAAGTGGGGATGGGGTTTGGTGCTACTCTCTCTTATCATGCCATATTTACATCTTCTTATTTACAGGCCAGCCTCATATTTTCCTATTCTGTGGCCAACATGAACAACAGGAGTTTATAACTTTGCGTTCTAATCAAAGACCTGTTATAAATTTGCTTTCCATTGCTGGCTATCTCAAATACACATAAAGGCACCAGATTGGTCCATCTGAGTATAAAAATGCAGATGTTTTGCATCTGAGTATTGATAGGTCTCATTTTCTACATAGAACATGATATACAATCTATTACCCACTGAGAATAACATGTGCTTCCTCTGACTAATATTGACCATGACTTACTAGTGTGAGAAAGGTCAATTCCCTCTGTCTAAGTTGTTCAGTGTTTCTTATTCAAATCTTATGACTTCAAAGTCTCCGTCCAAACATAAAGCAACCCAGGTGCCTAAAGTTCTAGAGCATTAAACATCCAGCAGTGCCAGAAACACAGTGTATGTGCCTTAACTTGATCAGCAGAAATAAAGAAAATAAGAAATAACATTAACAGCATGAGTTAACTGAATTGGTCAGGAACCTAGCTGAGAATTGCCTCCTAGCATTTGTAGATTGTTCGCACTGCTTCCTGCCCTGCACAACATGATATTCTAAATTCCCATGAAGATTTGATCAGGTGCCCCACAAGAGTCACTGACCTTTCTGCATTCCCCAAAGCATAATGCTTTCTGTCTCTGAAGAAAGAAAATTTTGTATTCAAAATTCCCTCTTTGTGTGTGGATGCAACATTCTCATTCTCTACAGGGTTCTCCACTTTTTTCTGACAAACAGGCCTCAGAGTGATTCCTTCAGGCCTAGGAGGACTCATCATTTTCCCCAGTAAATGAAGTGGACCTCAAAGTATTTTCATGGACTCTATGGGTTTTCAGGCACATTTTGTCTGAACCAGGATGCAGAATGAACTCCACTGATTCTCAAGCAGGCTATAGTCTTACCATGACATTAAAAGAGATTTTCCAAAGAAATGTATGGATGAAGGGAGCTTCTGACCACTTCTTCCAAACTGAGGCTAAAAGATCTTCCTGGATGGCCCAGTTGGCCTCAATCTTTACTGCCTAGAGCCAAAGTAACTCACAGCTTTTACCAGTAAACTAATAATGTGTCAACAACAAAAGCTTCAGCAACTACCCTGTGTTCAAAGGAAGGGTGTCACACCTTCCTTTGAGAACCAGGAAACTCAAACATCCTATTAATGCACAAAGGGACCTCTGGCTTACAACTTCAGAACAAGAGTCTCATGCAACATCTTCAGTACTGAAGGGATCCTGAGATATATCTTGAGAAACAAAGGAATGTCTTTCTGTGATGTCCCATCCACAAGACCCAATCGATCATTGACTGAACAACACAACATGTTCACAAATTTTTATTTTTAGAGCAAGAATATTCCATTGGAAAAGATACCAGGATTAATAGAAGACCTGAATTATCTCTGAAAAAAAAATATTCCCCAAACACAATTTTTAAGTCTGCACCTCAAAATTTAAGAATTACACTTTAACAGATCTTCACCAAATCATAGACATAGATATGGAAGTCATTATCAAACTTGATGAAATACACAGAAGATTTGGTGGGAACTTTGTAAATAATTTTACCTGTTTCTTGGGTTCCATCTGTTTTGTTGTACTGCACACTTTTGCCTTCCAAGGAATCCCTGCCTAATTCCAAAGTCACTTCTACTGGAGGACATTCTGGTATGATGTGAAGGTCGCCTTCCATGTAGTCATCAAGATGTTGGTAAAGGTACAGGACTGGATCTTTCTCGTAGATAATGTAGAAACAGGTCATCATGTTCTGCACCTCATCTGGGACCAACCAACTCCACTCCTCCTTAGAGCCTGGCATGATGTGGAGGTTGCCTTCAAGGTAGTCATCAAGGAGGTCGTAAATGTACAAGACTGGATCTTTCTTGTAGGTAATATAGAACCACGTTTTCATGAATGGCACCTCTTCTAGGACCATCCCCTTCCAGTCAACCTTATAGCCTTTTGTGCCAGGAAATGTATGTTTCACTGCTCTGCCAACTATGGTGTTTGAGAGAGGAGTTTCTGTCACCTGAGGAAATGGCATGTTATTAGGCAAGATCTTAAGGTTTAAAATCCTTTCATCGCTGTGAAGTTCCAAGCCATAGACACAATCAATCCCATCATATTTCAACAAATAGAGAGAGGGATTTGTTGGAAGTTGATCTAGAATGATGGCTTTCCACTGGGTGACTGGTTCATTGGCTTCCTTCCAGCCATGAGAAATTCTGCGGCCGACAATATTCTCCAGGGCCTCAAAAGGCCTACTCAGTTTTTGCTTCTGGAGAGATGGGCCATTCCTGTTCTGGAGAGGTGGCATGCATCTAACACTAAGAGGCATCTTCATCATGGCTGTAGACTTACTGAGGTAGGCCAGAGCACTCCTGCTCCGCTGTCTCTTGTCTGCCTTTCTGTGCTTGGGCTTCATAGCTGCCCACTCTCTAGGTTGGAAGAACTCAGCAGTTTAAATCAGACACAAAGTGGTTTCCTCCATCATGTATACCTGCAAGGATAAGAAGGGGAGGATGGGAGGTCAAGGCTCTTTTCTGGAAGAACTTTTGGGAATGCGACAAAGGCAGTGTTGAAAGGGTTTGGATATCTAAATGTAATTTTGCCTTAAGAAATTAATAGGGAATTTATCACACTATTGTCTACAGCTCAGTATATCTGTATCAAGAAACATTCCTGCTGCCCAAAGGCAATTGACCTCTGCTAAGAAACCTACTTCTTGACTGACTACATCAATGAGAAAAGAAGGTATGCCTATCCCCAAGTTAGGAAGAAAACTCTGAACAGATGGCAAAGAATTCAAAGAACAGTGACTTCTCCCCTTCCCCCTCAAGCTATGAGTTAGGTGGATGATCCAAAACCAGCTGCCCAAGGTCATGGCACTGTAGCTCACTGGCTTTCTGTATTGTGTCTCCTGATGTAGACCCAGGTTTATTACATAAAGCCATTCTGTGTCTCCATTAGAGAAGGAGTACTGGGAGGCCCATTGTAACAAGAAAGAACCATTAGTCTGAGCAACAGGACCATTTGGAATTAATTAAGATCTTTTAAGACATACATGGACGACAAAGAAGTTCTCTGCCATTTTAGTGGGCTGATGAATAGCAAAGATAAAGTGCGAAGAATAGCTGGGATTCCCCATCCTCACAGCTATTAAATATAAAGCTGGTAACCATATAAATAGTGGACCAGCAGGAGATTTGATGGAAAGTTTTCTGGGACCATAGAGGTTTACCAAAAGAAATTGTCTTGGTTCTCCAGATTCCATCTTCTGGAAATGTTCAGCTTCCTAATCCTGTTGAACAGTTGCAGAGCCCAGGAGCAGTATTGTCCTCCTCAGCCACTGTGAAGATAGTAAACCCACCTTCACAGAAGACTAGTGCTTCCTGGGGAACAGAGTTGCCACCCCCAACCAAGGCTTTGTGACATCACCAAGGCTCTACTTATGTCATAAACCACTCATAGCCTGGTTTCTTCCCTATTTAGCCACAGAAACATCCAGCATACAGGTCCTAAAATGCTGGTCATACAGCCCCCTGGATACTCAAAATAAAATCCCCTATCATCTTCCCAATTATATGAGTCATACTATTGCCCAAGTAACTCAATCCCTTTATCTGTTTTTGTTCTGAAAAAAAAATTGGGGTATGAGTCAACAATTCACATGAATGTTTTTTTTTCCTAGCTCCCAACTCTTCATTGGTTATCTTCTCTTAATAGTTTTATTACTTCATAATAATAAATATCAAAATTACCACTTTCTTTCCTCCTCCCACTTTCTTCTCACTCCCCCCAGTAAATCTCTCCACTCCAACTCCACTGCATATAGAGGGCAGGATACCTTGACCTGTGGGAAGTCCAAGAGCACCCTCCATCCATCCAGCTTTAGGAAGATATGCATCCACATAGAATAGGATCACAAAAAGCCTCTATATGCAGTGTAGAAATATGACACTGACATTATCATTGGCTTCTCAGTCTGCCTCAATTGTCTGCGACATTCAATGTTTCCATTTTGATCCCATGCTGTTTTATTCCCAGTCCAGCTGGTTTTGTTGAGTACCCATGAGCTCAGGCACAGTGTTTAAATGTGTGGACCAAGCCCTTGTATTCCTGACTTCCTTGCTCATATTCTCCCTCCTTCTGAACTTCACCTGGAGCTTGGAAGCTCAGTATAGTTTTCTGATGTGGGCCCTATCTTTATCTCCATCAACTGCCAAACAAAAGTTCTATGGTGATATGCAAGATAGTCATCAGTCTGACTATGGGACAAGGCACCCATAGTGCCTAGGGACATGGCACAATGAATGCACCCTCTTCTCACCTGACTAAGGTTCTAGTTGGGGTCACCCCATGGCCTGTTAAGATCCCCTCAAGAGATAAGCCTCTTGCCAACCCCAGAATGGTTCCCTAAGTTGACATATCATCAGTGCCTGTGAATTTACTTGTGTGTATGTTTAAATCACAATAAAACAGATGGATTGTAATATTGAAATTTATCTTATCTTAAGAAGAATATTTTCTATAGAAACACAGTCACAGTAGTACTGAGTGTGTAGGCTATACCAGCAATCCAAAGTAATTGGCAGAAACACCCAGTAGTTAGACTCAGTGGACCAGGAATGATGGTCAAGAAAAGTCAATGAACTCAGGGATGGATGATAAAACTCAGCATAAATAACACCCCAAATCAATTAGGTGGAACATGAGAGTTTGTGCAACAGTCACAAGATGTCTAAAATTCCTGGAACTAGAATCTGAGGGTAATACAATGTTGTGGAGCTGAGAGTGAATGGTAAAAACTGATTGGTTCAGGCAAAAATCATGTAAACATACCAAATCATACAACTAAAGAAACCACCAGTGGGACAAAACCCTAAGAAATCTGTATGATAACATATCATGTTGAAAATTTTGACGTTTAAAGACAAAGGAGGAATCTTATATATGCCACTGTCACACTGGTGATAATTAACCCACACCATCGCAGCACAACTCCCTGGTGTGTGTAAGAAAATTTGTCAGTTATGTCTATTTAGTTACAGGGAAATTCATCTTCCTTGCACAGATTAACTAGCAGCATCATTTACTGCACCATCAAAGGCAAGATAAAGAAGTCATGGACATGTTGTTGAATGCAGATGCTATTGACAGGAGTGTTTGTGGGCTTCTTCCTAATGGGAAATCATCAGTTAAACTCATGTATGAAGCAGAATCCGTCTCTGTGATATATCCTGTAGGACTGAGAAAAATAAAAAAAATGGTTTTCTTCTCAAATACCAGTAACTTTTTTTTTGCTATGACCAAATATATGTGTTGCAGGAGATTTTTTAAACTCCTTCAGGTAATAGCCACTGAGATACAAGGCCACTGGGGTTTGGTCTCTCTCTCCTTCAAATAGCAGCATCTGCCTGCAGCTAGATCTCTTTCTTCCAGCTTCACTTCCGGCTACTAGGCTCCTTTCCTGATCCTGGAGAGGGCTTTTGTCTGGGATGGTGATCTGTATTTTTCCCCTTTAAAGAAATAACCATTCTATTAATCATATGTAGTTATAGGAGCTGCGGGTCTGCATCCTGGCACCAGGCCTCTCACATGGCTAGCTTATGCCCAGAAATAATTACATGGAAACTGTATTCTTTTTAACAGTGCCTGGCCCATTCTCTGGTTGGCTAGCTCTTACATATGGATCTAACCCATTTCTAATAATCTATGTAACCCAGGAGCTGGCTTACCAGGAAATTTCTTAACCTGCTTCTGCATGGAGATGGAGAATCATGGTGACTCCTGACTCAGCTTCTTTCTCCCAGCATCCTGTTCTGGTTATTCCACCCACCTAAGTGTTGGCCTATTAAATGGGCCTAGGCAGGTTCTTTATTAATGAACCAATGACAGCAACAGATTAGAAAGAAATCACTCCCACATCATTTCCCCTTTTTCTGTTTAAACAAAAAAAGAAGGCTTTCTTTTTAACATAGTAAAATTACATATAAAAATACAGTTATCAAGTAAGAATTACAGTTACAATCATTATATCTATTTTATCTTTTATCATAACTAAGGAAAACTACAACTATATATTCATTCTTCAACTCCATCAAAGAATCCAAAAGGATATAAAATTACCAAAACAAAGAAGAAATCCAGACTCTAGAAAGGACAGAGACATCTCCCTGCCTGGACAGTCACCCAAAGTTCCTTAATACCGTTGGGGAATCCATCTTCAGCCTTCAGGCCCATAGTATCCAGCAGACAGTTTCATGAAGCAGGAAATTCCAAAGACAATTCAGTCACTTTCTGCTGTGTCCTGCAGAATATCTCACACACTCCTTCATGAGTCATGAACCCCAAAACACCGTCTCACCTTAAGGCAAGTTCAGCAGTCCTCTTTCTGTGGGTTCTCAGTGTCCATTTCATGCAACAGTCCAGGCAAGAGCAGTTTCTTGCCCAAATGGCTATCAAACTCCATAATGATCCTCTTCGATGCCCATCTTCCTCTTGAAGTAGGTGCTGCTGCCAGGAGCAAATGTGTCTCCTTGTCATGAAAAGCCCTAAGTTATTAAAACATTAAATGCCATGTTCTGCAGTCTTTGAAAGATATGAAGAATGCCTATCTAATTGAAATATATCTCTATATATCTAGAAAATCTAACATGACTACAAGCTTGACTATTATTTATGATTATTCATCAAAAAACTATATTTCCTAATTATACATTACATTTTAAAAATGAACTACATAATCACAATACCATAATCAAGATCAGAAATACACATACATATAACAAAATTGACTTTAAAATCCATACCAATGCAAATTATCCATATCTACATCATATCCCCCTTTAAATGTAAAAGAACATTTATAAATAGTATTTGGGAACATGGGAGTAGTTTGTTCTTTCAAACTGCTTCCTGCTGAATGGGGGCATCATTAATTAGGTCTTTCATGGTATAACCTGTGTGCCTGGGCCGTCTCAGTTGGCAGTTGAATGAAGTAATGTTTTGAGGGTGTTCACAACAATCTTTCAGGGGGAGACGGTCTATCATACCATATCGGAATTGACAAAATCCACAGAGTCTGGTCCTCTGTGAAAACAAAAGAAGACCCTCTCCAAAGCATCATATTCTTAGACCCAAATTTTGAAATCGTAATACCCTTATATCCATTCTGGTTTAGCTTGGTAGCCCATGTAATGAAATGACTCTCTGTATTTAGCTCCTTCATTGTCAAAATTTTAAAGAAAACACAATGTACATAATCCAGACTCTCTGTGAATTTTCCATTTTTATGTGGTTTATGTTTCTTTATTTCTTTTAACTATCTGTACTCTGTCTCTTTAAAGACTTTGCCCTTTTTTTAACCATTAACTTTATTCTCTATATTCTTTTTTCTCTCAAGCCTATGTACATTCATCCAACACTGTGATCTATAGAGGTCTTTTATGTCTGAATCTGTCCTATTGTGAATCTGTAATTCTTTCCTGTCCAGGAGCACTTCTTAAAATGTTAAGCACTTCTTAAACACTTAAGTTGCACCATGTGGGGGTAGTATGGTACTGCCTGTGTCCTGCCCAGTAGAAACCTTAACTGCACTGTCATTATGGTAATTATGGTAGTTCCTGCCTGAGACCAGCATAGTTCAGCATGGTGGAGCTGAGCTGCTCCTGCCTCAGAGCCATTTGGTGCCACTGAGCTGTGTACAGTTCCAGGCACACAGCAAGTCCACATTGGAGCCACACACAGCAGTTTAATTCTGAGACTGAACGTGCAGCACAGAAACCCTTTTTATCCAAGTTACAACCGAATCTGACATGCAGAGCACTGTGCAGTCTGAAAACACATATCCACCATGCTCTTCTGCCTGCCTAAGCCTGCCTTCTGCCCAGGTGCAGGCAGGGGAGTGCTGAGCCATCGGTAAGTATTTCAGAGCACTCTACTTCTGATCCTAAGCCAGGAACAGAAACATCCAGTCCCATAAAAGCCTTTGAAATGCTTTAAGCCAGAGTTTGCACTGGCAGCCCAGCAACAGGAAGCCATGCTTTAAAATCATGCAGCTTTTTTTCTGCTGCTGTTGCTGAATCTGGAAATCTCTCTATGGCACGCCACCAACAAAGAGCAAAAGTCTGCATGAAACTCTGTTTTTTTCTCTGTTTAAAATTAAGCTCTCTCAGGTTTTTAAGTGGATTTAGCCCATCACATCTGGACACCACCTGTAGTAATCGGAGCTGTGGGGCTGCGTCCCCGGCACCTGGCTGCCCACATGGCTAGCATATGCCCAGTAATAATTACATGGAAACTGTATTCTTTTAAACACTGCCTGGCCCATTCTCTTATTGGCTAGCTCTTACATATCGATCTAACCCATTTCTAATAATCTATGTGTCCCACAAGCTGGCTTACCAGGAGAGATCTTCACCTGCCTCTGCCTGGAGTGGGGGAATCATGGCGACTCCTGACTCAGCTTCTTTCTCCCAGCATCCTGTTCTTTTTACTCCACCCAGCTAAGGGTTGGTGTATATAATGGGCCTAGGCAGTTTCTTTATTAATTAACCAATGAAAGCAACAGATTAGAAAGAAATCACTCCCACAACAATCATAATTCTAAACTGGTGTGGGAGAATGTTTCTGACTCATGCTTTCATATGTGATGAAAGCAACTTAGGTAGGGAGGGTGTTCTCTCTGTTCTTGTTGGGTAAGGCATGGCACCAGTAATAGGAGGCTGCTCGTTCTCTGTAAGAAAATCAGTAAACTGTGGAGACGAAGTGAAAGGATGCCCTAAAACATCAAGGCTTGTCCTTTCAGACCCCAATGCCTCCAGCTAAATTTTGGGTCTCCACAACCTCCGAAACCTGCGGTGGACCAAATATTCAGAACTAGAAGTCTGTGTGGGACATATTACATGCAATAATATTGATAACACCATATGTTTTTTAAAGCTACACACTTATTTTTCCCACCAGAAACATCTTTTTCCACCAAAAAGCATAACTTGCTGCATCTTTCGGGTCCCAGCATTGCTCTCATGTGGTGTTGGGTGGTTCTTATGTACCTTTTTGTGTTGTTATGAGACCTAAATTGGACAGCAATTGTTTCAGAAATCAAAGGCAGTTGGGTTCAAACCTGTAGTTAGCAGTTGGCTGGATATTGGTACTCTATGGAGGTTCTCTATAGCTACTCTATGGAATATTGGATTTGATTAAGATAGAGAGACAGTACTTGTGGAGGCAGGTAGCCTTACTTTGCAAATGATCCATTTTGAGGCCTTAATTCAGGCTCCTCTCTTCTTTTCATCTCGGTTTCTTTATCATTTAGGACAAGAATTAAACCTCAATCTCCAGGATCTGTGAACACTGAATGAGTTAAGTATGTGTGACCACAGTGATGTCTTCCAGTCTGTCACCAGGGGCAGAGTTCATGGACATCTGACTCATTGCACAGGAATGTCATTCATCAATATGTGGTCCGCCTAACTTTACGGCACAAGAGTTGTCATGGTTGCTCATCTGATCTTCCTCATATGGTCTCCATCCATAGAGAAGGAAAAAAAATCCTCCCATGAAAGGGCAAGTTCTTTACAAATGAAAGGTTCAAGAACAGAAGAGACATAGAAGCTATATCTTGGCAAGCTGTTGACAGGATATAGGGGGAAATAGCAGAGGGATTGAAGAAAAGAGAGCTAGACATGGAAGAATGGATGAATTTAATCATTTATTGAATATGTGAGTGAACCAATAAATAAGTATGCCTTGTAGAATAAAATGTGCTGTATTCCCTCTGACAGTCAAGCTAAACTGAGGATTTACAAAGTTTTCCACTAAGGAGGAGGCTTATTCCACTTTTTTCTTCTTTGTGCTCAAGGCCCACCCAGGAGAGTTACAATGAGGACGAGGATAAGGGGTGAGGATGTACCAGTGTAGCCTGGTACAAGTTTTCATCCACATTGTAGCCAAATCCCATGACCTGGGACAGCTGATCTACATGCTGAATGCTGACTGGCAGTTTGATACCTCCAACCTTTAAACGAAGTTTGTGAAGATGTAGGAACCAAAAATTGCCCCATTACAAGAGGGCAGGATCCTTGCATGATAGGAGTAAGGCATCAACATAACACTGGTATTTGGGGGTCTGATGTGTTTGTGGTGTCTTTTCCACACACCACCTAACATCACATATTCCCTAGTTAAGTGATTTTATGGAGATCGGTGCAATTACCATAGGTGTTCATTATCACCCACTAGTGTGCATCAATGTGTACATGTTTATCCTGTGTGCTGGTGAGACTATTCATGAGTTTTATAGCCCAAGTCCCACAGAACATGATCAATGACAATGGAACAGTGTTTTCCAGATATGGTAGGGCAGATATTTAAATGAACTCACCAGATGCTCATATACCTATTCAAACATCTCTAAGGAATCAACCAAATTGCATGTGTAATCAAAGGCATTGGGAAAATTCTATTTCTTTCCAAGGTACACTGGGTTCTTTCTTCTCAAGATCAGGGACTGTACAATATTGGGCATCTTCCACATTAATTCTGAGTCCACCATCATCTTTCCAAAATAAGCTAGGACACTTGTTTATCACAGATTTATCATCATTTTGCAAATGGCCTACAGGGCCTTGGTGATTTCCTTCTGGAACTACAGGACATTTACAACATGGCACGAGATCCCATGAATCTTCTTATCAGCATTCAAAGATCTAGCATATTTTCTATATGACCAACTTTACATATCTATTCAGGGAACCCTAGCTTCTTCACCATATAACCAACAATCACTACAACAGTCAGCATCATCCCATGAATATTTGGGACTATATAAGTTTGACCAGTGCCCACATAGCCATCTGTCTTCTATACCAGATGATTTGGGAATGTTTCCATTTGTCCGAATGTTTACAGGCACATTGCTGCCAACCCCAATAACTCAAGGACTTTCCTCTCTAACACAAGCAAGTCTAGTTCCTTCTACATCTTTTTTCTTATTTTAATTTTTTTTAGTTGTTGCAAAATAAAAAATTTCCACATTCTTCCCTTTTCCCATTTCCTGCCCCTTGTACACATCACCCCCTTCCCTCACTCCCCTACCCTTGTCTCCCTCCCCCACCACTCCATTCCCACTCCCTCTCAAGAATGAAGAGCAGTCCAAATTCCCTGCCTTTTGAGAAGTCCAAGATCCTCCCACTTCTATCCAGAACCAGGAAGGTGAGCATCCAAACAGGCTAGGCTCCCACAAAGCCAGTTCATATATTAGGATTGAAACATAGTGCCATTGTCCTTGGCTTCTCATCAGCCTTCATTATCAGCCATGTTCGGAAAGTCCAGTTTCATCCCATGCTATTCAGTCCCAGTCATGCTGGCCATGGTGAGCTCG
Organism: Microtus obscurus; assembly: GCA_963919715.1. Taxonomy (NCBI): domain Eukaryota; kingdom Metazoa; phylum Chordata; class Mammalia; order Rodentia; family Cricetidae; genus Microtus; species Microtus obscurus. The sequence continues at coordinate 1,806,418 of CAWTZC010002527.1, read as the reverse complement.
AAATGGATCAGTTACACTGTCATAGTGTTTGGGTGCAACCTCATGGTCCTGACTTCCTTGCTCATGTTCTTCCACCTTCTGCTACTCATATGTATCCTTTTTTTATTGAGAAAAGTAAAAAAAAAAGTTTCTGCCTCCTCCTAGCCTCCCATTTCCCTCCCCCTCCTCCCACAAATCTCCCCCTCCCCCCACTCCTCTGCCCCTCCCCTAACTCCTCTCCCCCTCCCTCTCCAGTCCAAAGAGCAGTCATGGTTCCCTGCCCTATGGAAAGTCCAAGTTCCTTCCCGATCTGTCCATGTCTAGGAAGGTGAACATCCAAACTGGCTAGACTCCCACAAAGCCAGAAAATGAAGTAGGATCAAAACCCCCATGCCATTGTCCTTGGCTTCTCATCAGCCTTCATTGATAGCAATGCTCAGAGATTCCAGTTTTATCGCATGCTTTTTCGGCCACAGTCCAGCTGGGCTTGGTGAGCTCCCAATAGGTCAGCCCCACTGTCTCAGTGGGTGGGTGCACCACTCGTGGTCCTGGAATTCTTGCTCATGTTCTCCCTCCTTCCAATCCTCATTGAGACCTTGGGAGCTCAGTGCAGTGCTCCAGTGTGGGTCGCTGTCTGTATCTCCATCCATCACCAGATGAAGGTTCTTCTTATTTAGCTTCTTTAGGTTCACCAGGTATACACTCCGTGACCTTTATTTATGGCTAGACACCAATTATGAGTGAGTTCATCCCATGTTCATCTTTTTGGATCTGGGTTACCACACTCAGGATAGTATTTTCTATTTCCATCCATTTGCATGCAAAATTCGAGAAGTCATTGTTTTTTCGCGCAACATAGTATTCTAATGTGTATATATTCCACACTTTCTTCATCCATTCTCCCATTGAAGGGTATCTAGGTTGTTTCCAGGTTCTGGCTTTTACAAATAATACTGCTATGAGCATAGTTGAACAAATGCTTTTTTCATATGATAGGGCATCTCTTGGGTATATTCCCAAGAGTGGTATTGCTGGGTCCAGGGGTAGGTTGATCCCGAATTTCTTGAGAAACCGAAACACTGATTTCCAAAGTGGTTGCAAAAGATTGCATTCCCACCAGCAATGGATGAGAGTACCCCTTCCTCCACAGCCTCTCCAGCAAAGGCTATCATTGGTGTTTTTGATTTTGGCCATTCTGAGTGGTGTAAGATGATATCGCAAAGTTGTTTTGATTTGCATTTCCCTGATCACTAAGGACGTTGAGCATGACCTTCAGTGTCTTTTGGCCATTTGAAATTCTTTTGTTGAGAATTCTCTGTTCATTTCAGTGCCCCACTTTTTAATTGGGTTAATTATCATTTCAAAGTCTAGTTTCTTGAGTTCTCTATATATTTTAGAGATCAGGCCTTTGTCTGGTTGGTGAAGATCTTCTCCCAATAAGTAGGTTGCCTTTTTGTCTTAGTAACAGTGTACTTTGCTTTACAGAAGCTTCTCAGCTTTAGTAGGTCCCATCTATTCAATGTTGCCCTTAAAGTCTGTGCTGCTGGGTTATACATAGGAAGTGATCTCCTGTGCCCATCTGTTGTAGGGTACTTCCTACTTTCTCTTCTATCAAGTTCAGTGTGTTCGAACTGATATTGAGTTCTTTGATCCATTTGGACTTAAGTTGTATGCATGGAGATAGATATGGGTCTATTTTAATTCTTCTACAGGTTGACATCCAGCTGTGCCAGCACCATTTGTTGAAGATGCTTTCTTTCTTCCATTGTATAATTTTAGCACCTTTAACCAAAATGAGGTGTTCATAGGTTTGTGGGTTAAAATCTGGGTCTTCTATATGATTCCATTGGTCGAATTCTCTGTTTTTATGCCAATACCACACTGTTTTCATTACTGTAGCTCTGTAATAGAGTTTGAGGTCAGGGATGGTAATGCCTCCAGAAGTTCCTTTATTGTATCAGATTGTTTTGGCTATTCTGTTTTTTTTTTCATATAAAATTGTTTATTGTCCTCTCAAGATCTGTGAAGAATTTTGATTGGACCTTGATGGGAATTGCATTGAATCTATAAATTGCCTTTGAAAGAATTGCCATTTTTACTATGTTGATCCTCCCAATCCAAGAGCAAGGGAGATCCTTCCATTTTCTGGTATCCTCTTCAATTTCTTTCTTCAAAGATGTAAAGTTCTTGTCAAATAGATCTTTCACGTACTTTGTTAGAGTTACCCCAAGATATTTTATGCTGTTTGTGGATATTGTGAAAGGTGAAGCTTCTCTGATTTCCCTCTCTGCTTCCATATCCTTTGTGCATAAGAGGGCGACTGATTTTTTGGAGTTGTTCTTTTATCCGGCCACATTACTAAATGTGTTTATCAGCTGTAAAAGTTCTTTGGTGGAGTTTTGGGGGTCACTTATGTAGACTATCATATCATCTGCAAATAATGAATGTTTAACTTCTTCCTTTCCAGTTAGAATCCCCTTGATCCCCTTATGTTGTCTTATTGCTATTGCTAGAACTTCAAGCACTATATTTAAGAGGTATGGCGAAAGTGGACAGCCTTGCCGTGTTCTTGAGTTCAGTGGGATGGCTTTGAGTTTCTCTCCATTTAATTTAATGTTAGCTGTCGGCTTGCTGTATATAGCTTTTATTATATCTACGTATGCCCCTTGTATCCCTAATCTCTCCAAGACTTTTATCATAAAGGGATATTGAATTTTGCCAAATGCTTTTTCAGCATCTAATGAAATGTTCATATGGTTTTTTCTTTCAGCTTATTTATATGATGGATTACATTGATAGATTTTCGTATGTTGAACCAGCCTTGCATCTCTGGGATGAAGACTACTTGATCAGAATGGATAATTTTTCTAATGTGTTCTTGGATTCAGTTTGCCAGTATTATGTTGAGGATTTTTGCGTCGATGTTCATGAGTGATATTGGCCTGTGTTCTCTTTCTTGGTTGAGTCTTTGTGTGGTTTTGGTATCAGAGTGACGGTAGCTTCATAAAAGGAATTTTGCAATGACTCTTCTGTTTCTATATTGTGAATTACATTAAGGAGTATAGGTATTAAGTCTTCTTGGAAGTTCTGGTAGAATTCTGCATTTAAACTGTTTGGGCCTGCTTTCTTTTTGGTAGGGAATTTTTTTTGTAACAACTTCTAATTCTTCGCGACTAAAAGGTCTATGTAGATTGTTCAACTGGTCCTGGTCTAACTTTGGTATATGGTATTTATCTAGAAAATTGTCCATTTCTTTTACATTTTCCAGTTTTGTGGCATACAGGCTTTTGTAGTAAGATATAATGATTCTCTGAATTTCCTCTGTGTTGCTGGTTTATGTCCCCCTTTTCATTTATGATCTTATTAATTTGCATATTCTCTCTCTGCCATTTGATTAATTTGGATAGGGGTTTATCAATCTTGTTGATTTTTTTCCTGAAACTACCTTTTTGTTTCATTAATTCTTTTGATTGTTTTCTGTGTTTCTATTTTGTTGATTTCAGTCCTCAGTTTGATTATTTCCAGTCTACTATTCCTCCTAGGTGAGTCTGCTTCTTTTATTTCTAGAGCTTTCAGGTGGGCTGTTAAGTCTCCAATGTGTGCTTTCTCTGTTTTCTTTAAGTGGGCACTTAGTCCTATGAACTTTCCTCTTAGGACTGCTTTCATAGTGTCCCATAAGTTTGAGTATGATGTTTCTTTATTTTCATTGAATTCAAGGAAGACTTTAATTTCTTTCTTTATTTCTTCCTTAATCCAGGTATGGTTCAGTAGTTGACTATTCAGTTTCCATGAGTTTGTAGGCTTTCTAGGGGTAGCATTGTTGTTGAATTCTAACTTTAATCCATGTTGATCTGATAAGACACAGGTGGTTACTAATATTTTTTGTAACTGTGGAAGTTTGCTTTGTTACAGAGGATATTGTCAGTTTTCGAGAAGGTTCCATGAGCTGCAGAGAAGAATGTATATTCTTTCCTATTTGGGTGGAATATTCTATATATGTCAGTTAAGTCCTATTGATTCATTACCTCCTTTAATTCTCTAATTTATCTGTTAGGTTTCTGTCTGATTGACCTGTCCATTATGAGAGAGGAGTGTTGAAGTCTCCTACTCTTAGTGTGTGTGGTTTGATGGCAGCCTTGTGTTTTAGTAATGTTTCTTTTACGTACGTGGGTGCTTTTATATTAGGGGGCATAGATATTCAGGATTGAGACTTTTCCTGATGAATTGTTCTTTTATGAGTATAAAATGTCCTTCTGCATCTCTTTGATTGATTTAAGTTTTAAGTCAAGTTTGTTAGAAATTAGTATGGCCACACCTGCTTGTTTCTTAGGACCATTTCCTTGATAAGTCTTTTCCCAGCCCTTTACTCTGAGTAGGTGCCTGTCTTTGTGGTGGAGGTGTGTTTCTTGTAAACAGCAAAAATTTGGATCCTCTTTGTGTATCCAATCTCTTAGCCTGTGCCTTTTTATACGCGAGTTGTGCCCATTGACATTAAGTGATAATAATGACCAGGGGTTGTTAACTCCGGTCACTTTTTTAGTAGTAGAGTTCGTGTGCATCCCTTCTTTGATTTGCGCTGGTGAATGGTCTTGAGATGTCTGAGTTTTCGTGATCATTTTTGGACTCCTTGGTTAGTGATTTTCCTTCTATTACTTTCTATAAGGCTGGATTTGTGGCTACATATTGTTTAAATTTGTTTTTATCCTGGAAAATTTTGTTTTCCCCATTTATAGTAAATGAAAGCTTGGCTGGATATAGTAGTCTGGGCTTGCATCCATGGTCTCTTAGTTTTTGCAGTACATCTATCCAGGACCTTCTGGCTTTCATAGTTTCCATAGAGAAGTCAGGTGTAAGTCTGATAGGTTTACCTTTGTAAGTAACTTGGCCTTTTTCCTTTGCATCTCTTAACATTCTTTCTTTATACTGTATGCTTTGTGTTTGGATTATTATATGGCGAGGGCATTTTTATTTTGATCCAGCCTATTCGGTGTTCTGTATGCTTCTTGAACCTTTATAGGTACATCTTTCTTTAGGTTGAGAAAGTTTTCTTCTATAATTATATTAAATATATTTTCTGGACCATTGAGTTGCACTTCTTCTCCTTCTTCTACTCCAATTATTCTTAGGTTTGGTCTTTTTATTGTGTCCCTTATTTCCTGAATGTTTTGTGATGAGAATTTGTTGGTTTTGCTGTTTTCTTTGATCAGTGTGTTTATTTTCTCTATGGTATCTTCAGTGTCTGACATTCTTTCTTCTATCTCTTGTAATCTGTTGGTAGTACTTGTCTCTGTGGTTCCTGTTGGTTTACCCAGGTTTTCCATCTCCATCCTTTCCTCGGTTTGTGTTTTCTTCATTACTTCCATTTCATTCTTCAAGTCTTGAACCGCTTCCCTTATCTGTTTGATTGCTTTTTCTTGCTTCTCTTGGTTTTCTTGGGCATCTTTGAGCAATTTATTCATTTCCTCTACTTTTTTGTTTGTCATCTCCAATTGTTTATGGCAGTTTTTCACCTCCTGTTTAAGGTCTTCTACTATTTTCATATAATTCAATTTTGGTTCGATTTTTTCTAATTCTTCTGGAGTAGGGTGTACGGTTCTTCTTATTTTGGGATCCTTGGATTCTGGTGATGTCATGTTGCCTTTCAGGTTGTTGGACTAGGTCTTGCATTGGCACCTTCCCATCTCCTCCTTCAAATGGAGCCAGGAGAGACCTAGTGTCTTGTCCAGTATTTGTTGTGACTGAGTCTCTGGGTGTATCTCTTCATTGTAGAAGGAGGGGACCGTCCCGTCCAGCTGGAACTCCTCAGCACCCTAGCATGGACGTCCCAGTGATGTCTCTCCTGGTGCCTAAATCGGATCGGGTCTCCTTGCTGCTTTGGTTGCTCGTTAACAAAGGGCCTCCTCATTTGGATCTTAAGAGCTCAGTCCATTGCTCTAATATGGGTCTCTGTGTCTATCTCCATCCACTGCCATATGAAAGTTCTAAGGTGATACGCAAGATATTCATCAGTATGGCTATAGGCTAGGGTCATTTCAGGTTCCCACTCCTCAGTTGCTCAAGGTACTAGCTGGGGATATCTCCCTTGACACCTGTGAGGCCCTCTAGAGTCAAGTCTCTTGCCAACCCTAAGATGGCTCCCTTAATTAGGATATAAATTTCTCTGCTCCCTTATCCATTCTTCTTTTTTCACAAACATCACATCCCCCAACATCACCCAAACACCCCCATTCTCCCCTTCTCATGTTTCTCACCCCATTTCCCATTAGCCCCATGCCACCACATCCCAAGATCCAGGGTTTTGCCCGGCAATCTTGTCTACTTCCTATATCCAGGCAGATGACTATATGTTTATTGGGGGGAGTCACCTTCTAATTTAGCTTCTCTAGGATCACAAATTATATACTCAATATCTTTTGTTTATGGCTAGAAACCAATTATG